>JAKSZT010054515.1:100094-174587 GCA_026826555.1 Tolypeutes matacus
GGAGAAATGTCTATTCAAGTCTTTGGCCCATTTTTTAATTGGGTCATTTGTCTTTTTATTGTTGAGTTGTAACATCTCTTTATATATCCTGGATATTAAACCCTTATCAGATATGTGATTTCCAAATATTTTTTCCCATTGAGTCGGCTGCCTTTTCACCCTTCTGACAAAGTCCTGTGAGGTGCAAAAGTGTTTAATTTTGAGGAGGTCCCATTTATCTACTTTTTCTTTTGTTGCACGTGCTTTGGGTGTGAAGTCCAAGAAACCACCACCTACTACAAGGTCTTGAAGATGTTTCCCTACATTTTCTTCTAGTAGTTTTATGGTCCTGGCTTTTATATTTAGATCTTTGATCCATTTTGAGTTGATTCTTGTATAGCGTCGGCTTGGTAGGTTTGTCAAAAACCAGTTGACTGTATAGGTGAGGGTTTATTTCTGGATTCTCAATTCTATTCCACTGATCGATATGTCTATCTTTATGCCAGTACCATGCTGTTTTGACCACTGTAGCTTTGTAATATGTTTCAAGATCAGGCAATGAAATTCCTCCCACATTGCTCTTCTTTTTTAGAATACTTTTGGCTATTCGGGTGCACTTACCCTTCCAGATGAATTTGGTAACTGCCTTCTCTAATTCTGTAAAGTAAGCTGTTGGGATTTTGATTGGTATTGCATTGAATCTATAAATCAGTTTGGGCAAGATTGACATCTTCACGATATTTATTCTTCCAATCCATGAACACGGAATGTCTTTCCATTTGTTTAGGTCTTTTTTAATTTCTTTTAGCATTGTTTTGTAGTTTTCTGCATATAGGTCCTGTACTTCCTTGGTTAAATTAACTCCTAGGTATTTGAGTCTTTTTGTTGCTATTGAAAATGGAATTTTCTTCCTGATTTCCTCCTCAGATTGTTCAGTACTAGTGTACAAAAACATTACTGATTTCTACGTGTTGATCTTATATCCTCCCACTTTGCTGAACTCATTTATTAGTTCAAGTAGCTTTGTTGTGGATACTTGAGGATTCTCTAAATACAGGATCATGTCATCCGCAAACAGAGTTTTATTTCCTCTTTTCCTATTTGGACGCCTATAATTTTTTTGTCTTGTCTAATTGCCCTAGCTAGAACTTCTAGTACAATGTTGAATAACAATGATGACAGTGGGCATCCTTGTCTTGTTCCTGATCTTAGGGGGAAAGCTTTCCACCTTTCCCCATTGAGTATGATGTTGGCTGTGGGTTTTTCATATATGCCTTTTATCATATTGAGGAATTTTCCTTTTATGCCTATCTTTTGAAGTATTTTTATCAAAAAAGGATGTTGGATTTTGTCGAATACCTTTTCTGCATCTATTGAGATGATCATGTGGTTTTTTTCCTTCAACTTGTTAATGTGGTGTATTACATTGATTGATTTTCTTATGTTGAACCAGCCTTGCATACCAGGAATAAATCCCACTTGGTCGTGATGTATAAGTCTTTTGATATGCTGTTGGATTCGATTTGCAAGTATTTTGTTGAGAATTTTTGCATCTATGTTCATGAGAGATTGGTCTGTAATTTTCTTGTGGAATCTTTATCTGGCTTTGGTATTAGGGTGATGTTGGCTTCATAAAATGTGTTGGGTAATTTTCCCTCCTCTTCAATTTTTTGGAAGAGTTTAAACAGGATTGGTGTTAATTCTTTTAGAAATGCTTGGTAGAACTCACCTGTGAAGCCATCTGGTCCTGGACTTTTCTTTGCTGTGAGATTTTTGATGACAGATTTAATCTCCTTAATTGTGATTGGTTTGTTAAGTTCTTGTATTTCTTGTTGTGCCAGTGTAGGTTGGTTATGAGTTTCTAGAAATTTGTCCATTTCATCCAGGTTGTCTAGTTTGTTGGCATAGAGTTTCTCATAATGTCCTCTTATGATTCTTTTTATTTCTGTGAGGTCATTTGTAATTTCCCCCCTTTCATTTCTGATTGTATTTATTTGCATCTTCTCTCTTTTTTTCTTTATTAGTCTAGCGAGGGGTTTGTCAATTTTATTGATCTTTTCAAAGAACCAGCTTTTGGTTTTGTTGATTTTCTCTATTGCTTTTTTGTTCTCATTTTCATTTATTTCCGCTCTAATCTTTATTATTTCTTTCCTTCCTTTTGCTTTGGGATTGGTTTGTTGTTCTTTCTCTATTTTCTCAAGTTGAACAGTTAAATCTTTGAGTTTAGCTCTTTCTTGTTTCTTAATTTAGGGCTATAAATTTCCCTCTCAAGACTGCCTTCGCTGTATCCCATAAGTTTTGATACGTTGTGTTCTCATTTTCATTTGTCTCAATATATATACTGATTTCACTTGCAATTTCTTCTTGGACCTACCGAATATTTAGGATGTGTTGTTCAGTCTCCACACATTTGCAAATTTACTTTTTTCCGGTCTGTTATTGATTTCTAGTTTCATTCCATTATGATCTGAGAAGGTGCTTTGTATAATTCCAATCTTTTTATATTTATTGAGAGCTGTATTGTGACCTAACATGTGGTCTATCCTGGAGAAAGATCCATGGGCACTTGAGAAGAATGTATAACCCGCTGAGTTTGGATGCAGCGTTCTGTATATGTCTGTTAGGTCTAACTTGTTTATCATATTGTTCAAGGTTCTCTGTTTCCTTGTTGATCTTCTGTCTAGTTGTTCTATCTAATGATGTGAGAGGGGTGTTGAAGTCCCCGACGATTATTGTAGAAATGTCTATTTTTACCTTCAGTTTTGCCAGAGTTTGTCCCATATATTTTGGGGCACCCTGGTTAGGTGCGTAGATATTTATGACTGTTATATCTTCCTGGAGGATCGTCCCTTTTATTAATATATAATGGTCTTCCGCATCTCTTATCACTTTTTTGCATTTGAAGTCTGTTTTGTCTGATATTAGTATAGCTACCCCTGCTCTTTTCTGTTTACTATTTGCATGGAGTATCTTTTACTAACCTTTTGCTTTCAGCTGGCTTGTATCCTTGTGTCTGAGATGAGTTTCTTGTAAGCAGCATATGGATGGCTCATGTTTTTTTATCCATTCTGTCAGCCTGTATCTTTTGATTGGGGAATTTAATCCATTCACATTCAATGATATTACTGAAAATGCACTATTTATTTCCTCCATTTTATTCTTTAGTTTTCATATGTCATCTTATTTTTGTCTCTCTTTTTACTCTTTTGGTTATCCTTTCTGCTTTTCTTTCTTCTATACTCTCCTCCAAGCCTCTCTCTCCTGTCTTTTTCTTTCAGGTTCTAAGGCTTCCTTTAATATTTCCTGCAAAGGTGGATTCTATTTTGCAAACTCTCTTAGTTTCTGTTTGTTTGTGAATACTTTATATTCACCTTCATATTTGAAGGACAGTTTTGCTGGGTAAAGAATTCTCGGCTGGCAGTTTTTCTCTTTCAGTTTCCTAATTGTATCATACCACTGTCTTCTCGCCTCCATGGTTTCTGCAGAGAAATCTGCACAAAGTCTTACTGGACGTCCTTTGTACGTGATCGTTTGCTTCTCTCTTGCTGCTCTGAGCATTTTCTCTTTATCTTTTACATTTGACATTCTGAATAATATGTGTCTTGGCGTAGGTCTATTTGGATTTATTCTTATTGGGGTACGATGTGCTTCTTGGACATGAAAGTTCATTTCTTTCGTGAGAGTTGGGAAATTTTCAGCTATTATTTCCTCAAATACTCTTTCTGCCCCTTTTCCTTTCTCGTCTCCTTCTGGAACTCCAATGACACGTATGTTCTTGCATTTTGTGTTGTCTTTCAACTCTCTGAGCCCCTGCTCAATTTTTTCCATTCTTTTCTCTCTCTGTTCTTCCATTCCATTCTTAAACAGTGGGAAGGTTTTCTTTATACAAAAATAAAATCTGTTTATGTAATTTCTACCCATTGGTCCTAGTTTTACCCTAAGATCATAAATCTCTTTCAGATGATTGACTTTCCAAATACTTGAAAACAGTTGCCAGGTGCTGCCAGTGATCTTTTCTACTGCTTAAACATCCCTATTTCTTTCATTTTGTTTGTTTGTATAGTCAAAGTTGTACAAGCTCATGTTTTAAAGATTTAAATAGATTTTCCCCCTAGGCTTAAAAAAAATAGTAAGCCTACTGTTCTTCTCCTCCCCAATTTCTTCTTCTTCAGAAGCAATCACATTCAAGTCTGCATATTATTTTGATATTTACTCCAGTAGCACTTTAAAAATGCTTATTCTGCTTTTTAAATTTTTTTCTTGACTTCACTTTTTTTTCTTCTCCTACCCTCTTTGTACATACATGCTTCCCATTTCTTTCTCCTAATATAATTATAATTTTGGTTCACTCATTCAGTTTTTATATTATTAGATTATGTAAATGCAGTTCAGAGCTGAGCCATGTTGTAAACTGTGATCAATTTTCCTTTCTGTATAAGTTTTTATTGTCCTTAGTGTTTATAATGGGTCTTGTTTTCTATGTACCAACCACTAATTCAACCCCAAACTTCCCATCAGTTTCTAAATTTATCAAAATGTTAAAATGGATCACGTATATATTCATTTCGCCTGATTAAACAAACTTCTGAAGTGTCTGATCTGCTCCAGTTTGGACTGTGACCTCTTTATCTGGTACATAGTAATCATCAGAGGTTCCTTTTACTGTTTTCCTGTTTCATGTTTACTATGAATTCCTGTCTTGTTTTATTTTCCTTTATTTTGATGGAGTGCCTTCACCAGTAGATTTCTGAGATAGAGTGTATGGAAGGTAAAAATCTTTAACTTTATTTTATGAAATCAAACACATACAAAAATAATGATATAACCAACTCCAATGTACCCATCATCCAGCTTCAACAGTTATTAACTGTGGCCAATCTTGTTTAATTTATATTCCCACAAAATACCCTTACCACCTATTAATTTGAAGCAGTTAAGGCATCATGTCATTTCATCTAAATATTTCAGTATGTATCTCTAAAAAAATGGGAGCTATATTATAATATATAATACTATTGTTACATTTTTAAAAGTTAAAAGATAGGAGGAAGCAGGAGCAGATGTGGCTCAAGCAGTTGAGCTCCCACCTCGCACATGAGAGGTCCTGGGTTCGGTTCCTAGTGCCTCCTGAAAAAAACAAAAACGAACAAGCAAAACAAATGGAAAAAGTAATTCAGGGAAGCTGATATGGCTCAGTGGTTGAGTGCTGGCTTTGCACATACGAGGTCCCTGGTTCACTCCCTGGTACCTCAAAAAAAATTTTTTTTTTAATTAAAAAAAAAAAAAAGGAAGCAAAATGTTTGAGATTTGAGGCCTGAAAATTCTGTTTAATAGTTGAAGAACATTGAAATTGAAGTCAGAAATAATTTCCCTTCAGCATTCTAAGTCATTTATCTTCTAACTTTCAGTGTTGCTATTGAAATTCCACACTATTTTGATTTCTGATACTTTCTGTGTGATCTATTTTTTACTTGTTTTTATTTGTGCTAGAGTGGAGACTAGAGTTTTTTTTCAAGTCCTTCAAGTATTAGACTGTTTTCTTGAATTATTTCACTGTTTTCTTCTTTTTTATTTTTTCCAGTTCATTCTTTCTGGAACACCCATTATTGATAGGATGAACCTTCTGGGATAATCTAGTTTTCTTATCTTCTCTATTTTCTGTGTCCGAATTTTTATACTGCTTTTCGGGGAGATTTTCTCAAGTTTTTTTTTCTCATCTTAATAATTTTTTTTTTCCCCTGCTGTTGTATTTTTAATTTTCAAGATCTATCTTTTAAATTGATAATATTGTCTCTTTATGATTTTCTGTTCCCATTTCCTAGTTCCAATATCTTTTCTTATCTCCCTGAGAGTATTCCTTACAGTTTGGTGTTGGTGTTAGTGATGTTTCTTTTGCTTCTCCCTGCATAGCTTATGTTTCATTCAGATTTTTTTTAAATGTCCTATTTGCTTTGATTTCTTTTCACTTTATAAGCTTTTCTCAGATCTCTGTTTAACCTTAGTTATCTGTTTAAGAGAGAGGAATATAAAGTTGATTGGAAGCTCGTGTATATGGGTAGAGCTTGTGACCACAAGCTTCACTGTATGGTGATTTGACTGGTCTAGTTCATTGATGATCCCCTAATGTCAGTAACTTTAGGTCTTTCTTGTTAAGTTGGTCATAATTCCTGGAGAAGACTCCTTTATTCTACTCGAGGATTTGAAATAGAGCTGTCTACCAGTCTTCCAGGAGCCATGTACATGACAGGAGACTGGGCTAAGGGTCTGAATATTTGGTATGCATATACATAGATTTCAGTATTGTACTCCTACCCTTCACTGAACCTGGTGTCTCCCAGACTGTATACTCTCTTCTTTTAGACTTTCTGAAAATTAAACCTCCAGTCTTCTGCTGGGATGTGGAAGAAGTTATCACTCAACTGCTCAGGATATAGGGGAGAATATGGTGATCCATTGACTCCTGATACTAATTTTTTGACTTTTGGAAAATTCTACAGTGTATGTTGCATCAGTTCTAGGTCAACACTGTCCAACAGAATTTTCTGTGATAATAGAAATGGTGTATATCTGCACCCTCCAATATAATGACTAAAAATAGGTTGTTATTGAGCACTTGAATGTGACTGAGGAAGTCCATTCTTAATTTTAATGTATTTTAATTTAAATAGTCACATGTGGCTGTGGCTAGTGTATTGAACAGTGTGGTTCTAGGTTTTTCCCACCATTGATTTAGGATTCAGACATTTTTAGGTCAGTTTCCATTTGTCCACGAGCTGCCTTGCTTCCCATTTTTTGTTTCTTCTCCCATCCTCTTGTCCTTGCAAGTTTGTGTCTCTAAAAAATATACACCTTTACTATAATTTAGTGGGATTTTTAGGAGGGAGCAAAAATAGATGCAGGTGTTAGTTTCTTTTCACCTAGAAGTGCAATTATTCTTTATACAACATGGTTTCAAAGTTCTTAATCATCCTAATACCAGTCTTGGGAATGTACTCCAATTAAGCCATGATGCCCAACTCTCTTATTCCTTCATTAGAATAGGAATTCTAATTCTATTAATGCAATCCATGATCTTATATTTTATATCCACATCAGTACTGTTGATAGGAGTTTTATTTTCATATAAAAGTCCAAAAAAAAAAAAATCTCTAGGTCCTTTCAGTTGTTTTCATGTTTTATTTCCTTAACTTATTTTAAAATTCATGACATATACTACCAGGCTGTGAATTCCATCATACTTAAATACATGTTACTTTATTGTCCTAGGTTATTGAGTTGAAATTATGTACAATAGAACATATTTCCAGAATTCTTAATGTGGAGTGTGTATCTCTTTTTTAACTATGTATTTTTTACTGATTATATAAATAATAAGATTGGAGAAATTTTGAAAGCTATACAAAAATTCTAAGAAGAAAACTTCCTCTAATATGTTACCTAAAAGATAACTATCATTAACATTTTGAGCTAAACCTTTTATTTTCTTTCCCCCTACATGTGTGCAGTATATGTATTCCTCCTTTCTCTTCAGGACTCACAAATAATTAGTAAGAACTATTTTGTAATCTGATTTTATTTTTTATGTAATAATAAATTGTGAATATTTAGTTTTACTAACATTAATTTTTTTAACTCTGAAAAAATCAAAATATGAGGTGATTTTTTTTTTTGCTTTGTTTTTTATTCAACTTTTTTTGTTTTATTCAACATGTTCGGTTTTTTTACTTTGTTTTTATTCAAGTATTTATTCAACTAATAAACACTTATTACATGTCATATGCTATCCTGAGCAGTGCAGATGCAAAGTTGCTTAAGACATAATTCTGCTCTTTGGTACTGGGGGGCTCATATTTTGGCTGCAATAAATTAAAACAAGGCATTTTCTTCAATAACTAAGTTTCCTTAGATAGAGTTTTAAATTGGCAGATTTTTTTTTTTTTACAGAATTTCACCCAGTATTCCAATCTGTTAGGAAATACTGTTTTAGCATGACTTAAGCATATGTAGGTTTATGTTAAAGCCATAATATATCATTAAAATAGTTGATTTTCTCTAGATATGCCAAGTTAAAATAAGAGGAAATATCTTTTAGTAGATGAAAAATATTTTGTTTTCGTTTCATAGGTTAAGAGCAGGATTGTGTGATCGTTGTGCAGTAACTGAAGAACATATGCGGAAAAAACAACAAGAGTTTGAAAATATCCGGCAGCAGAATCTTAAACTTATCACAGAACTTAGTGAGTTTCCTTTCTTCATTTATTAAGTCTTTTTTTTTTTTTAATTTTATTTTTATTTTTATTTTTTTCCATGTGTCTTCCTGAGTGAGTGTCCTTTTTTTTTTTTTTTTTTTTTATGGGTAAAAATCAAAATTCTCACAATACATACAAACATTTGCAAAATGATATATAAATATATATGCATATATGTGTATTTGCTTACAAAAATGTTATTTATATATATACATATATTTTAAGAGGTGCTTAGATTACCCAAAATATTACACGGAACCCACTGGGATTCCCATGTTAAGTCTTTAAAGCAAAATGTCCTGTTGTTAAAGCCTATTAGTAAATTGGTTAAAATCAAATAGATTTCTATTTTTTTTTCTCGTATAAATAAAATGTTAAATGTCCTTTTTGTAGGTTTAATCTTATGCTGATTTTAGTAGGAAATAAGGGTACAAAAAAGTTGTGCAAATACTGTCTATATTGGTCTTAAAGTTGGTCTCACCACTTATAAAACAAGAAGAAATTACCTTTGGACATGTCTGTATTTACTTCTTTGATTTTGTCTTTATTTCATGTAAATTGATCCCCACTTAATAAAGTTAAATACAAATCAGACACTTAAATTTAATGTTCTACAAAGGTTGTTTTTTGTTTACATGACATACTATTTGAATATACTATTTTCAGTTAATTGTTCTTGCCCATTCAGTGTAGTTTCCTTATATTGTTCCTGTTCTGGTCTTAGTCTTTTTCTTTTCTGACACTTTACTTAGCCTTCTTCTCTTTTCCTTCTTTATCTCTCTTGGTGACCTTGACCTGGATTCCTTGTAAGCAACTCAAAATCAACATGTCCAAGATGCAATCATCTTCTTTTCCAAATTAATTCCATCCTCTGACTTTGTTTTTTCCTGTTGATTATACTGTATCGTCTGGCGACTCAAGCAAGAATATGGGAATTATTATCACAGTTACATATTAAATTATTATTATATTATTTTAAGAATAGATTAAAAGAATATCGTTTTATTCTGCTCCCAGAGGAAGTTACTGTTAACAGTCTGATATATGTCCTTCCAGTTCCAGGTTTATCTGTCTTTCTGTTTGTGTCTTTCTGTCCTTCTCTTTTAAATTGTAATGGAATCATACTATACTTCTTGTTCTGAAACTTGGTTTTTCACTTTAGACTTTGTCTTGGGAGTCTTTACATGTTAAATAGCGTCTATGGTGTGTGTGTGAATGTGTGCATATTTTTACTTAGGACTAAGTATATCATCAATGAGTAGAAAATTATTACATCCCAATAAATATGGTTGAGTTCTGCAATCATATGAACATTAGTACCAGAAATAATCTACTGCAGTGTCTGCATATCTGGTAGATACCCAGCACCTTTTAACTACCTGAAAAAGAGCCAAAAACTCAAAACAAGCAAAAAGGTTTAGTCTAGATGTTAAGGTATAGGACAGAGTTCTTTTTAAAGGCTGCATACATTGTATTCCTTTAGTGTAGCTGTCATTTATTTAACTATTCTCATGTTCATGTACAGCTCAATTTTTTGTTTGACTAAGAATATCCATTTCCCTATTTCCCCTTCAGCTTTGAGGAAAATAATACATTAATTGGCAATATCCAGTCTGATGGCGTGAAAATGCCTTTGTAAAATTTGCATTCTCATTACTATTCAGATCAGGTATCTTTTCACATTATTTTCAGTTTGCATTTCTTCTTGGGTAAATAGCTTTTATCCTTTGCCAATTTTCCGTTGCCCTATTTAGTCTTACTGAATTTTTAAAATTAATATATATATTATATATATTATAAAATATATAACCAAGGATTATTAACCCTTGGTTATATATATTGTGCAAATATTTTCTTCCTTACTGCCTATTGTCTGTTGATTTTGTTGTAGAACTTCTCTTGACATACAGAAATTTCTTGTAATTTGGTGTCTTGTTTAAAAAGGCTTTCTCTATCTCAAGAATACAGACATATTCTCAAATTTTTGTAAAGTACACACATGCACACACTTTAAAATTTTAGATATTTAATCCATCTCAAATTTTTAACATGGAATGTGATGTCAAATTCCACCATCTTTAGGGTATCTGGGCATTTATCCTCAAGCTTGTCTCCTGGTCACAAGATGGCTACTCATTTTCGGGTCTCGTGTTTGCATTTCAAACAGGAAGAACCAAAAGACTGAAAGGAACATCCCAGCAGAATCTTTCCCCAAAAAAAAAACTTTCTTATATTTAAGTAATTTTTGCTTAAATTTCATTGGCCAAAATTCTCTCTCTTTTTTCCTCAACCTCCCATCATTGGAAGATAAGATTTGAAGGAAGTTGCTGGTAGAAACTAGGTCACACCACCAGTACTTTCTGCTCTAAGTGCTATTATTTCTGTAGTTTTATAGTGTGTTTTGATAACTCGGTTAGGAAAAAAAAGTCCCTGTTTAAAAATTTCTTGCACATTTACTCTTTGAGATAAATTTTATATTTTGTTCTGTAGAATATCCTGATAGGAATTTGATGTAGAGCGCTTTGTTTTATAATATGAGAATAAACAGCTTTATAATATTGAACCCATCTTTTTCTAAAACTTTGATATGCTTCACTATCTGTTCCAGTCTTCTTCTATGTTATACATTAAAGTTTATACTATATTCCCTGTTAATTTTATTCCTGGGTATTTAATGTTTGTTGCCATTCCAAACAAGCATAGGAATAATACTAGTGTTTATGATCTAGTATCAGGCTACCTTCCTGAACTCTCTAATTAGCTGTATTTTATTGTGAATTGTTTAGGTAATGGTTTTCAGTTATTTTTACAGTTTTTTGTTGTTGTTTGCTTGACATACTGCATTGGCTAGGGAATTTAAAATATTGCCCATTAGTAGCAGTTTATGGTAAAGGATAGACTATAATATTTCACGGTTAAGTGTGCCACAGATTGCTGGCTGATATACAAAATCAAATTAATGATATTTTCTTCTGTTCCTCTTTTGCTAAGAGTTTTATTTTGTTAAATCAAGAATTTATCAGATTCTTTTCTTGGTGTCTATTGAGTGAATCATAGAGTTTTTCTCCTGTAATTTGGTAATGTGTAGTGAGTTCTGCTAAAGATTTCCTTTTCTAGAACAGAATAGATGAATGTTGGTTCTGTTAATATTTTATTATATTGATAGTTTTCCAGTTTTTCTGCTCTTAAGGTGCTCTTCTTTTCTATATTTTAAATAATGTAAGAACAGTCTTTGAAGATATATAAAAATATCTGTGAAATCATCTAGGCTTGTGTATTAGTCAGCCAAAAGGGTGCTGATGCAAAATACCAGAAATCTCTTGGTTTTATAAAGGGTATTTATTTGGGGTAGAACCTTACAGTTACCAGGCCATAAAGTGTAAGTTACTTCCCTCACCAAAATCTATTTGCCACATGTTGGAGCAAGATGGCTGCCGACTCTGCCAGGGTTCAGGCTTCATGGGTTCCTCTCTTCCCAGGGCCCATTTCTCTCTGGGCTCAGCTCCTCTGTTTTCTCCATAAGGTCAGCTGTAGACTATGAGGCTCTCTAGTCTTTGTCTTTCTCTACAAGGCCAGCAGTAGACTACCAGGTGACCAGCTCTGTCTCTCTTCCCGGGGCTTCTGCCATGTCTAAGGAGCCATCTCTACTCTGTGTTCTTTTCCTGTGTATTTACTACCTGGGCTCCAGCTCAAAACTCCCACTTCCCTTCTCTGTGGTGCAGTTTTTCTGTGAGTCCCTGCCCACCAAGGGGACGAAGACTCAACATCCTACTGACATGGCCCAATCAAAACCTTAATTTTTATTTAATCAAGTAAACCTCTGAATCCAATATAATCTAATATGCCCAGAGGAAAAGACCAGTTCACAAACATAATCCAGTATCTGTTTTTGGAATTCATAAATAATGCCAAACTGTTACAGTTTGCTACTGTTTTTAGGATTAGATATTTGACCATCTTTTAAATTTTATTGTTAGTTATTCTCTGTTTTTTATTTCTTCTTAAATTGATTGTGGTAATTTAAGTTTATAGAAATTGTCGATTTCATTTAGATTTTCTAACTTTTTGATGTGATGTTTTTTATATTTGTATTTTTTTTTAAAACTCCATATGGGTAGATATATTCCCTTTTACCTTTCTTAGGTTATTTGTTTGCCCTTATTTACCTTGATTAGACATGCCAAGAGTCATTGTTTCTAGGCCTTTTCAGTGGACAAAGTTAGGAAATAGAAAGATAGATAAAATACTTCATGTGTTCATGTTGAAGATTCAAATTCAAGATTACAGAGCTTTTATTAATCTCTTCTTTATTACATGTGTATTTATTTTCTTCTACACTGAAACCCTGGTTCTCAAGGACAGAGGTATGATAGAATTAAAATATCCCATAATTATTCATTTAATGTTTTATCTCATATTACAAACACAATAGTCATAGCATATTACCCTTAATAATACCACAAATATGATACTGAAAAGTTCAGGAACGCTAATTTCATGTAAGAATGAGCAACAGAAAAGTTATTAAGGTCAAATCCCATACAAAGTTCTTATAAGAATAAAATACAAAGGGCTTCTGTTTTTCAAGTATTAGTGTTTCTTTCTAGTTGCTCTGTCTGTTTTTACATGAGAATTTAGAGAGATTGAAAAACTATGTTGTTGTCACTCCTGCCACTTGTCCAGAATCTCCCATTTTTTATATGCTACTTTTTTCTTTCTATCCTGCTTTTTTTGTTGTATTCTTTTTTCTAATCCTTTTTCTCTGTTGTATTCTTATTTTTCAAAGTTAATGAATATTGAGGGTTTGTTCTTATTCAATTTCTATTTGATCCTTTTCCGTCTTTTTTTTTAAACCTTTTATTTTTTTTCCCTTTTAGTCAGCCTTAAATTGTACCATGCATTCTTTTTTTTTAAAGATTTATTTTTATTTATTTATTTCTCCCCCCACCCCCTCATTGTTTTGCACTTGCTGCCTACTCTCTGTGTGTTCTTCTGTGTCTGCTTGTCTTCTCTTCAGGCAGCACCAGGAACCAATCCTGGGACCTTCCGAAGTGGGAGAGAGGTGTTCAATCTCTTATGCCACCTTAGCTCCCTGGTCTGCTGCATCTCTTTTTTTTTTTTTTTTTTTTTTCTTTTTTTGTCAATTTTTGCTGCATCTCTTATTGTCTATGCACATCTCTTTTTGTTGCATCATCTTGCTGCGCCAGCTCTCTCTATAGGCCAGCTCTCCTGCATGGGCCAGCTCTCCTGCACGGGTCAGCACTCCGCATGGGCCAGCATTCACGTGGGCCAGCTCTCCGCTCAGGCCAGCTCACCACATGGGCCAGCTTGTCTTTCACCAGGAGTCCCCAGAAATCAAACCCTGGACCTCCTGTATGGTAGACAGGAGCCCAATCACTTGAGCCACATCCGTTTCCCACATTCTTAAAATATAAAGTTAATATCTTAATGTTCTTCTGAATAATACAAAGACTTTAGAACACTTTAACTCTGATCATCTCTTTTTCACTTACATGCTGTTTTTGTCCAGCATTTCATTTCTACATTTTAACGCTATAATTAGATACTTTTAAAACAATTATCTTATTCAGGCAGTTTTTAAAGATTACTTACATGGTTGCCAATTTCTTTGTTCATTATGCTTTTGCATCTCACTTTCCTTTTGGGATTATTTTCCTTTCTGATATACATATTTTAGAAGTTCCTTTAGAGGTATTGTTGATTCTAAACTCTTTAGGTTTTTATCTGAAAATGTTTTTACTTCACCCATATTCTTGTAAGGTTATTTTGCTGAGTAACAATTCTTTTTCTCTGGCTGCTATTAAGATTTTTTTCCTTATTTAGTGGTTAAAGGTTTTACTACATTTTGGACAAGGTTTTTTATTTTTTTAATTCTGTTTCTCTAGAATCACATCTTTAATCATATCTGGAAAACTGCCAGCAACCAGCTCTTCAAATCTTCTCCATTCTATTTTATTCTGAGATTCTGATAAGCCTCTTTGTTCTATCTTTTATATCTCTCTTAACACCTTTTTCATATTTTTCATCCCTCAGATCTCTTGTCCAGTATGCTAGTTATTTCCTCAACCATTCTATCAGTTGAGTTACTTTATTTCAGTAACCACATTTTTCATTTCTAAAAATCCTGTTTGGTTCTTTTTCAAGCCTACCTAGTCTTTTTTTTCTTCCTAATGAAATTTTTCAAAAATAATAACCCTCATATACCCATCACATAGATTTAGCATTCATATTTTGCTATACTTGCTTCATCTTTCTTTTTCACACTACTTTATAGAGATCTGTACTTATGTCCTTAGCCTAAGGGCAACTTTCAGCCACCCTTTATTTACCCATTCAGCAGTTTCTGGACGTTGCTATCTGATACTGCGATATGAGATTCTGCTAGGAAAATTTACTTTTTTTTTTCCCATAAGGTCCTTTGTCTTTGTTGGATTTTACCATCAATCTGAACCTGTCTAGTTTTAAATCACTCGGGAATTTTTCATAGTTTTGATCAAGTAGTGGTAACCTTTCTGGCTTTTTCAATATTGGAATTGACTGTTTTTTGTTTTTTTTTTTAATGAAATTTTATTGAAGTATATATCATTCATACACGAATATACATAAATAATAAGTGTATAGTAAAATTTATGATCTACAAAACAAACATGCATACAAGGTTCCCATATATCTGTCCACCACCAACACCTTGCATTGTTGTGAAACATTTGTTACAAACTATAAAAGAGCATCATCAAAATATTACTACTGTGGCTCAGGCAACTGAGCTCCCACCTACCACATGGGAGGTCGCTGGTTCATATCCTGGTACCTCCTAAAAAAGACAGCCAGCTGGCGTGACACGCGGGCTCGGCAAGCTTGACACAACAGGACACAAGAAGAAGAAAAAAAAAGCAATGAAAATATTACTACTAGCTATAGCCCATATCTTAAACATTTGGTATATCCACCCCCCCAGCCCACCCAGTTATTAACACCCTACATGAGTATTATATATTTGTTATCTTTCAGGAGAAAGCATTCTCATATTTATCCTGTTAACCACAATCCATCATCCACCACTGGATTCCCTGGGTTATACAGTCCCATGCTTTGTACAGTCCATTCAAAGTGTACACTTTAGAATTGCGCTGTCATCATTTCAGTCAATTTTAGAATGTTTTCATTATCTCAAAAGGAAAAATCCCATACTCCCTTAGATGCCCTATTGTTTTATACCCCCCTATTTTAGAGTTGCTTTTGTCATTTTTTTGAGCTTGGGGAAATCTAGAAATTAGAAATTTAATGTCATCTTTGACTTCACTCACACCTATAAAGGATGAGTTGCCAAATACTGCTGATTCTGCCTCTGAAACAGCTCTTGTACTTGTCCTCATTTCTTATTTCTCCATCTCCCACATTAGTCCAGACATTCGTTTCTTTTAATGATGCCCTGACTTTTCCTATTGTCAATACTTTTTTCTTCAGTATATACATAATAACAAATCACTCTTTCCAAACTATGACTGTGAATGCATCATTCATCTGTGAAAAATGATACCTGATAAACTTTAAGATAAAATTCAGATTTATTGGCCTGATGTTGAAGGTTTTCACCATTTATTATACCTAATCTTTCTGTCTAACTTTGTTCTACTAATTCTCTGCATGCATAGTCTCCTGTCCATCTCAGTTGTCCTCTCTGTTGAATCCTTATGAGCCCAAAGTAATCTTTTTCCTGCTTGGAATTTACTTTACTACTTTATTTGTACCTATTTAGTGACCCTTTTCACTTTTGATTGTATAAAATATGTCTCCCTTATTAGACTATACTTTTCTTTAGGTCAGTGTCCATATGTTAAGATTTTTAACTCCTACACAGTATCTAGTTACCTCATATGTTGTATTGCAAATCTTCAAAATGTTTATTTACTCAATGTAAGAAAGTATGTGTAGATTTATAAACCACTGATTTAACAAATTTTTGGAATATTATAATCTTCTTTGGCAGAAATTAATAATATATACTATGATTTGGATTTCTTGGATCTGCTATGCCTAGAAAAGCACATTTTTGACCAATGACGACATACTAAGCATTGATGGTAGTTTTGTGCTGGGCAGCATTGGAAATTATAGCCCAAAATTGGCCTTTATAAACTAAATGGGAATGGATAGAAAAATTTAGTGGAAGTAGATTCAAACAAACAAATACAACTTTAATAGAAACATTTAAATTACTAATACTATAATTATTGATGAAACAAAATATCTATGGAAGAAAACTTAATCTAATAAATTTGCTTATGTTTTGAAAATTATAGTGATATTCAGGGTTTTATTGCTTTTATGATCAGATTTACTTCAAGATAAGTGAGTCTTACTAAAATGGTATTTGAAATTTTAAGGACTGAGTAACCAGATGGAATGCTTTCCTTATCCTCAGTAGGAATAATTATACTATAGACCCCCAGTACATGAGGTACTCTTTCTTTGTTCCCACAAACATTATGTAGTATCATCCAGTTAATCAGTTACCTGGGAATAGTATAATATGAAATATAGTAATCACTACCTAGTAACAAATTAGTGTTGCACAGTAGCATTAACCCTGACTAACATTATGACTTAGAATTAGAAATCCTAATTTTTCCATTATTGTTTACATATCTTATCGAAAAAGCCTGCCATTAATGTTAATATAACTATATTATCTGCCTTCTTTTTCACATTATATTTAAGTGAATGAAAAGAATACTCTACAGGAAGAAAATAAAAAGCTTTCTGAACAACTGCAGCAGAAAATTGGGTAAGTATTTTTCCCAAATTTTTCTTTCTTCATTTTAGTTACTATATAAGCTTTACAGATAAATTACAAGTTGAAGATTTCAATTTGTAAAAATTATAAAGTGTTCTGCTATGAAAAGTTCAAAGAAATTCACTGTATGTGTGTTTTGGGAGTGTGTATGAAGAGTGTATGCATCTCTTAGGTTAATGTATAAGAATATAGAGAAATAACATAGTGATTTAAAGTGTTTTAATTTTTGTAATAATTTATTATAAATAATAGAGAAATTATCAAAATACTCATCTTTCAAATAGGCATTTGAGTTTTGTTACCTGCCTTCCAGCCCTTGCTTATAAAAGCAAACTGAGTATTTCCTGTTATACAGGTCTCAGGCTTAGAGAACTTCTTCCTCCCTCTTCTCATCTTTTCTCTCCCACCATTTCTATTAAAGAATAAAAACAGTAAGTTATATCTACCTGCCATTTACTTTTCTATGTGTTTTATGTTTATTATTTCTAATCCTCACTGTGATTCTGCAAGATCGCTTTATAACTCCTACTTTACAGATGGGGCCAAAGCTTAAAAAAAGTCGTATAACTTGCCTATGGTCTCACAACAATTGGAGACTAATGAGACTATCACTCAAAACCCATATTTTCTGACTTAAAGTCTCTGTTCTTTTCCACTATGTGTCACTGTCTAAAAAAAAAATTCCATTTTTCTGGATATGGTCTGCCTAATGCAAAGCAAAGATAAGACTCTCTTTTAGTTCCCATTTATATAAGCATGTATGGTATATCTTAAGATATTTATGAATATACAAGATAGATAAGATACCACGTATATAGAGGTTAATACAGAATTAGATAGACGATTGCCTCAAAGCCAAGATATATAAAGTATATCAAAACTAGATTAGATATTTTTGGGTATTTTGGGGCCGATGGAAGAGTTGTACATGATTTTGCAATGATGGATACAGGCCATGTTAAATTTCATCAAAAATTTATAAGAGTATGTGGTCCAAAATGTAAACCATAATGTAAACCATTGAACATGGTTGATAGCTATGTTTCAATATTTGTATATCAGTTGTAGCAAATGTATCATCCACATATAAAAAGATTATTAATTGGGGGACGGATGTGGCTCAAATGGTTGGGTATCCGTCTCCCATATGGAGGGACCTGGGTTCAATCCCCGGGACCTCCCGGTGAAAAAAAAAAAAAAACAGTTATTAATATAGTAAGGGGGAAAAAGGGGAGGATGTTGGGTAAATGGGAGTCCCTGTATTCTGTATGTGACTTTACTGTGACCTAAAACTTCTTTGAAGACAAAATGAAAAAAGTAAGACACTAGGGGAATAAATGAAAGAATATGTCACTGTACATACAAGACAACAGATCTTACAGTGATGAAAGGCAAAATGTCCAAAAAAAATTTTTTTTCTATTTTTCAATTATTTTTTAATATCCAAATTTTTTTATTTTCAGTTTTTTAAACATTTTTCTGTATTTTATTTCTTATGCTTGAAACTATCATTATTATTTCATTTTCTTATTAATTGTATTTGGCTATTTTATTGGCTTCTTTTTTTAAGAAGTTTTGGATCACAGAAGGGTTACCACCTGTGGCAGGGGAGGACCATTGGTGTGGGATGTTAGTGATGGGGGATACATGGGAGGAAGTTCACCTGGACATACATAAAAGGCATATAAATGTGTTCACATGTTCATGGGGCATTGCCACAGTGGGTGGAGATTCACACAATAACCAAAAGAATATTGAATTCCCATCCTGGGGAGCTCTGCCACATTCTCTAATGGGAGAGCAACAGTCCCCCAAGTACAGGGGCAATGACTAGTGAAGGAGGATGGTCCATTGATGGGCCCTTGACATTGATGATATGCTTATGAGCCTTTGCCCTTGAAATTGAAACTTAGCCTAGTGTTGTAGGGTGCCTAAGAGTTACTTACTGGGAGCCTCCTTGTTGCTCAAATGTGGCCTCTCTCTAAGCCAAACTCAGCATATAAATGCAATAACTTCCCCCCAGCATGGGACATGACTCCCAGGGATGAGCCTCCCTGGCACCAAGGGATTACTACCAAGTACCAACAAGCATTACAAAAGGGGGAAAAGGTAAAGACAAATGAGTTTACATGGCTAAGAGACTTCAAAGTGAGTTGAGAGGTCATTAGAGGTAACACTAACACACATCATAGCAGGATCTCATTGACAGCCAAAGTAGATACTACCCCAAATAGTGGGGTTCCTGAGAGCTCTGGAAACATCCAGACACTATAAGCAGGGCAGACAGTTCAAGGAGTTTGGTCCCTTGCCAATGGGCCCTACTTTGGAATTTATGCTCCCCAGCATGACGGAGTTGGACTCAGTTGTGGTTTCCCTACACATGACTCTTCTGTCCTTCTATCTGAACTTATAGTTAGTACTAAAGTTAGTAGGTGTACGTCCAAGAAACATAAATCTTTGGGCTGTCCATATGCCAGCTGGGCCCTGAAACTCAACAGAGTTGCAACACCTACTCTCCAGTTCATTGGCCTCACCCAGGACAACTAACAAGGAGGAGATGATGGATAACAAACATACCAAAGAACCGAGAGTGTCTACAACTACAACCAAGAGAGTCCCATCAATTGGCCATAAGGGATCGAAGCCCCCCCTCAATTAAAGGTGGAGTGGGCATCACCATCCCAGAATACTCAGGATTGGGGAATGAACTATAGAGTAAAGTAGACTTAATAGTAGAATAATAGTATTCTACTATAGACTTACTGTGATTCTAGCAATGGAAGAAATATCATTGATGTGGAGGCAGTGGCCACTGGAGGTTTTGAGGGTAGAGAGAGAGAAAAGCAGTTGTAATACGGGGGGCATTTTCGGGACTTGGGAGTCGTCCTGAATGACATTACAACGACAGATACAGGTCATTATATATCTTGCCATAGCCTACAGAATTGAGTGGGAGAGAGTGTAAACTACAATGTAAGCTATAATCCAGGCTTAGTGGCAATGCTCCAAAATGTGTTTATCAATTACAATGTATGTACCACACTAATGAAAAATATTGCTAATGTGGGAGGGTATGGGGAGCAGGGAATATGGGAATCCTCTATATATTCTCTGTAACATTTATGTAATCTTTTAAAAAATAAAAAAATGAAAAAAAAATAGATTATTATTTCTCAGCCTTTGGCTAAGATCAAGTGTAGTATCTGTTCTTAACAATTTAATATCTGATAGCTCCTCTATCCGAGGACAATATATTAAATGGATTTTTGGAGTAGGGAGATGGAATAGGGGCTTGCTCTGTCCACTCCATGCATCGATCTGGATTGCAGTACCTCCAGGAACAGTGTGCCCACTTTGGGGAAAAAATAAATAGACACTGAAAAAAAGAAAAGAAGAAGAAAAAACTAGATTATTTGAGGGGACCTGTGTGGAGGAGGTGACCAGTGACTGAGCATTTCAGATCTGCTTAATAAGTCTGGTGCACCATCATGCTAGCCGCAACGTTTGTGTGTCTCTGGACACTGCCTTCCAGGGTTTTCCATCCAGCTTTCACCAAGGTCTCCCCTGGTCTGAAGAATTCCATCACAAAGAATCAGTGGCTCTTAACACCTAGCAGGGAATATGCCAGCAAGACAAGAATTGGGATCTGGCAATGGAAAACTGGCCAAGAACTCAAAGATGCAGCATTGAAGCCATCAGTAGAAAAAATACTTATAATTGATGAGATGGGAAGATGGTTTGTTGCTGGAGGAGCTGCTGTTGGTCTTGGAGCATTGTGTTATTATGGCTTGGGAATGTCTAATGAAATTGGAGCTATTGAATAGTCTATAATTTGGCCTTAGTATGTGAAGGATAAAATTCATTCTGCCTATTTGTACTTATCAGAATGAATTGGTTTAACAGCTTTGCCTGCCTTGGCAGTGAACAGATCTCCAGTTCTTATGAACTTCATAATAAGAGACTCTTGGGTGACAATTGGTGCAATCTTTGTAGCCATAATTAGAGCTGGAATGCTGATACGATCAATACCCTATGACCAGAGTCCGGACCCAAAGCTTCTTGCTTGTTTGCTACATTCTGGTGATGGGTGCAGTGGTGGCTTCTCTGGCGATATTAGGGGGCCCTCTTCTCATAAGAGCTGCTTGGTACACAGCCGGCATTGTGGGTGGCTTCTCCACTATGGCCATGCATGCTCCCAGTGAGAAGTTTATGAACATGGGCATCCGCCTGGGAGTGGGCCTAGGTCTTGTCTTTGTGTCCTCACTGAGATATATGTTTCTTCCACCTACCACAGTGGCAGCTGACACTCTGTACTCAGTGGCAATTTGTGGTGGATTAGTTCTTTTCACCATGTTCCTTCTCTGTGACACCCAGGAAGTAATCAGGCATGAAGAACTAGCACCAATATATGAAGGTCAAAAATACGATCCTGTCAGTTCAATAATGGGAATCGACATGGATACATTAAATTTATGTATGCAAATTACCACTATGCTAGCAACTGAAAACAAAAGAAATGAAATGACTCAGCTACTGGCTTCTCTAGTACATCAGATGACTTGCTTAATAGGATTAGATATTCATTAAGTAGTTTGTACAAGCAGCTTTTGTTGAAGTTTAGAAGATAAGAACATGTCAACATGTTTAAAATGTGATGCTTCAGGCCTGCTTTTTCTTCTGGAGAATAAATTCAGTAGTTATCTTCCTTAAAAATAAGCACATACATTTCCAGTTCTCGTATTTGAGTAATCAAAAATGTTTTAATGAATATGTAAACTAAGACTGTGTTATCATAATTAAAGTATTTTATTTTTAAATTTATTTGGTTGAGTAAAACTTAGAAAACTTATGTTTACCTGCATATTTTTGGATTGCAGAATATTCGTAAGTAATGTCTTAAATGACATAGAGGTTTGGTAAAGGAACCAAAAGAGAAGGGTCACCACAGTCTTTCTTTGAATATTTAGGACTTAGAACTGTATAAATGTGGTGGAGAGCCAGTGAGAGTTGTCTGGCTATTTGGAACAAACGAGGAACCACTGTTTTTCATCTGCTGGACTTAGCAAAAGCGGTAAACATAAAACAAAGCTGGGTGATTCATTTTCCTGCTACTCCTCCTCAATGCTCTCTTTACAAGGTAGACATGGTCACATCTGGCCTCTTATTGTTAACAGTAATCCAGAACGTTAATCACAGAGAATCCCTAATATAATATATATATATATGGAAGTTTCACATTTGAATTTCTAGAAAAAATATTAAGAAATTCTCATATTCTTAAAATATGTGAATATTTTATTTCAAGGTAAAATATTCACGGCATGAAGTTTGGTGCATATTTGAGAATTCAATAATGTGTTCATAATTGTTGATTTTTTGCCTGTTTATTGAAATATGTAATAGAATACATGTTTACCTTTTATATCCCTCAAGATTTAAAGTCTTTATCAAAAAAAGCTTACACTTGAGAACATGGAGCTGTTTTTCTCCTAAGACTATTGGTTTTTTGTGTTTCCTCTCAGATTAAGCACTAAAAAGCAAAGCAAAACTAGGTCAGTCTTTATGACCTATATCAGTAAAAAGTAGAACAGAGAAACTGTTAGGGTTTCTCCTAGAAAAATTTTCCTTCTCCCGCATAGATCATTATTTAACTTTCTTGTCACATTTGTAAATTTTTTAATACAGATGAAATATTTTTAGAAATCTTTAATGAAAGAAATATGTCTGTGTGATTATTGAGATGATTGCTATTTCTGACAAATATTTATTACAGTAATCCAAAAATAACTATTCTAGTTATATAGGATGCTTATTTCTGAAATAAAGCTATAACCAGAAAAATAAAAAAAAAAAAAAAAAAACTAGATTATGTCATTTGCATGGCAGACATATCAATCTAATTCATTCTAGTTTAGAATTTGTTTGCTTTTAGTGCTCTCAAATTCACATTTTTTTCTTCCTGAAGCTCACTGATATTTTAGAAAAGAAGAAAAGACTAAAACTTAAAATACAGTGAAGACAAACTGTATTGATGAGCTCAGGCCATTTATGTTTATTTAGGACATGCCTTAGAGCAATAGAGGAGGTAATCTATTCTGTCTTTCAGTTCACTACTGAAATTTAAGATAGTGCTTCCCTCAAAGAAATTTCCTTTTATTTGGCAATTTAAAAAAAAAAAAATAGCAAGGAATGTTTGTAAAGGCAACCTAGTTTCCTCTGCCTTAACCTCTGTAACAGGATGCTATTAATGTCTGAAATTCCCCTGAACCTTTAGAAAACATTTTATTTGACACTACATTTCTGCTCATTAAATGCAGTAATTCTAACTCACCTGAGCTTATTTTGGTGTCATGAATGCCTTACATAGCAGTTACTTAGTGGCACTACAGTAAGAGATTATTTGGTAAAAGTTTGGCATTATAAAATTAGAGAGAGATAACGGGAGAGTCAACTCTGTTGATCACAGAATGCAAATAAATAAGCTAGGTGTTGAGGTCATGACTCTTTGATTTTGGAAATGGATGTGCTGAGTCTGTGAAAGAAAGTCAAAGGAGTCTGTATTCTTAACATTTCAAAGGACTTTAGGATTCATTTCATTCAGTCCTCTAAATTCCTTGTTCAATTTCTTTAACTTTGTTCAAACACCTCTACTACAAGTTCATTGTCTCTCAAGGCTATTTAATTTTAGTCAACTGATAGTATTAGAAAGTCTTTTCTAAGCTTTAGTAGAAATCACCCTCCTTATAAGTTATATTTGATGATTCTGGTTTTGCCTTTTGAGTCCCTCTGGAACACATCTACCTTTCCACTTGATGGCCTTTTATATATATGCATGAAGACAGCTCTGAGGGCTCCTTTGAGTCTTGTCTTCACTAAAGTAAATATCCTCTGGTTCATTAGCTATTCCTCATGTGGCATTACTTTTTAGAATCTTCAGAGTGCCATTTCTCTTAAATGTTTTAGTTTGGCAATAAGAACTTAATATTCTAGGTATAGTCTGACCAATGGAGCAATATCTCACCTCCCTTTTTCTATTTCTACTTATATTAATGTGGTCAAAACATACATTGTATTATATTACTGGTGGTTCATTATTGGGTTTACAACTAACTAGACTGTCTCTTCTAGCCTCTACTTTAGATTTGCTGTTTTAGGTATAAATTTAAAGTCATGGCTTCATGATTGTTGAAGAAACCTTATGTCACTTAGTCTCCTCCTTCATTTTAAGGTAATATCACTGTTGATTAAACAGTTACTTATTTTCTGGGCATTGGGTTACATCCATACATATTCCTATAAAAAGGAATAAGAAAGTACAGTACCTTACCAATTTTCAGATGAGAAAACTGAAGCTCAGAATGATGAAGTTATTTGCCCAATGTAACTTAAGGAAAGGGATTCTTTTCCTTAAGAGCTAGCTAATAAATTCTCAGAAAGTAACTATTCTATAATTTATTGAATCTGGTACCAGATTAGTAAGTGCCAGGCCCAGGATTTAAACCCAGTTCTTCCTCACTTCAGAGTTTGTATACCCTTTCTCTAGTGTTTGGGCTAAAACAGCCTCAAAAGGTTACCTGTATGGTATCACTCTGTGTAGATGGTAGAGCCAGGACCCTGTCTCTTCTGACTCAGTTCAGTGAGGCTTATACTTTGCAGTTATTCCTGTTACATTTCATTTTGTTGTATTTGACCCATTATTTTAACCTCTGGGAATCTTTCATGGACTGTTTTTTTTTTTTTTAACACACATTAGGTTAACTTTTATTCTCAGCTTTGTTTCTTCCACAAATTTGATAAATCAAGAATATTAATAAAATGTTGAGTAAAATCTGCCAGAGGATGTAGGCCTGAGGCATACCACTACAGATTTCCTTCATTAATGATAATTTATTATGTGCTATTGTTCAGTCAGTTAGGAGTCTGTGTTACTCTATCAATACCAAGTTTATATTTCCTTCTGTTTACAATGAGAGAGTATCAAGAGAGTCATTGTCAGATGCCTTCCTGAGAGCCAGATATATAATAAAGCACTCCTCCAAACAACTGGTATAATAACCCTACTTAATTTTTTTTTTAAAGTCTTATTTGAACTATACATATTATTAAACTTATACTGGTTCCAAGAGATTAGGGATTCCTTTCCTTCTCAGAAAGTTAACTATTCTATAATTTATTGAAATCTGTTACCAGACTCATTCATTTGTAGTTCAGGGAATCCCCTTCTTCCCTTTTTTGAAAATCAGAATGTTTTAATGAGTTTGATGGCTATAGTATTTGCTTCAAGTTTAAATTATGTTTTAACTGGAAATATAAGTTCTTCAGAACAGAGGAGAAAAGCTGCTAAAAACTTTTCTACAAACTCCTTTTGAAGAAAGACCCTAGGTCTTGGGAAAAAAGAACGAGTAAAACAATTTTGATGGGAATCTAAAGGAAAGCCTGAGAACGAAACAATCAACCAGAAATATTAGAAGACAAAGTGAAAGAAGATTGACCAACGTGCATAATTCATTTAACCAAAAGCTGTGGCATGAACTCAGAGTGAGACCTAATGCTTTAAAGAAAAAACTTGGTTAACGCAAGTTTTTCCCTTTTTCTTTTATGACAAAGGAGGACAAAGCCAGCACTTGTTTACTTGTTTTTTGTAAGGTTGTTTGTTTGTTTGTTTTTTCCACTTTTGTGGTCCCAGCTACTTCTAGATTGACTCTGCCAGGAAATCTGTTTGTTCTCCTGACTCATTCATGTTTCAGGTTGAATTTTTATGACTAATAGGCAAATAGGCTATTATATGATTAGTTAAAGCTAGGTCAGATAGATTTCACACTCCATTAATTTATATGGCTTGCTCATATGACTTGGCTTACTTCATTTTTCCAGAATAAGACAATAGGATTGTAGGGAGAGATTAAAAATTAGATATTAGGTATAAAGATTGTTCCTCATTATAGAATATTAAGGTTGTTGACCACAAGTAATATTGATATGTTCTAAGAAACTGTTATAAATCTTTCTTAGGAAAAATTTATCTTTATCCTCTAATTCTTAAACGTATCTCTGTCAGTTTATAAAATTCTCATTCTTTTCTGCTATGGTTGGAAATAGTACTACAAATTGTTAGGAGTATGATAGGATAGACTGGTTTTGTCATATAAAACCCAGACTGGTAAGAATCACGTTTGCAAATAAGATTAGTAGTGGTTTGGCACACAGGAAAGTCAATTAGCTTTATTTTACTCCACAACCACAATCACAGACCCAGTCTTTAGATGTCATTGGTCTAGATTTGAGCTGAGTAAGAATATATACCTAGATGAGCAAAAATCTGTTTTTCTCATGGAATCTGTCATTTTTGTTCATTAAACATATATTTATTGTACACCTATTATGTGCCAGGCACTAATCTAGGCACTAGTGATGCATCAGTGAATCAAAGATCTTTGTCTTCTAGAGCTTATATGCTATCACATGAGCAGGAGACATACTAGGGTATTGGGTGGTTTGCAGTTTTAAGTACTGTGGTCAAGGTAGACCTTAATGAGACAGTAAGATTTCAGCAAAGACTTGAAAGAAATGAGATAATTAGCTTAATTAGCCTGTATATCTGAGGCATGAGCATTCCAAGCAGATGGAAGAGCTGTATCAAAGAATCTAAGGTGGGGAACACTTCTTCATTGTTGGTGGGAATGCAGGACGGTACAACCACTATGGACGACTGTTTGGCAGTTCCTAAAGAAGTTGAATATAGACTTACCACATGACCCTGCAATACCCCTACTAGGTATATACCCAGAAGAACTGAGAGCAGTGACACGAACAGACATCTGCACACCCATGTCATAGCAACATTATTCACCATTGCTAAAAGTTGGAAACAACCCAGGTGTCCATCAACAGATGAATGGATAAACAAACTGTAGTCTATTCACACTATGGAATATTATGCAGCTGTAAGAAGAAATGAAGTCATAAAGCATATGGCAACATGGATGAACCTGGAGGACATTATGTTGAGTGAAGCAAGCCAGACACAAAAGGACAAATACTGTATGAATACGTTACTATGAACCTAATATATTGTGTAATATATTGTTTGATTCAAAAAAAAAAAAAAGAATCTAAGGTGGGATTGTGCCTGGTATGTTTGAGGAACATCAAGGAATTGAATGTGCCTGATAGGAAAAGAGGTCAGAGAGGTAATTGAGAGGGTGATCAGATCATATAGGACCTTGTGGGTTATTAAAAGGGCTTTGGCTTGTATTCTTAGTGAAATGGAGAGATATGGCAGCGTTTTAAGCAGAGGAGTGACATGACATGACCAAAGTTTTAAAAAGGATTGTTCTGATTGCTGTGTTGAAAATATACTATATGGATAATGGGTAAAAGCAATGGTGAAAACCCAGAGTTTGAAGCCTACTTGTAGTCAGTCATTTGTCTCATGGTCTACACTAGTAATAACACATTGAATTGTTAACAATATGCCTTGGAGTCTGACTGTCTAGATTTAAATCCTAGCTCTATTACTATTTCAGTAAGTGATTTAACTTCTGCATCTTCATTTCTTGATCTGTAAAATGAGAGTAATAATAGCACTTACCTCATAGAGTTGTGATGATTAAAACGATACATGTAGCACTTCCAAGCCGTACTTGGCTATGTAATCACTCAACAAATGTTGGTAATTATCAGTGTTAATATTACTTATCACCTTATATTTGTCACTGCCAAGTCATGTTGATTCCACTGCCACAGTGTTTAACATTGGCCCCTTCCTTTCCGTACCTGCTTTCATCATTCTAGTTCAAACCCACAGTAGCTCTTGCCTGGACCATTATAACCACTGTCTAATTGATTTTTTTGTCTCCTTACCTTTTGTTCTAATCAGTCTTGCCCACAGCTGCTAGATTATCACATTACTTTCATGCTCTAAAACCTTAACTCCTTTCCCTCTCATCTTCTAATTTTTGCACTCCTAAATCAAAGCTTTTCTTCATGTAGTTCTGGCTTGTCATTCTCTAACACAAGTAGAGTATTGCATGCCTTTACTCAAATTCTGTGGATTCTCTGGTGATCTTTGCTGCCATTTAAAATCCTCTTAATCTCACCTCAGGAGCTGCCAACTACACTTTATACTTCACCTCCCCACCTGGTACTATAATTATGTTAGTACTTCTCTAATCTTTGTATTTAAATTTTCACATTAGATGAAAGGGATTACATCTCTTATCTTCAGACCCTAATTCTACTGTAGCTCCATAACATATAGTAGATGTTTTAATAAAAATTTGTGGGATTAATTTTCTTTGAATTGTTATTATTTTCCTCTAGGAATAATCAACATCCTAAAGCAGCTGACCTTGGATCTGAAGATGTTATTCCAGATTCACCAATAACAACTTTTTCGTTTTCTGGAGTTAACCGACTTCGAAGAAAGGAAAACCTCCATGTCCGATATGCAGAACAAACACAAACTAAGTTGGAGCATTCTGTGTGTACAAATGGTAAGGGTTAGAGTTGTATCTTAGTTATCTGGTTTGGTGTAAAAGTATTCCATCAATTTTTAATTTTTATATTCAATCTAGTGTAAAATAGTTCGATCTAGTGTAAGATAGTTCAAGTGATTATGTTACAACTGTGAGTTTAACTTCAAAGTTCTTATTAGTTCCATTAGTGAAGCGACTGGAAAGGCCTTTTCTGCCTGTATTTTGTAAGGATATGTTGCTCCTCTAACTATGTAAACACTCAGCATTTTATGAATAGTGAACAGTTTCTGTGTGTGTGCGTGTATGTATGTATCTTAATATTAATTTCTACCTACTGTGTGCCAAATATTATGCCGAGTGCATTGCTATGTTTTCACTATATTTTAATTCTTGTAACAGTCTTGTAAGTTAGCTATTGCCACTTTCATTTTATAGATGAGGAAAGGTAGGCTTGGAGAGGTTAACTCACCCAAGACCACCTATCAAGTAAGTAGATGAGTCAGAATTCAAATTTGGCCTTCTTGGCTTTAAACTTTTGTACTTTCCAGGTCTTGGCACATCTGCTTCCATCATTGGAGCTGTCTTTACCTGGCTGTTTTTTTATTTGTTATAGTGTTTAGCAGTTGGTGGAATTAAGAAGTGTCTTTATAATGTATCTATTTTGTAGCTTATCAGTACCATATTTCTCAATCTAGACTAGTTTACCATATCTGCTAAATGCTTTGGACTAACTCTCTCATGTAGCCCTGAAATTTATTGTGTGGCATGATACAATGACTATTCTTTTTATTATTAATCTAAAGTGTATGGTACAGACTTTTAATTGTAAACCTAAACTGTTTGTACCAAAGAAAGCATTTGCAGGGAGGGTGTGTATACATCATCTTAGAGGTATCTGTATAATGCAAATAAATTGACAGTAGCTGTGCCTTAAAAGAATAAGTAGAACTTCTTTGATATTGGAAAATTGGTACAATTCACCAAGCTTTCTGCACCATTTATTATAAGCAAATGTTATGGTTCTTTCTACTAAGAGGATAAAGAGAAAATTTGAAGAGATTGGACTTTCTCCCCATTTTATATGCGCTTTTGTCACCACCTAGTGGAAAATAAATGAACTGTTAGAAATCCTTACATGTAATTAGGAGCTAAATTAAAATGTAAAATCATGAATCTAGAATGAATTTTCATGTGCCTTTTAGTCCCTTGTCAAACAAGACGTGAGTCCTAACAGATCGCATCTGTATGATTTAGATCAGGTTTAAATCCATATATAAGAATACCCAGAAAAAAAATCCCAGCAGTTTTTTTATTAGGAAAGTCTTCTGTATCCAATATAAATGCTTTCAGCTTATTTCTTCATTCTATGAGAACAGCACATAGCTATATAAAACCTTAGTTTATGTATTTTAATCTTGTTCTCGTTATTTTTACATGGAATATGAAATTTTAGTTTTAAAATATATAACTTTGAGTCACACAAATTATAAAACTGATTTAATTATTAGTCCTTTCTTCTTTCTAACCACATTTGCTTGTTTATCTTAAAATTTACAGTGCTTTTTAATATTATTTTCTAGTTTTAGTTAGTAAAGCTCTGCTTCCCTTTTCTTTGTCCTTAGTTTGGTTTTCTTTGAATTAAATCCTTAAGCAGCTGAATAATTTCTGATAAAGCATGTTTCAGGATATATTTTAAATTAACCTGTTGCTTTTTAACAAATACTCAAGGAAAAGAAGCATATTATGAACATAGGTGACTTAGGTCAGAAGAAGCTTATAAGTGCTGGTCCTCTCTCTGCCACTATCCTTAATTCCCAGTTTTGTTTTGTTTTTTTTTTCTTATTGAAATGAAAGAAACTTACTGCTTCTTAGAATATGAAAATTATATTAATAAAATTATGCTTATATTGCTTTTAAAGACAGGTTTATATTGGTTCCTCAAAATAATATTTTGATATTTTTCATCATCATTGTTTATATGTAATTTCTCCCCTTTTTCCTCTTAGAATTGAGAAAAGTTCCAAAGTCTTCAACTCATTCACAACATAACCCTAGTGAAAGTGAAATTCTAGTGGCTGACACTTGTGATCAAAGTCAATCTTCAATGACTAGTAAGAAAGATACTGAAATTTTAAGTTTAAAATTTGTGTTAATTGGTGACAACAGTCTGAACTAGATGATATTTTAAAATATTTCCATACAATTTTATTTATATTACTAGTTGTTTAACATCTTTTTCTTATTGGAAAGTAATATTATCCTATTAATTCATATTAGTATCCCTATCCTTTATTAATACAAATTGCTAATTATTTTAAGTAAAGAAGACTTTACTGTCATCTACTCATTCATTCAACAAATACTTGTGTCTACTCAAATATTAAGTTTAGTATGTGCTAACCACTAAAGAAAACAAAGCCCTTGCCCTCATGGAACTTACAGTCTAATTGGGGGAAAAAGAAAATAAACACAAGTCAGATAGAGGCAAGTGCTATAAAGAAAATAAAGCAGGGTAAGAAGGAATATTGGAAACCCTCACCCCTAAAGTAACATTTGAGCAGAGACTGAGGGAATCAAATGAGAAATGAGTCACGTGGCTCTGGAGAAGGCATCTGAGTAGAGAAATCAGCAGGCGCAAAGGCCTTGACATGGGAATGCTGTTTGCTTTGTTTGAGGAACAGTAAGGAGGCCAGTGTGGCTGGAGGAGAATGAGTAAAAGGGAGATTGCTTGGAGCAGCAAGAAGAATAGAGTTGATATTTACTGAGATGGAAGAGAATAGGAGCAGCATGTTTGCAGGGTGTGGGATGTGAGTTTGGTTTGGGGAATACTCTGTTGTGATGCTACATAAACATTCAGATAAAAATTTTGGATAGGTGGGTAGATGTGAGTTCAAGTTTAGAGGAGAGGTCTAAGATGGAGTTACATGTAGAAGTTGTCACATGTAGGTGGTATTTAAATCATGAGACTGGATGACATTGCAAAGCAAGAGAATGTAGAATTACTTTTCACCACAAATATTGCATCTCTCCTCCATGTAGAACTCTTAGATATCTCTTCATTGCCTGTAGGATAAATTCTAAACTCCTCAGCATGATGTGTTCCCTAATCTACCTATCTAGGCTCCTCTTCTACTCTTTCCATCTTTTGCACTTTGATTTTTAGCAATTGAACTACATGTAGTTCCCAGAATATGCAATTTTGTTTCACATATCTAAACCCTTAAACATACCTAAAGTCTCCTCTCATCCCCCAACCCAACGGCCGGTCACATTCCTCTTTCTTTTTTTTTTTATTTTTTTTTTTTAGATTTTATTTATTTGTTCATTTATCCCCCCCTTGCTGCTTGTGCTCGCTGGGTCAGCTAACCACGCCGTGCGGGCGGGCTTGCCTTCACCAGGAGGCCCCTGGAACCGAACCCGGGGCCTCCCATATGGTAAACAGGAGCCCTACTGATTGAGCCACAGCCGCTTCCCTCCTCTTTCTTTTAAGAGTCAGTTTAGGTATCACTTTGTGTGGTTTTCCTTGATTCCCTAAGCCATATTTATGAATCCTTCTATGTTTAAATCACCCCTTATGTAACCTTTATTATAATGTTTATCACATTTTATTGTGATTCTCTATTAATCTTTCTGTTTTGAACTGTAAGCCATAAACTCCTTGAGGACAAGAACCTTTTCTTTTCATCTAGTACTTAGCACAGTGCCTGATACATAGTTGGTGCTCCATAAATACTTGTGAATTATTGAAATTCTCCATGCATAAAATTTTATAAAATACTCCAACATAGTGATTCATGTAAAATATGTTAACCTAAATTTTAAAATTATGCAGTACTAAAAATCTCTCCCATACAGTATTTTTATGAAGAATACTATAATAATGATTTGATATTTGTGCTGTATCTTAGGTTACAATAAATCCATTTAAATATATATTATTTTTATGATCTTTTTTGAATTTGCATTAAAAGAACTGCCTTTATTGCCTTCAATTCATTTAAGAAAAATAGAAAACTTAAGAGCTGAGCAAGATTAATAAGTGTGAATGATAGATACCTGTAATTTATTGCCATTTATAGTGGATATTTGGGGCTTTGTTGTACAGAATTTAAAATTTTGTTCAGTGCCATCTTATAAAGTGATTCTTTGAATCTCTTTGTTTTCTTTTTTGTTTTTTATGTATCTAGTCTCCATAATTGTTCTGTTTTTTTCTTCGCTTATTTAGAAACACATGGAACAAGCAGTTATCCCACTAAGTCATCTTTTAATTTAGCTACAGTTGTTGCTGAAACACTTGGACTTAGTGTTCAAGAAGAATCTGTAAGTAATTGTTTAGTTTGATAATAATGTGAGTTAATTGATTTGTCCTTTTAGGTCAGTTTTTAGAGAAGTGAGCAAGAGATGAGATTTTCTTTTTTGTTCTGTTTTTTTTTGTTTGTTTTTTAAGAGAAGAGTTTTTTTATCCAGAGATCACTGGGTAAAGGCCTAAAACAATATTGATGTGAGTAGGGAGGTCCATTTATTTTGTCTGTCCCAAGTAGTTCCAGAAATATAGTCTTTAGAATTCCTGGGATATGGGTTGAGTCAAAATTTAGAAGAGTAATGATGGCATAGAGGATTTGGCCAATCCTTCTCCCCACCTACCACCCTCAGTTCCTTCTTTTTTTTTTTTCTTTTTTTTTTTTTAATAAAAATATTTTTTATTTATTTTAAAAAGATACTTAGATTACATAAAATGTTACATAAAAAAATATAAGGGATTCCCATATACCCCACTCCCCACACCTTCCACTTTTCCCCACATTAACAACTTCTTTCATTAGTGTGGTACATTCATTGCAATTGATGAACACATTTTGGAGCATTGCCACTAAGCATGGATTATAGTTTACATTGTAGTTTATACTGTCTCCCACTCATTTCTGTAGGTTATGGCAAGATATATAATGACCTGTATCTGTCATTGCAATGTCACTCAGGTCAATTCCAAGTCCTGAAAATGCCCCCATATTATACCTTTTTCCCTCTTCTTGACTACAGCACATCCAGTGGCCACTGCCTCCACATCAATGATATAATTTCTTCCATTGCTAGAATCACAATAAGTCTATAATAGAATACCAGTAAGTCTACTCTAGTCCATATTTTATTCCCCAATCCTGAGGATTCTGGATGGTGATGCCCCCTCCGCCTCTAATTGAGAGAGGGCTTAGATCCCATATGGCTGATGGATGGGACTCTCTTGCTTGCAGTTGTAGACTCTTTCGATTCCTAGGTGTATTGGTTGTCCATCCTCACCCCCAGTTCCTTCTGAGAGAAGACCAGAACCTTTAGATTGATGTCAGAATTTATTGGATCTATTCAACATCCTTTAAAATGGAGTTTGATTTGGAAAACAGACTGAATTCTTGGGACTACTATAGCTACTTTAGTCCTACTTTGTCCTACTTTGTCCTTACAAGTGCCAATACAGTTAGACCTATTTCTTAGGGATTGGGTCAGAAATTGATCCTATTATTTTCTTTTCATTATTTTTGTACATACTTATATCAGTCATTCTTCCTTTTTTTCTTAATCCCTAGGAAATAGAAGGCTTGAATTTTCAATTTTATAGAAAATTTTTCTTTCAACATAGTTTTAAAGTAGTATTACTTTGCTTTAGTCAGTAAGTGTATATGTATTTTTATAAAATTGTCTTGCTATGATTTTCTAAAAATAGAATTGGTTTTCCATTAGATTTTTTTAAATATATTTTTATTACAGAAGTTGCGAGGTTTTCATTAGATTTTGAGTTTTTATTCCTTCTAGTTTCAAATCCATCTTTAACTGATAGTGGGTAGTTTTTAACCCTCAAACTTTAAATGTATTTTAATGGTTTCTAATTCCCTTCTACTCAAAAACTTGCAAAGACAGTTGTTTATTATCTGTTAAACTCCAAATATAAATAATATATTCAAAGACTTGCCACTCAAAGTGTGATCCACAGGTCAACAGCATTTGCATTATCTTGAAACTTTTAGAGATACAGAATCTCAGAGAAAAACCCTAAAGCTCTTGAAAGAGAACTTGCAGTTTAACAAGATCCTTATTTGATTTGTACATATGTTAATTCTAAAAGACTCTTTTAAATTCATCTCTTGTCAGTGTAACTATCTCCATTCCATTCCCCACATCTTACATTTAATATTCTTTTTTGAAATTGGAGTTTCATAAACCAATAATAGAATGTTATTACATAAAATATTAAATTATTGATACTTTTTCTCTTTAAACTTAAAATATGCTTCATATTTTTTGTATTGTAGTGAAATTCGCATACCATAAAAGTAACCATTTTAAAGTGTACAGTTTAGTGGCATTTAGTACATTCACAGGGTTGTACAGCCAACACCTTTCTCTACATCCAAAACATTATCATTAGCCCAAATGAAAGTTCCATACCTGTTAAGCTGTCAAGACCCCATTCTCCCCTCCCCCCAGCCCTGGCAACCGCCAGTCTGCTTTCTGTCTTCTAGGAGTTTTATAGTTCTGGGTCTTATATATAGTTCTTTGATCCATTTCAAGTTGATCATATAGTGTAAGATAGGAATCCAACTTTTTTTTTTTTCTTCACAAGGACATCTAGTTTTCCCGTATCATTTTTTGGGAAGACTGTTCTTTCCCCATTGAGTAAACTTGGCACCCTTGTCAAAAATCAGTTGGCCATATATGTGAAGGTTTATTTCTGAACTCTCAATTCGATTCCATTAGTCTATTTGTATGCTATTAGCTGTTGGTGTTTAATATATGCCCTTTGTAATATTGAGGAAGTTTCCTTCTGTTCCTAGTTTTCTAATTGTTATTATCAAGAAAGGGTCCCAGAGTCTGTCAAATGCCTTTTCTGCATTAGTTGAGATGAACATGTGTTTTTTTTTTTCCTGTTGTTCTGTTAATGTGCATTACATTAATTGGTTTTCTTATTTTGAACTACCTTTGTGTACTTGGGATGACTCCCATTTGTTCATGATGTATAATTCTTTTGACGTGCTGTTGGATTTGGTTTGCTAGTATTTTGTAGAAGAATTTTTGCATCTAAGTTAATAACGGATGTTGGGCTATAGTTTTCTTGTGGTATCTTTTTTTTTTTTGGAAAATCAGAATAAATGCATTTATTCTTCAAAATATTAATATCTGGTATCTTTAACTGACTTTGGTATTAGATAATGTTGGCCTCATAGTTTGAGTTAGTGAGTATGCCCTCCTCTTCAGGAAGACTTTGAGCAAATAGGTGTGAATTTTTCTTGAAATGTTTGGTAAATTCACCTGTGATGCCATCTGGTCTTGGGCTTTTCTTTATTGGGAGGTTTTTGATTATTGATTCAATCTCTTTACTAGTTATTGGTCTGTTGAGATCTTCTGTTTCTTCTTGAGTCAGTGTAAGTAGTTTGTGTGTTTCTAGGAATTTTTCCATTTCATCTAGATTAACAATTTGTTGGCATCTTGTTGTTAATAGTGTCCCTTTGTAGTACTTTTTATATCTGCAGGGTCAGTAGTAATGTCCCCCTTTTCCTTTCTGTTTTTAGTTATTTGTTTCCTCTTTTTTTTCTCTTATCTCATTTTTCTCCTTTCTAATCTTTGTTATTTCCTTCCTCTTGCTCACTTTGGTTTAATTTGCTGTCTTTCTAGATCCTCCAGTTGTAGAGTTAGGTCTGATTTGAGATTTTCTTTTTTAATGTAGGTGTATTTAGAGCTATAAATTTCCTTCTCAACATTGCCTTTGCTGTATTCCATAAGTTTTGGTATGTTGTGTTTTCATTTTCATTTGCCTCAAGATATTTCCTAATTTTCCTTGTGATTTTGTCTTTGACCCATTGGTTATTTAAGGTTCTACAATGCAAAGACATAAAAAGTAATGATAAATCTATGGTTTGGAACATACACTATATAAAGATATAATTTTTGACAAGTACAGCAAAAAAGTGGGAGGTTATAGGAACAGAGTATGTATATGCTATTGAAGTTGGTATCATATCAAATGGGATTGTTATAGATTTAGGATATTAAGTATTAGCCCCATGGTAACCACAAAGGACATATATGAAAAATATAATCAGAAAGAAATTAGAAGGGACTCAAAATGGTACAATACAAAAAAAAAAAAAAATTTAAACAAATTGAAGGTAGGCTTTAATGGAAGAACTGAGGGTCAAAAAAGGTATATGATTTAGAAACAAAATAGCAAAATGGCAGAAGAAATTTCTGTACTATCAGTAGTTACTTTAAATGTAAATGGATTAAACTGTCCAGTCAAAAGGCAGAGACTGGCAGAATGGATTTAAAAAATCATAACCCAACTATATACTATTTATAAAAGATTCACCTTAAATTCAAAGATATAGGTAGTTTGAAAGGGAAAGGATGAAAAAAATAAACATTCCATGTATATAGTAATCAACAGAAAGCTGGGGTAGCTATACTAATATCAGATAAAATAGACTTCAAGTTAAAAACAGATATGAGGGACAAAGAAGGTTACTATATACTGATAAAGTGGTCAAACAAGAAGACACAGCAGTTACAAATAAATATACACCTAGTGGCAGAGCCCCAAAATACATAAAGCAAATATTGACAGATTTGAAGGAAGAAATAGATAGTGCTATATCAATAGTAGATTTCAGTATATCACTTTAATTAATGGATAGAACATCTAGACAGAAAATCAATAAGAAAATACAAGACTTGAATGATATTCTAAACAAACTAGACCTAATAGACAGATAAGGAACACTTGACCCAACAGCAGCAGATATACATTCTTCTCTATTGCACTTGGATCATTCTCCAGGATGGGTCACAAAACAAGTCTCAAATTCAGAAATGTTGAAATCGTACAGTATATGTTCTCTGACCACAGTGGATTGAAGCAGCAATCAATAACAGAAAGAGAACTGGAAAATTCCCAAATATGTGTTAATTAAACAGTATGCTCTTAAGCATAATGTTTTTGAAGATGAATCCATACTTAATTTTTATGGCTGAATAACATTTCATTGTATGTATGTGTTTCATTTTTCACTGTTGAAGGAATCTCAAGATCCCATGAGTCCTCTTGGTGATGACCTCTACCACTGTCTGGAAGGAGATCACAAGAAACAACCTTTGGAAGAGTCCTCAAGAAATAGTGAAGATGGTTTAAGGTAATTTGAGCACTTTGATTAAAATATATTTTTAATGAGCAATTGATGAAATCACATTATAATGAGTTCCAAGTATATATATATATATATATTCCTCAGCATATAGTTTGTTATTCTACTGTTGATTTTCATTTTTAAAATGTTTCTTCTAATTTATTATCCTACTTTTTAGTAGGGAAAAAGTTTTAACTCTCTTTATTTAGATTTTCAGATTCTACTTCAAAGACTCCTCCCCAAGAAGAATTAACTACTAGGGTATCATCTCCTGTATTTGGAGCTACCTCTAATGTGAAAAATAGTTTAGGTTTGAATACAAGCCTGTCACCTTCTCTTTTAGAGACTGGTAAAAAAATCTATCTGAAAACAGCCCCTTTCAGCAACACTTCTATTTCCAGATCAGAGAAAACTAGATCAAAATCTGAAGACAGCATCTTTTTGACACATCATAATCTTGAGTCTGAAGTGAACATGATCATTAGCCAGTCATCTTCTAAAAAACAGATGCTTACAAATAAAAACATAAATGAGTCCATAGGTGTACAGGATAGTACTGCTCACATTAAAGATGCCATTATTGATAAACATTTGGTGCCTCTGAAACCGTTGGGAGGAAGAACATCCAAAAGGAAGAAAACTGAGGAAGAAAGTGAACATGAAGTAAGTTGCCCCCAAGCCTCTTTTGATAAAGAAAATGCTTTGCCTTTTCCAACGGAGAGTCATTTTGCCATCAATGGCGACTTGGTGATGGATAAACCTCTGGATCTGTCTGATCGGTTTTCAGCTATTCAGCGTCAAGAGAAAAGCCAAGGAATTGAGACCTCTAAAAATAGGTCCAGGCAAATGACTCTTTATGAGGCTTTGAAACCTATTCCAAAGAGCTCTTCCTCAAGTCATAAGGCCTTGAATGGGAGCTGTGTGTTCACCAAAGATTCCCCAGAGGATCCCTGTGTACAAGAATGCATCCTTCAGTCCTTGAGTAAATCCTCTCCAGATAATAAAACACCATTACAAATAAAAGAAGAAAATCCAGTCTTCAGAATCCCTCCACGTACATGTGAAAGTTTGGAGACAGAGAATCTTTTTGATGGCATGAAGGTTTGTGTTAAGTTCAGGGATTTTGATTAAAATAGTTACTTGTGATTTCATCAAGATGCTAGTAATTTTTTTCCATTTTAGGGTGCTGGTTCTTATGAGCCAGTAAAAATGAAAACCAAGTCAATCCAAGGAGCATGTGAACTTGCATCAGTTCTTCAGTTAAATCCATGTAGAATTGCTAAAACAAAGTCTCTACAAAACAATGAAGGTATATACACTATAAATATTATTTCCATTCTTTTATAATGACTTTAGATATTTTAATCTTAAGACATTATTTACATTCTTTGAGTAGATTGAATTGTCTGGAGGTAAAAATCTGATTTCTTGCTGCATGGTTTTGTGGTTATGGGATGATTATCACTGGTTTCATTTTACCTGTGATTTTCCTTGTTCTTGTGCTTTGAGAAAAAAATGAATTGAGATCTTTTAATACCTACTTTTATAGGTGATTATATGGAATTACTTATTTTATGTAGTTATTTTCTTTACAAAAGCTTTAAAGATTTAAACTACAGAATTTTAAAGGGTAAAATGTAGAACTTTCATCACCCAAATCTTGTTTCTAACTTCATAGGTAATCTATCCTTTTTTCTTTGCATTTACATGTGTATCCATAAACACACACACATATATGTATCTGTACAGGTTTTTAAATTTCTTATTTGAAAACATTATTTGCTCTAATATGTTGTAAAAGAATCTCAAATATTTCTCTACTTCATATGCAGTATCTTTTCTTCTATTCCTCTTTGGAGAGTTATTCCTTCATTCTGGGTTTATTTTCCTTTTTTCCTGATGCCCTTTTTTTTTTTTTTTTTTTTTTTTTAATTAGAATAGTTGTAGGTTTACAGAAAAAGTACAGAGTTCTTATACACCCTCAGAGACATATTCTCTCGTTGTTCTTCCAGCAAGGGTTTCAGTCTTGGTGTGAAAACAACTTTTTCACTCCCATTCCTGAATGTTTTTATTCTTTTCATGACTGCCATAGGGATTCCAGTATACTTACTTAACCTTCTACAATCTACTTAGAGTTTTTATTATACCACTTGTTCTATAATTATACTTCACGGAGTTGTTATGTATTCTATCTACATACATTTAAAACCCCTCCAGGCAATGTTATAATTTTAACTTTTTAAAAAAACATTTTTATTGAGATATATTTCATATACCAAAAATCCCGGCCATTAAGCGTACTCTTCAATAGTTTTAGTATATTCACATAGTTGTATAACCATCACTACAGTTTAAATTTAGAACCTTATCTCCACTCCAAAGAGAAACCTTTTACCCATTAGCACTCACTCTCCATTCCCCACCCCCTACATTCCTCTTCCACACCACAACCCTAGTCAACCACTAATCTACTTTCTGTTACTATAGATTTACCTATTCTGAACTTTTCATATATAAGTGGAATTGTACAAAATGTGATCTTTTGACTTCTTTCATTTAGCATAATGTTTTCAATTTCATCCCTGTTGTTCTTCATTCAGCGCTTCATTCCTTTTTACTACTGAAAAGTTCCATTGTGTGGCTATACCACATATTATTTATCCGTCATTTGATGGGTTTTTAAGTTGTTACTCTTTTTGGCTATTATGAATAATGCTGTTATGAGCATTGTGTCCAAGTTTTTGTTTGGCTGTATGTTTTCATTTTTCTTGGTTTATACCTAGGAGTGTAATTGCTGGGTCATATGCTAACTCTGTCTCTAACCATCTGAGGAACTGCCAAACTGTTTTCCAAAGCAGCTGCACCATTTTACATTCCCACCAGCAGCGTGTGAGGGTGCCAATTTCTTCACACCCTCACCAGCACTTTTTATTTTCATCTTTTATTTTAATAATAGCCATCCTAGTGTGTGATGTGGTATCTCATTGTGGTTTTGATTTGCATTTCCTAATGGCATTCTCTGGTTTGTATCTTTCTCCATTCCCCTTGTTGATTATCTTTTCTAGTGCATATTGGCCATTTGTATATTTAATTTGGGCAACTGTCTATTCAGATCCTTTGCCCATTTTTATTGGGGTATATATGTCTTTTTTACTGAGTTGTAAAAATTCTTTATATATTCTAGATACAAGTCCCTTTCAGGCATGGTTTGCAAAAACTTCCTATTCCATAGGTCCCCTATTGTCTTGGTGAGAAATTCAGAAATCAGTTTTTAATTTTGTATGTTTTCTCCTATCTAAGACGTATCTTTTGAAAATATCCAGTGGAGTATAGATCCAGGAGCAGACCTTTCTCAGTATAAAATGGATATTACTGTAATAGATACAAAGGTAAGTTAAAAAGTAAAAAAACAAGGCCCATTTGGTTCTAATTCTAGTGAGTTCTTAGTCAACCTCCTCTCCTGGCTCACTGTGACCTTGGGATAATCACCTCTTAAAACTTCAGTTTATTTCAGAAAACTAAGAAGTAAAATGCTCATTCCCCCAAACTTATGATATTTTTAAAAAGGTAATAGAACTTTCTAACTTCAAATATAAAGTAAAATGCTATTTATATTTTTTAAATTATTTTACTGTTTATCAAAATCCATTCTACCACTTAGCAATGTTTAAAAATACTATATACTTTTTATTTTTTTATTTTTTAAAGATTTTATTTATTTATTCATTTATCCCCCCCTTGCTGCTTGTGCTCGCTGGGTCAGCTAACCACGCCGTGTGGGCGGGCTTGCCTTCACCAGGGTTCGGTTCCCGGGGCCTCCCATATGGTAAACAGGAGCCCTACTGATTGAGCCACAGCCGCTTCCCTATATACTTTTTAAAACGTAAAACTTAGTAGACATATTTTTGGCTCTTATTTACATTCTATATAATTGGAGAAGTTCTCTTTCACTTGATAGCATATTAATAGTAAAGTATTTAGCAGTTGTAGAATAATATATACCCATCAAGAAATCAAATTTGATTTATAAGATTGTGGTTTTTAATTTACATTTACATTCATTATTATAAGGCAGATTAGAGAAGAAAGAAGCGCAAATGAGTTCAGTGCTATATGATAATTCTTCCTTTCCTTGGTTCTTCTTTTCCAAGGGTTGAGAGGAATTATGTTTTACATACAATCTAAAAATTTTTATAGGCAATAAACTAAAATGTTTTACAGGCAATAAAACTAAATAATGTTTTACAGGCAATAAACTAAAATGTTTTACAGGCAATAAAAACCCAAATTGATATCTATTCCTTACATGTAATAAGTAAATAAAAAGCCATAGCAGTAATTTTTAAATTTTTAAATTTTTTAATATTTATTCAGGATGGCAGTCAGTCAAAATTAGGAGGAGGAAGAGAGACAGTGGACATGGACTGTACGTTGGTTAGTGAAACCATGCTTTTAAAAATGAAGAAGCAAGAACAGAAAGGAGAAAAAAGTCCAGGTAAGATTTGCTTTTTTCTTTAAATTTTAACAAAATTGTGGAGAGAAGTTTATAGTCATACCATTGTACTGTTGAGCACAAGTCACCTGTGATTTATTTGTAGAAGATAAATCAGTTTTTTCTCCTATTCTTTTAATTTTAGGTTTCTCTTACTAAAGCTCAACTTCAGTTATTCAGGAAAAACGTCCTTACCCAAAATACTTTTTTTTTTTCCTTAAACAATGGGGGTTTATTGTCTCGTGGCTTTAGGCTAGGAGAAGTCCAAAATTAACCATGAGCTTTCAGTGGTATATTTCATTTTTAACCAATTTAGAATTAGACTTACTAGATGCTATGGTTGGTAGATCAATAAGGGTATAGCCTCTGTCCTCAAGTATTTCACAATCACAACTCAGACTCACACACAAAAAAAAACCCAAATCAGTTAATATTAACAGCACACACAGTGCTTTTGGAATGCCTAGCACAGTGTCGGGCACATAGATGTTACTTTTTTTTTTTTTACAGATTTGCCCCTTGAATGAAAATTAAACAAGTATTTAATCATTCATTAAATATTCAGCTGCAAATTATGTGCCTAGAACTGTTCTTGGAACTGGAGATAATTAGTAAACAAAAAAAAGTACCCACCTTCATGGAGCTTACATTCTAATGGGAGAAAAATAGAGGATAAACAAGCAAATATGTGGTATGATAGATGATAAATGCTGGAAAAAGATTAAATCCGGGTAAAAGTAACAGAGCACTGGATGAGGAGAAGTTGGTAGCTATTTTATACAGAGTAACTTGCAGACCTATATTGTCATACTTGCTAACCACCTAGATTTATTTGTTTTTTCTTAAATCTGGTATGTTTTAAAATGTGATTATATAGTGGGAAATGTAGTTAGACCTCTGAAGATGAACTTGGTACTTTTGCACATCAAATATGGAATTGAATTCATTATTTCTGTTGATACTAAACTAGCAAGTGCTGCTGATGATGCAAGAAACACTTCTTTTTGCCACTTCATTAGAAAATTAAGTAGGTAAGCAAACTTCTATAGAGATTTTAATGTCAGCTATTTATTTACTTTTTCATCATTTATTATGATATATTTTCTATTTTAATGTTCATAAGAGATTTAGTTATGTGACGACAGAAACAGTAGCATTCCCTTTACATGGATAAAAGTCATTTAAAGCCATAACATAAAGCATTTATGCATATTCATTGACTACCCCTGTGACCTGGGGATTTATTCTTGCCTCATACACATTTGAATTATTGTGGTAATTCCTAGGAGTTTCACATTGGTCTATATAGAAAGTAAAAAACTTGCTTGTTGCCCTAAGTCAATGCTCTTATATGTGTAGATGGAGAAAGAAAGATGAATGATAGCTTGGAAGATATGTTTGAGCGGACAACACATGAAGAATATGAATCCTGTTTGGCAGATAGTTTCCCCCAAGGAACAGATGAAAAGGAGGAATTGTCAGCAGCCACAAAGACACCAAACAGTAAGGCTCTTTTTAAGTGTGATTTCTCATTTACACAAGTTCAGTAAATTAAGTCATCAAGCTCATTAACAGTTTCATGTTTCTTGTTTAAATTTCTTTTCCATAGTGTTGTTTTTTGTTTTTTGTTTTTTTTTTCTTTCTTTCTTTTTTTAACTTTGAGATAATCTCAGGCTTATAAAAGAATTACAAAATAAAGTAGTTCTCCTGTACCCTTCTCCCAGTTTCTCTTTATGGTACACATCTCCTATAAACATAGAACATTTATAAAAACTGAAATTCATCTTGGCTCAGTAAATTTCTTCTTAAAATAAAGTTCATAAAAGTTTTGAAAAACTTTCTGTGTTAAGTAATAAATTAATTGTGATAGAATAGGAAGAAGCTTTACAGAACATTCAGACCCATCGTCTGCTATGAATGCTTTTCTCTCTCAGACAAAATACCTAATGTAACTCCGCTTATCAGTCTTCTTTTTTTTTTTTTTTTTTTTTAAAGGTTTCTTTATTTTTATTTTATTTTATTTTTTGTTTGTTTGTTTGTTTGTTTTGTCTTTTATCGGGAGGTCCCGGGGATCGAACCCGGGTCCCTCCATATGGGAGACGAATGCCCAACCAGTTGAGCCACATCCGACCCCCATCAGTCTTCTTAAGATCTGTTTCAGTAGAAGCAGTAAATTTATAATGTTAAGGGAGCAATCAAAGGAAGATAATCTGGACTGAAAGTTAGTTAAAAATGCCTGCTAAATATTTTCATTTTCTTACTGTGAGTAACGTAGTCAGGATGTTTAGTCTAATGCAAAGATTGTTTCATAATAGTTTAAATGAACATACCTTCTGCTGTGGCACAGTCTATCTCAATTATGCTTTATGTTTCCATCAGGTTTTTAAAATGACAACCCTTAGCTCAAAGTGAGTGAGACCCTAACCAGTTACAAAATGGCAGTCTTTTGCTTGCTCATTCCATGGCAAAAACTTGATCTAGTAAATTTTGTAATACAAAATTACAGCATTTGGTGGGATCCATGAGCTCTAATTCTTATTTTGTCAGCAATTTTCTGATAAAATGTTCTAATATTTTTATTTCCCAGTTACAACCTAGCTTAAAGATATATTATAAAAATCAACAGAGGGGAGCGAATGTGTCTCAGGCAGTTGAGCATCCACCTCTCACATGGGAGGTCCCTGGTTCAGTTCCCGGTGCCTCCTGAGAAAACAAAAAAAGCAAACAACAAGCAAAACAAACGATAAAACCAACTCAGGGAAGCCAATGTGGTTCAGTGGTTGAGCGCCACCTTCCCACATATGACGTCCCAGGTTCAATCCCCAGCCCCCTGGTACCTCAAAAAAAAAAAAAAATCAACAGATTAAAAGTGGGATCTATGAAAAGCTATTTTTTTAAAATATTTTTATTACAGAAGTTGTGAACTTATAAACCAGTCTTGCACATGTGTAGAATTCCATACGACGGGAAACGGATGTGGCTCAAGAGGTTTGGCGTCCGTCTACCATATGGAGAGACCGGGGTTCGATTCCCGGTACCTCCCGGTAAATTAAAAAAAAAAAAAAAAAAAAAAAAAAAAGAATTCCATACGACAACCCTTCATCAACACACCAAAAAAAGCTATTTTGTTGTTGTTACTTGGTGCCAAATGTTAATAATAGGCATTTGGCAGTTCTTTTAAAGTTCTAGAATACTTTCAGAAATACGATTTTTAGGTATAGTAATTCTAAGGTAAGTGAGACAATTTGCATGCTCCTTATTTTGCAGATGGAAAAGTGGGGAGGGGGGAGTAGTTATAGAAAATTCAAATGATTTACCCAATAAAAATGAAAGTTTGGGTACCTGTCCAAACAAACTATTTTCCAGTAAGTTCTACATTCAGTTTGTGGTATGTTTATTTTGTTTACAGCCCATGGTGATAAACATGATAAAGTCAAACAGAAAGCATTCGTGGAGCCATATTTTAAAGGTGATGAAAGGTGAGTTGGTATTGAATAAAACCAGCAATGTGATTGGGAAAACAAAGAGCTATCTTTGTCAGAGTATCTCAAAACTGTTAAATTGCTTCTTTGGTTAAAATAAAATATACGTCATTTATTTTATGGTCATAAAAACAAGAGACTCTAGCGTAAAGATGACAAATTTCACAAATAAGGAAATTTTTACCACCACTACCTTTTTTTTTTTTTTTTTGACAGTGGTAATAGTTATTTTCTCTGCTTTATTATATCAGATATTTTATTTTTATTTTATTTTGAACTTTATTTGAACTTTGGGAATTTATTAAATCATATACTGCAGGAATTTATTAAATTGTATACTGTAACTTTTATATAGTATAAATATTTAAATGATGAGTCTTAGATTTTGCTTCAGAATTATTTTATGAGGACTTTTAAACCTTCAAAAAAAACTAATCATATTGATTTTGGACTATAATGCTTCTTTCTGCCTTTTGGACAAGGATTGCAAATTCTTTTATTTTCAATCATGTACTTGTCATTTCATAAGGTATAGTCATACATTCAAAAAATTTTAATGCTTTTTTCCTTTAAGTATTGATGTTGGCAAATTGAGTCACTCAATAAGCAGTTTTTCTTTATACTTTTGGAAAAATTTAGAAATCCTACAAGCCAAGATAAATTTTTATTTTATGCCTGTAAGACTCTAATAGATGTCATTTGTTGTTAAATGCTTAATTCTTTTCCTTCACCAGTTTTCCAAAGAAATGGTGCCCTGGCATCTAAAATGTGACTAGGCAGGGTTTTTGTTTTTGTTTTCTATTTTTTGTTTTTATAAGTAGCATTATGAAGCCATGGGTTTAAGTATATTTGATGTATTTGTTATCCTTATTTATGCTCATATTACCACATCTTTGCCCAATGGAAGCTCTTTGAATTGACACTACTCCAGTAGTCTTTCATAGCCTCCTTGATTCCTGGTATAGTAAGATGTTCTAGACTCTTGGATACATCCTGCCTTGGCCTGGAATCTGAATTTATCCAGGAGCCTAGTTTCTTTTAGTGCAAAGTAGTATGTAACCCTAGTTAACCAAAGTACTCCATAGCATATTAATCTGGGCATTAGGGTTGCTTGTTGCTACAATTGATCATTATCTCTGAATCTTGTGGGTGGACAGCATTAAGAATAAGGTTTTTATTTCATTTTGCTTTTTTTTTTTTGTTTTTTTTTGTTTGTTTTTTGTTTTTTGTTTGTTTGTTTGTTTTGTTTTGTTTTATTTTTTTTTCCTTTTTTTTTTTATTTTCTTTTTTTTTTTATTTTTGGTTTTTCTTCATTTTGCTTTTTAAGATAAACTGCACTTGTTCCTTCTGATAGCTCCAACCAAATTCAGAACTACCTACATCTGTACCTTCTTTCCTGCCTGCTAAGAATTCCACTTCTCAACACTACCAACCTAATTCCTCATTTTACTTTATTCCACAATACATGCACAGAGTAGTCTCAGAATAAGACATTCCACCACATATAACATGATTAATTAAAATGGTTTACGACTTTTGCATGTTCTTTTTGTCCTTCAGATATGTCCTATTAGAAATGTACAATCAAATCTTGTTTTTATGTACTTATGCCACTCAGTATCTGATTTTCATTTTGCTTGATTTCTTAGGAATTATTTTTTCTTTTATATTTAATTCTTTTTAAAAATTATATAAAATAGGTACATGGTATATTCAGATAAGTCTAGCTTCTATCCTTGTCCCTTTTATCCTTTTCATTCCTATGTGTAATCTATGGGTAACAATTTGTTAAAAATCTATAATTTTCCTTCCATTTTAAAAAATAAAAGCATGTTTATATATTCATACTCTTCCCCCCTTGGAAAAATGGTAGAATACTATATATATATTCCTTTCACTACTTTTTTTTTTTTCACTTAATTATATATCCTGGAAATAAAATAGTAGGTATATAGTGATGCTCCTCATTTCTCTTCTTAGCTGAATAGTACTTCATTTTGTGACTGTACCATAGTTTATTCCCTGTCAGTGAGTATGTGGGCTGTTTACAGATAGTGCTGCAATGAATAGCCTTGTACATGCTCTTTTCGTATTTTTCCCTCTTCACTTTTGGAATAGACTCCTAGAAGTAGGATTGTAGAGTAAGAACTTTTATTTTAAGTGTTTCTTACTAAAGTTTGCTAACTTTTTTTTAACATGAGTAATTTTATTTATTCTGAAGCCACTAGATTGCTGGAACCACAAAAGGTGGATAAAGGTGTAAAGATGGTAAAAGTCTCAGAATTAGCATGGTTCCTTTCCCCACAGAGAATACTAGCAAACTCTGGGGAAATGGGTTGTGTTGTATCAGGGACAAGAAGCTTAGTAATCTGTGAGGTGAGGCTTTGAGGTCTATTACAGATGGCAATCTACTAGTAGTTTCTCTGTTACATTGTTACATTATAGTACACTATAGAAACTGAATGGATATATTCCTCCGAGGAAAGGATATGGCCAAATTATATTCTGCATTAGCTCAGGATTCCAGAAACTGTTTGAAAGAAAATATAGTTATACTGATACTTTTTTTTTTCATTTGTCTTTTCTTGGTTTCTCATTTTTAATTCACAGATTTTTCCAGAATTGAAGGTTCTGGGACTTAAACACAAAAATGACCTATAGCTTCACAAACTGAAATAGAGCAAACAAAGCTTTCCTTTATTTTATTTTTTTTTTTTAAAAGGTTTTATTTATTTATTCATTTATCCCCCCCTTGCTGCCCGTGCTCGCTGGGCCAGCCAACAATGCGGGCGGGCCTGCCCCCACCAGGAGGCCACGGGAACCGAACCCAGGGCCTCCCATATGGTAAACGGGAGCCCTACTGATTGAGCCACAGCCGCTTCCCTCAAAGCTTTCCTTTAAAGGAAAGTGCTTGACAGGGGCATCTTACCCTGACTGTAATACATCAAAGATAGATGTGTTACTAATAAATCATTTTCAAAATCACCTTTTGTGAGACAGACCGTTTAACATCACTGGAGATTTTCCTTTTGTAAACAAAATATACATGCTATCACCTAATTCTTCATTTACTTATTTTCATAAATTTGGATTTTTCCATAGTGGGATTTTTAAAGCAGGGTACAAGTATATGAATCAGATGGTTTTATGCCTTTTAATTCCTTTTTTTCTCTGAAGGACTCCATAGCATATTAATCTATAACACATTAATCCATACCTCATAATTTGACACTTCCTAGGTTTCCAGTTCACAGTAGGATCTGATATATTTAAGGGCAAGTGTAAATGATATTTGTACCCAATATCTGAAGAACTCTGGGTAGGTAGAGACAGAAAAAGGAGAAAAAAAAAAAATTTTTTTTTTTTTAATAAAATGGCATATAAACAGATGAATCTCTTCTTTTGGGGAGGAGTAGGTTGGCCCTGAGATCTCAGTTGTTAGTACTAGAAAACTGAGTTAACAGAGACATGATTCTCTTTCTTGGTTATATTATAGAAGATACAGAATTCCTGCATTTAATAATACAGTATTCCTTTTTTAACATTATTATATTTTACTCCCTAACTTTATTATTTTCAGCCAGTCAGACTATTAAGAAATAATAGTGGGGGACCGATGTGGCTCAAATGGTTGGGCGTCTGTCTCCCATATGGAGGGACCCGGGTTCGATACCCGGGACCTCCCGGTAAAAAAAAAAAAAAAAAAGAAATAATAGTTAACTTTTTCAGTTATAGAGAACTATACCCATAAAAAATAGCTTACATATAGTAGGCACTCAGTAAATATTTGATGAAAATAGATGAAGAAATATTTCTTAATAAGCATTTCAAATAAAATAAATAATGTTTTAAAATTATTTCTTCTCTGAGATTCCACCTTTTGTTAAATTAAATTCTAAACCAAAGATCTTGGTAGTACAAAACTAGATTAATTTTTAACTTAATTCATTTTTCCCCCCAGAGAGACTAGCCTACAAAATTTTCCTCATATTGAGGTGGTTCGTAAAAAAGAAGAGAGAAGAAAATTGCTTGGACATACATGTAAAGAATGTGAAATTGTAAGTATTTTAATGTAAACACTGTCCAATTGTGTAAATGAAAGCTAAGTTTTCATTAAATGACTCTGGAGCCTTAAGCAATCTCTAGTTCTTATTACCGGATTAAGAGATTTGTGTCATTTTTCTTCTCTATATTTACTTGTACTTAATTTTTTACCCTTATGTTATGTTATAGCAAAGGCTCTTTCACATATACCACTTGAGGAAATCTTTGATATTTCAATAGGAAATTTTAACATTTATTACTTAACCAGAATTCTTGGGAAATTAGTTATATTCATAATTGTTTTTATCTAAATTGGTTTCACCATAAGCTCTATTTTTCCCCCAGACATTTTCCTTCATAAACAACATGTGATGAATAGGCTCTAGATCACCTTAGAAACAGTTGTATTTTTCCTTTTTACAGTGGCTGCCTTAGATAATTGAACTAATTGTCCTATTAGTGAATAGGACCAGGCAGGTTCTGTGTTTTCTTGAAACATGTTGTTTTTATTTTATTCCTTGCTATCCATTAGCTGTCAGATATCTGCCAACAGTTTACTTCTTTTAAATTTCCTATTTAACAACTATGGGCTGGAAAATTTGATAACCAAATACATTAAAATTATGTGTGTAAATATGAGCGATTGCAGTGCAGGTAAGCATTTGGTTAGAAATGTGCTCTAATACACTAGCAGTGGCAGTATAAATTAGGATGACTGTCTTGGAAAGCTATTTGGCAATATAAACAGTACTTCCTATATCATGATTTTTCATAACACAAATTGAATAGATTATAATTTCTTAACTAAGGAACATGGGTCAACATGAAGCAGAGCTCCATTTTTTAAATACATATAACCATCATTCTTTACAATCTGGAGCTAATGCTACCAGTGGGAAAACTCTGGTTCCAGAAACAGTGCTAATTATTTGCTTTCCTTCTCCCAGGAATCATATCTTGTGCTGTCTGTTGTCCAGTCTATGAAAACCATTGTTTCATACATTTTATAATGTTTTTTTTTTTTTGGGGGGGGGGGATTGTTTAAGTGTGGGGGATAAATCTGGTTCCTGTTACTACATCATGACTGGAAACAAAAGTGCCAGTCCCATGTATATATAAGTCTGTATGCTTACAGTTGCTAAATTTATCCCATTGCGTATTCTACATCTCCTCTTGGATGTATAATAGTCACTTCAGGTTCACATGTCCAAAAGCAAACATAATTTCTACCTCTAGTTCCCAAACCTCACCTCCAAGTCTCCTATATGTCAACAGTGGCAACTCCATTCTTCTAATTGTTTAAACCAAAGATCTTGTAGTCATCGAGTACTCTTCTCTCTTCTTTCACACCCTATAACCGATCTATCAGCAAATTCCATTGGTTGTACTTTCAAAACATATCCCATTTCCAGCCACTTATTATCTCTACCTTTTACCCCTGGACCAACAAGCACCATTGTATCTTGCCTGGACTACTGAAATAGCTTCTTACTGCTCTCCTAATCTTTTCATTCCTGCCTCTTCATGGTGTTACTCTCAATACAGCAGTGAATGATCATTGTTTTTAATCATCTTTTTAAAACAAAACTTAAATCTTGTCACTCCTCTGCCCAAAACTTTTCATGTCTTCCCATCTCACTTAAGAAATAAAATCCAAAGTCTTTATCAGGGACAACAAACCCTGGCATCCCACTTCCTCTCTACCACACCCCCACTTGCTTCCTGTATCATAGCTGCACTAGCCTACTGTTGTTTCTCAGATATGTTTTAATTTGGTAACATTGTTTTTTCCAATAAACCATGATTCTCTAAGGTCTTCCTATCCCAAAGCCCAGACTAAAGTAAAAAAAAAAATTCCTGTATTCATGTTATTGAGAATAGGGAAAAAGAAAAAGAAAAAAAAGTTTTAGAGATACTCTAAAGCTTTTGTTTAATAGTCTATGTAATAGAAAAAAAAATGTATTTAAAAGCCTTTACTTCAAACTTAAGTTCTAGTCCTAAATCTGGCACTTTCAATGGATACTATCTTGGGTAAATTATTACTTCTTTGATTTTCAGTTTCTTCAGTGCAAAATGAAGGAATTGGCTGGGTTTTATATGATCCTATCATCTATGTTTTATTACACTTCAAACTGCTTTTCTTGTTTTCTTAATGTCTTGAGCTTGAAGACCTGTATGGTTTTTACATGCAAGTTTTATCCTTGTTCGCATGAAGTTCAAGTTCTTTATGATCCTTTTTGAAAAGTACAGCTTAAAGGGGGAAGTCATGAAGCCTGCAACATTCAAATCTAAACTTTTATTTTTAGAAACTGTAAAGATATCACAATTACTTTGAAGCAAACATGTTATATCCATATAATAGTTGAGAGTAGTGCTATTCAAAGCAGTCTCTCAATTTTTGTTACTGGTCTGACAGCGATACAGAGTTTGCCCCAATATATAAAGTAACTGTATCATGAAACACACTGTAAAGTTTAGCTGGCATTTTTTATTCATTGCAAGACTTTATTGATGAAGGAAGTAGTATGGTGATTTACATTGTGATGCAAGCACCTTTTCTCATCTGTGAAACAAACATTTCACAGACCAGCACTGATTATTGTCATCAGGTAATTAATAGTATCTCTAAGTATTAATTACTATTATCGGCAAGTACTAACTCCTTAGAATGCTGAATACTTTAATAAATATCTTCCGTAGCTTCTAGTTAATAATAAATAAGCATAACACTCCATTTTTTATGAGTGAAAAAGCTTATAAGCCTTTATTATTAGTATTATGCAGATATACCAGCAGAAGAACGAGAAAAGAAATTGGCTTCCTGCTCAAGACACCGATTCCGCTACATTCCACCAAACACACCAGAAAATTTCTGGGAAGTTGGTTTTCCTTCCACTCAAACTTGTATGGAGAGAGGTGAGAGCGTAGATTATAACATTTGGGAATTAATACTTTTTTTAAAATGCTATATATTTATCCAAGTCTGAACATAAAACTTTTTCTCCATGGTTCTCTTTTCTTTCTGCTGCAATTGAGTGATAGTTTTGTTGCATAAATACAGATTCCTAGAGATAAAAGTCTTACTTTCAACTCAAGTAACTTAATTAGGATTGGAGATTATTTATAATCACTTCAATATATATGATTGTATATTTATCCTGGTTTATCATTCAAATTCAGAAAGCAGTTTCTCTTTTATCTTGTCATCAAAATGACCTTCAATAAAATAACTTTACAAAAGCTACCAGCAGTTACAAGAACATCGTTTTAAAAACATTATTCTGAATGTTGTATTTTAAAATCTCACTTATCCAAATTCCTAGACATTTATAAACCATATTTAGGTAAAAAGGGCTTTTGTTTGTTTGGAAAATTGTTGACACACAGCCAGCTCCTTCAAATTAGACACTTGTATTTAGTATAATTTGAGAATGTATGCAGCTTAACGGTGTTTAAAAGAAGGTCATGAGTTGTGACTTTTATTCTACCTTATGAGCATTATCACTTAGCAACATATTGCTAAAAAATGTGGATACATGCTTTCCTGATTTTACGTGAATGTTCTTCCAAAATTTAGTTAGGTATAGTGTTCTGAGATCCTGATGTCAAAGAAACTATCCTTGGGGCAGCATACTCCCATTTCTGTGCTCAGGGAGGGCTATGAACCTGGACAGTCCCAGCAATTGGGCAGTAGCCATTAAGGTCTAAACTTAATTGCAACCGTTGTTTTAAATGAAATGAAGTACTCTAACATCATTAGCCCTTTTTTTTTTAAATAGCTATGAAGGCTTATTTTTTTATTATTATTATTTTTAAATAAACTTTAGATTACATAAATGTTATATCAAAAATATAGGAGGGGAAGCAGCTGTGGCTCAATCAGTAGGGCTCCCGTTTACCATATGGGAGGCCCAGGGTTCGGTTCCCGGGGCCTCCTGGTGAAGGCAAGCCCGCCCGCATGGCGTGGTTAGCTGACCCAGCGAGCACAAGCAGCAAGGGGGGGATAAATGAATAAATAAATAAAATCTTTAAAAAAATAAAATAAAAAATAAAAAAAATAAAAAAATATAGGAGATTCCCATATACCCCTACCCCTACCCCTTCCCCCTCCCCTACTTTCCCCCTTTAAAAACATCCTTCATTAGTGTGGAACATTTGTTACAATTAATGCACACATATTGAAGCATTGCTACTAACCATGAACTATAGTTTACATTATAGTTTACACTTTGCACCACACAATTTTATAGGTTTTGACAAAATGTATAATGGCCTGTATCCATCATTGCAGTGTCATGCAGGACAATTTCAGTGTCCCCAAAATGCCCCATGTTACACCTATTCTTCTTTCTCCCTCCCCTCAGAACCTCTGATGGCCACTATCTTTATATCAATGTTACAAGTTCTTCTATTGCTAGAATAGTAAGTCTACTTTAGTCCATAGTTGCAACCTTTTAAGAGCTGTTCAGCTAAGCAATGTCCATCTTAAAAACCTTTGTTGTGAAAATATCATTCCAGGGGTTTTAATGAGCATCTAATAGCTGGTTTTTATGAAGGGACCTCTTTAATTCAAGCTTTTACTCCCTACATTTCTATATCCTTAGGCTTTTTTTGTGACACATGTCATTTAAAATATAATTGTTATTAGAGGAATGTTGGCACAGACATTCAATTGGATATTTGTTTTATAAGAGAATGCACTCATGTTTTATGAAGAATTTTATTTCAAAATGGACCTAAAACATAGGGAATAAACAAACTAAATATGTACAGTTTATTGTATGCCAAATATACCTCAATAAAATAGTTTTTAAAAGAAAAAATATATAAGCATAGAATATATTAGCTAAGCAGAGACTTATCTTGAACTCTTTACTGTTTTTTGCTATTTTCTCCATGGTCTGCAGACCGCCCAATTATAGACTAAGTATTCTTATCTTTTGGTTTAAAACACTGAGTTTTATAAAAATGTGATGTGGCTTCCTAGCTGTGACTGGAAAATACAGTAATGCACAGAATATTTGTGATTGGAATTTTAGGTCATGACAGGTTTAATTAATTAGTAGTCTTTAGGTCTCAGGCTTGTATTTGTAAGTTATAATCATCTAAAAAATTTACCCACAAGAAGGTATAATAACATTGAATAAATATCAAATGATAAAAGTACCATCTAGAATTCCAGTTCAGTTTTGCCTATAGTGGCTATTTTCAATTAAGAATCCTAATGGTCCTGTTATATGACTAACAGTGAGGGAGCGGGGACCTTCCTCACTTTTAGAGACACTCCAGATATTTAGTTGTATGATCATTTTTACCAAAAATGCAAAGTCTCTTATAGCTATTATCATATTTCCACTTTCTCCACTAGCAAGTCAGATTAAGTCCTCTTTGACATGATAGCACTCTGCCTGATCATCAAATAGAATCAGACCATCTGGATAGAGCCTGAATATAGCCCAAGAGTATGGCAGAGCACAGTCCTTCTTACCCTGTGAATTACATTATTTGATGCACCTTGGAAGAATCTAATAGTCTAAAGCAGATTCTATTAGACTATTAAAAATAGTCTAATAACAAGGAGTCAGTGAGCTTGAATTGAAATTTAAAAAAACATTATTCTTGTGGGAACATGTTGGTGCGAGTGTGATATTATTAAATAATACACAGTGTAGTGTGGACTTAGTAAGGGGTCCGTGGTTTTTTCACCTGACTGGCAAAGGGGTCCATGGAACAAAAAAGGTTAAGAACCCCTGGTCTAAAGAGTATAGGAGCATGTCTAATGTAATAATTACTGTGAAAGGTCTTTTTGATAGGCACCTTTATCATAATGATAAAGAGTTCATGTTTAGATAAAAAGGAAATAACTTTTTAAAGCTGAAGACCTCTAAGTTGAACTTTGGAAATACACAGAACCCCTATGTCGGCACTTAACATTTAAGTTAAGAGTTCACCTATGGGAGGCAGAAGAGGAAAGTGCTAAAGAAGTTCTGAAATTAGTTTTTGGGCAAGGTCCTGGTTCTTACTTCCTGGCCTTGTAAGTTTGAGCAATATATTTAATTTCCCTAGGCCTCCATTATCTCATCTGTGCAACAGTTATAATAGAAACTACTTCAAAGAAATGTGAGAGTTATTTGCGATGATGTGTGTAAAATATGCTGTTACTACTATAAATGAGGAAACTGATGCTAAGTAAGTTAAATCTTGTCAACATCACCTAGCTAGTAATCAAAAGAATCATGTAAGAAGGCATTAAATAAAACAAATATTTACAGCCCTCTAAATTTGTAAATTTTTTTAAAGGTTACATTAAGGAAGATCTTGATCCTTGTCCTCGTCCAAAAAGACGGCAGCCTTACAATGCAATGTTTTCTCCAAAAGGGAAGGAGCAGAAGACATAGATGTAAGCAAAAACTGGTGGACAGAGGACAATTTTTTTCCTTTTTTGTTATTTATAGTTAAAGTTGGTATTAAACCTGATTTTTTTATCTCCTGAAAACTGATTTATAAATCAATATTCTGTTGAAAATGTTTTTAAATGGCATTTACCAACCACACAACTATTTAAAATGTAGGTGGATTTATGTTATATTTTCTTGCTTTTGCACCTTTAAAACAATAAGTTGTCTTCATTTTGCACTCTAATTTAAGAAGTGTTTATTTACTTTATTTGGTAATGCCTAATTATAATTTCAAAAATATTTTAGTCTGTTTTAGTCTGTGATTTGTTGCCTTTAGATTTTTTCTCCATCTTCCCTTGATATTTACATTCAGCAGTGACTTCGTGTTAATTAATACAAACTTTCATTCTCTTAATCCTTTGCTTTTCTGTTGGTCATACCAGTGTCTGGCATTTAGGTCTTTTTTTTTTTTTAAGAAAAGGCTAAGTTTGAATAGTCCTTTTAACTTTCCAGCTGTTTTCTTTGAATTGAAATGAGGTACTGCTCTGTAGTAAATTCCTTCCAAGATGACCACATATATACTATACTGTATACCATAAGTTGACAACATTCTCTGATATGATCATCTGATCATAATATTCCAGCTCTTTACATGTTTTTTCAACATGCATTTTTTTTTTCCAGGTACAGTTTTTAAGCTGAATTTGCCCTGCCTATTGTGTTCATGTTCATTTGTATTATTTCTTTGGTTTGACTGATGTAATCAGTTTTCAATTTGGCATCAGCAACTTTCAGTTCCTCTAGGACCTAGTGACTGAGCTACCAAGATGACTGAGCACACCTGTGTCATCATTTCTAGTAGCATTTTACTCTCTTATTGACATCTTTTTGTTCATTCCTTTAATCCATATCTTGACCACATTACATGAATAGGAGTATTACATAAGACACTGAATGGAATGCCTCACAAAAATCTGTATGACCTTATAGATGTAATAATCATTACTTCTTGGAATTCCCAGAGTCTCTTTGCTTAGAGTCTAGTCTTCCTCATTGCTCATGGTTCCTATGTGAGTAAAGGACATTGGTTTGTATTCCCCACAGATAGGAAAGGAAAGGAAATTACATTTACTGAGAATCTGCTGTATGCCTGGCCATTATGTGCTTTTTTCAGTTCCAAGTGTTATTGTGACATTTTTACAATACTATCATAATTTCTATTCTGTACTTTTTTTCCCCCTTCCCAAATTGTTTATCCTGTGTTTAATTTTTGTTCTTTACTGGTAGTCAACTAATCTCCCAAAAGTAACAGCAACCATAGTTGCTATAGTAATAGTCACTTACTATATGCCAGGAACTGTGTTTTGCTCTTCGCATAGATTTTTCCTCTTTTAGTCTTCAAATAACCCTGTAAACTCATGTATCAGTTATTAATTACAATAAGCTTTAAAAGAAAATCATTCCAAAAAAAACAGAAGGTTAAACCACAAATGAGTGGTTTTACTTTGCTTACATTAAAAAGTCCTGGATTTAAAGAAGGAAGAAAAAAAAAAAGTCCTAGAGCTCAGCAGTCCAAGGTGATAATGCAACTCCATGAAAACATCAGGGATCCAGATTCCTTCTAGTTTTCTGCTCTTCCGTACTTTTTATGTGGTCTTTATTCTTGAGGCTGTGAAATAGCTATGCCATCTCTAGCATTATGTCCGTGTTCTAGGCAGGAAGAAGAGAAAAGGAGAAAAACACGTGTCATTGGTTTCTGTCCACTTTTAAAAAGTTTTCCAGAAAGTCCCACCCAGTAACTTCCCCTTATTTCTCAGTGGCCGTAATTGTCACATGGCTATGTCTAATAACTGGCTGATGAAATTGGAACCCAGGATTGTCTCATTCAAGAATCAGAGCTCTTATCCATTATAGTGTGTGATTCTAAAAGCTGGGAGTCTTAGAGACATCTGGATTTCAATAGAACACCACAAGATGTGCAGTTTGACCTATATACATCCAATGGATTTTGGTTTTTTAAAGGAGGCCAGAGATTGTCTTCCTGATAGTAGATTGGCAGCTTAATCAACCCAGTTATAGCTAGCACCTTTCGTTTTATCCTCAGTTACCCTGTGAGGTTGGGGGAACTGAGGTCTCTTTTTTTTTTTTTTTTTTTTAATCTGCTATTGACCAGCTCTATCTTCAAATAGAGTAATGAAATAGACATTTAAAAATACCTGAATTAAAAGGATGTGTTTAAATGCAAAACCACGGTTTATGACATAGTACATATTCAACTTTTCTTTAAAAAGATAATGTATATAAAAGGGCCTTTTACATTTGTAAAGCATTATTCATGTTTGATAATATTTTCATTCAAATATATGTCCATCACTGGTTATACAGAGTTTCACATTGTCTTATGAGCTTTTTAAAGTTGAAGATCTCTGATTTGAACTTTGGAAATATGCAGAACCTCTGGTGTCAGCACTTAACACTTAAGTAACCACTTTTCCTGCCTTGACAAACAGGTATTCTAATAAAAGGCATTTTAGGTCCTCTTGAAGTATACAAGAAATAACACTGAAAGATTCCTTCCAAGAATGTCTTTAATTCAAAATTCAGTTATAAAATAAGAATAGTGTTACATAAACCAAACACCAATTCATTTGTTTAACACCTATATATCCAGCACTTTGTCTTCACCAGGGACAATATTAGGGACATTGTCAGAATCAGACAAAATTTGACAAATTTTCTCCAAAAGAGCAAGCACCTAAAATGTTATCCATTGTATCTTAACAAGCATGAATATGAATTCAATTTTGAAAAATACTGATTCAGAAATAAGCATTTGAAATATATTTCAGCATTTACTGTTTGGCTCTTATTCTCAAAAAGCAGTTTGACATCGTAAAGTCTTTCTCTTTAAGTTGATGCAGTTAGAATGGTTCCTTAGAAAACTGAACTGTCCTTACACTTGAGTCCTTTAGCATGCACTTAAGTGAAGACTTTATGAAGCAGTTTTCTGCTATCATACCAGCAGAGGGCAGAAGAGTCAGAAGAGAGTCTTTTTTTTTTTTTTAATAAATGGAAATTAGGGACTGAGTAGTACAATAATAAAAAAAAAATTCTAGGATAAATACGAGTTAGGAATTTTTGATACAGTAATAAAAGCTCACTGGGGGGGGAAGTTTTCAACATAGCTACTGTTGGAATAAAACAAATGTCAGAGGTAAGAATTCATAGTCTTGAGAGAAAGAAAAATCAACAGTATTGTATACCTGCCCTACACTGGGCATTTAGGGTCACAGATTTATGCGAGATCCTGTTATTACCTAGTGAGAGAACAGACATAGAATTAAAAAGATACCTTAGAGGCCAAAGAAGCTTAGGCTGAGTGCCAAAGAAATGTTAAGGACAATTAGAACTTAAACTATGTGCCTTGAGGATAAGTTGGACCTAAACAAGCAGAGAGGAAGAAATAATGCATTCTAAACTGGGGAACTAGGCTGAATGTGAAAATGCCAGAATATTAAGAGTCAGGAAGGGCCTTTAAGATCATTTGGTTCTAGCCCCTCACTTTATAATGAAAAATCAGAAGCCCAAAGATCTTAGTGATTTGCCCAAGGTCCCAAAGGGCTGGAATGAGAATGTAAGGTGCCTGAGACCCACTCTGGTACTTTTCCCCTTTCCTAGGTATAGATGTTAGAGCTAAAGAGTAGAGCTCCTATGGTCTATCAGTAAGAGGCAGTAAACTTGTGTCTTGAGTGCATGTGGTGATTCTAATGCTGCTAGAACAAGTACCACATGGACGTAATCTTAAAAATCACTCAGATGCTCCTCCCCTGGGTATTTTTTATTCAGCTGTGACCTGCATCACAGGCTACAGGTCTCCAGATCATTGCATGAGGCAAATCTAAGAAATATTATGACAAGAGAAAACTAAGTAGAAAAATGCTAAGCTTCAAACTTTCCCTGACTGAAAATATTTTGACCAACTTGGTAGCAGTAGGAATGGAAATGAAGAAATTTAAGCAACAACTTAATGATTATCTGTTGCATACCAGACTGACAACTGAGGATGCAAAGATGAATATGCCCCAGTCTCTCCTCAGTGAATCTATAACCAATTCAGTGGTAATGGGGACTTTACAAAGTAAGAATCAACTAGGCCTACCACTGGAAATGGGGAAAGACTCTTGTTCTCCATGTCATTAATAATTCTCCATGTCATTAAAAAGTAGGAATTGAATCATCCATAATTGTAAAGTGAACTTTTTTTATACATTAAAGAATTCAGGAACAATTACATGGATATTTCCCCAGTAAAATAAGTTCTTAAACCAGAGGCAAGATTATTTTATAGGACTGCAACACTTTGGCTCTGGAGTAGCCTTTCTAATGCATTTCCCTAATATATGTTACCCCCCCACTCAAATTCAAGGTGCCCGTTATCCAGTTGGAGATTTGTCCAGACCTTTTTTGCTCTTTTTTTTCCCCCTATGTATCCATTTATTTATTCATTTATTCGCTCAGAAAATCATTCATTCATCTTGGCTGACTCTGGGCTTTTTCACGTACATTAACATTTCCACCAAAGGCTGGTAGGACAAATAAAAGATGAAGCTCAGCCCAATCTTAGACCATCAATCTGTCTATTATGATAAAATATTGGGGGAGGGGGGCAAGAATGGACTCAGAATTTGAATGATGATAAGGATTTCCACTGCTCTGTGCAATGGCCTATCAACCTAAATGAATAATTCTTTGGAAAACAGATGTAGACAAGCTTATGAAAGCCTCTAAATTTAAGTTAAGGTATTCAGGTTTCCAGGTAGGATGGATTAGCTTGTTGCAGACCAATACTGTCACCAAGAAAAACTAGAGAAGCCAGATGAATTACAAAAATCATCTGCTTAAATGCTCTAGAGAGCTGCTAAAGCAGCAATGGCTACAAGTACTAAGATTATGGAAAGGGGAGAAACCTCCAAAAGGTGAGCTGAATTCTGTTAACAGTTTTTCCTTGGGTGCAGAAAGCTGAGAAATCCTGGCTTCACCAACCAAAGGTAACTACTAGGAATCAGAGAATCCAACAAAACTTCTGGTAGTTTCACAAGGCTAAAGTGACAAAACGGCAGACTTGATGGGTCTCATTCACAGTTTTCCCTCCAAGATGTTTGTCATATTTTGAAGTTATACAGGATGGAAGGCTAAAAAAGCTTTTTTAGGCTAAAAAGCTCTTTGAAAAAAATAATTTAAAATTGGGGAAAAAATAGAATGGTTTTCAACAGACTTACTGTGCCAAGGAGACCAGTAATAAAGTTCAGGCCCTACCAAAGGAACATGCCCTGGTGAACACACTAGACTCTTGGTTGGAAGCCCTGGAGGGCTATGACATGAACTGGGGCTACACAGAGTTAGGCTTTGCCTTAACACCACCACCCCAACCATAACTCAGCTCTGTCCTTGATCAGACTGAGGCAGTCAGCCCCTACCCTGACTAGCAGAGAAAAGTGTTAGTCCTCTCTGGAGGAATATGACCTCCTCTAGAGCCTCACAGTATTCAGTATTCAATTTAAAAATTGCTAGACAAGCCAAAAGACAGAACCATATAACAAAAAAGCAAGGAAAGACAGACATTATCTTAGAGTCACAGGTGATCCAGATAAGAAGAGTTACTAGACAAAGACTTTAAGATAACTGATTAATATACTCAAGAAAATAGGGGGGAAATGGAGAAAACACATTTTTTTTTAAAGATGGAGAATTTCACCAGAGAATTGAAATCTACTTTAAAAATTAAAAGGACATTCTAAAACTGAAACATACAGGGGCGGATGTGGCTCAACTGGTTGGGTGTCCGTTTCCCATATGGAGGGACCTGGGTTCGATCCCCGGGACCTCCCAGTAAAAAAAGATAAATAAATAAATAATAAAATAAAACTGAAACATACAATATCTAAAATTAATTCAATTTATGACTTTAACAGCTGATTAGATACATCAGAAGATTTGGAAACTAGAATACAGGCAATAGAAAATATAAAACTGAAGCATAGAGAATAAAAAATAGAAGGAAATACAGAAAAGAGCATGAGACTCATTGAAAAAGGTCTTACCTATGTGTAATTGGAATCTGATGAAAAGAGGCAGAAGAAATATTTGAAGCTATGTTGAGATGTTTTCAAGAACTAGCAAAAGACAACGATTCAAAAAGCTCTTCAAACCCCAAGCAGCATAAATGCAGAGCTAACCACATCTAGACACATAATAAGATGCTGAAAACCATACAAAGAAAATCTTAACAATAACCAGAGCAGGATTAAATATATTATCTTCAAATAAGTAACAATAAGATAGCTGATTTCTCAAAAAACTAGAACCCAGGCAACAACCAGAATGATGTCTTTAAATTGATGAAAGAAAATAACTGGCAACCTAAAATTCTGTACTCAAAGCATCTTTCAAAAATTTTTAAAAAGATAAAGGCATTGCCAAAGAAAAACTGAGAGAATTTATCACCAGCATGTTTGTTCTAAAATATTCTAAGAACTTGAGGCCAAAGGAAAATGATTTCAAACACAGAAATACTGGAAAGAATGAAAATTGTAATTGGTAACAAATTTTGACTATGCAAAATAGTAATGTAAAAAAGTATTGAGCATTTTATTTTTTTACTGGTATCCACTAGCACCATCTGTGTCATTAGCCAACCTTTATGCTATGAAAACAAGCTATCTAGGTTCTTTCTGTCAGATATTTTATTGAGTGGATTTTATAGGAAGTTAGCAGTAAGCTCAAGAAAATCATAGATAATATAATAGTTTATAGTATATTATCATAGATATTAATACAGTTTACAATGACTTACAGTGATCTAACAAGAGCTTGCATTTCTTATTAGATATAACAAGTTATATAAGAAGTAACCAAAACTTTCAAAAACTCCATGCATTATATATTCACTTGTATGATACATTATACCAGTAATAGCAACTGCGACTGAGCCTTGCTAGCTGTTTAAATATGTACTGTTCACTTGTGATGTGCTAGTGTATGGCTGTGCAATGTTCTGTGAACAAACATAACTAGGTGTCTTAGTTTCCGGGCTGCTATGACAAATGGGTATAAAACTCTCAGCCTACCACACTAGGCCAGTTTTTTTTAAAGACTTGTGCAGAGGTACAACCTTTCTAATTGATTCCCAAGTATAAGGATTTGTAATATATGACCAGGGATAAGGAAGGCCTTATTTTGGCATGACACAAAATTTGAGTTGGTCTGGCAGCACAAGTTAGCCCCACGCTATCCAAATCAAAATTATATATATGTTTACATAGGCATGTTTTTCTAGTTACAGGCTTTTAAGTAGTTAAAAATATGTCTTTAAAGTAAAGTCAGCATTAAACACTTACAGGAACCCTGAAATACCTGGGTTCTTTTTGAAAACCATTATTCTCCTTGAATAACACTTCTTAAAATATTAAATACAGCAATAACATCTGAAAGTGGAAATTCACACAGAAAAGCTTATTACCCAAAAGGTAAGGAGGATCATGCAGTATCATCCTTTTCTCTCAGGAGTCAGGTTATTTCAGACCTTGCTGGTGTCCTGGAGAGGCATTCATTTAGCCATTTCACTAATTCATTTAACAAAGTTTATTTAGTGCCTTCTATGTGCCTGTCATTGTTCTAGGTGCTTGAGGTTCAGCAGGGAACAAAAAAGGACAGTCTCTGCCCTCATGGAATTACACTAAAGGTAGCAAGGGGTACAGGGACTATTTTTGATAAGGGAGTCAAGAAGTTCCCTCTGAGGAGATCAAAATGAAGTGAGGAACTGAGCCAAAGTAATATCTAGGGCAGGGGTTGTTAACAAGGGGTCAATGAGCTGAACTTAAATGCAAAAAAAAAAATTTATTTGGGGATGTGTTGGTGCAGGTATGATATATTTATTAAATAATACACAATATAATGTGGACTTATTAAGGGGTGTGTGGTTTTCACCTGACTGGCAAAGGGGCCTGTGGAACAAAAAAGGTTAAGAACCCCTGATCTAGGGGAAGAGCTTTCCAAACAGCTAGCTGAATGGAGAAGCAGCAGATTTGGGGTAGAGCAACAGGATTTAGTTCATTTGGGACTAGTTGAGATTAAGATGCCCATCAGACTTCCAAATAAAAATGTTAAATGTACAACTGAATATATGAGTTTGAAGTTCAGGGAACAAGGCAGGAGATATAAATTTGGGAGTCCTCAACATTTAGGTGCTATTTAAATCACTGGGCCTGGATGACATCATGAAGGTTTGACTGTTGATATCTTCTAGAGAAGATGCCTGGGAAGCTTGAGTTAGATTAGGGATGTATAAAATCATACACGAGAGAATCTGGATGAGGAAGATTACCTGCAGTTTGCACATCTTAGAGTGACAGAGGTACAGGGTTATAGGGCATATTGTTATTAATCCTGATGGCCTTTTAAGGAAGGTGGCTAATCAGTTGTAACTATAGCCTCCTGGGCTTATCACTCAAGAAATTTATATTAGTAAGTGTGGAATGTTGGGAATGGAAGATGATCTCCATGGGGCATACTGAATTTTGTGGGACCCTTTCAGTCCTCCTATGGGCACTGTTGAGGCCAGAGAAGAAGTAGTCTCAGCAGGAGCACAGGTAGTCCTATAAACGCTGCTTTGGGTGGTATCAAGGCTGGGTGATTGGCAGGAATAGCAGGAGCCGTCGTTCCTCCTCTCCACCTTGCCGTACCCAACTGAATTTCCCAAAGGCCTGTACCCCACACAGTCCTGCATCTCAGCAGCCTCCAGCCAGAAACACAATGTCCATCTAATCTTCCCATACGCACAACCAAATTTTATCAGCCATTCTCTTGAAGGACCCCATCTGGGGGCATAGGGTAGTTTGAGTAACATGTAGCTATTCCAGTGTTGTGGCGCTAAAGGCAGTGATACCTCAGCCAGTGTTCTGTGGGATGCCATTAGAAGCACTAAAGTAAATAGTATGGGACAAATATATATGGAAAGTGCAGCCTATAAATTGATCTGAGGGAAGTCAAAGCAGACTAGACCACAGTGTGTGAGAACAGGCACCTGCGACAACCTTTTATCTAGTTCCTGGCAAGAAACTGAGGCAAACACCAGAACTGTCTTTCACAAGGAATTTGAGAATCTCAATCCAAACAACCTCCAAACTTCCCTGTTGATATTTACTAAAGACATACTCATACTCAAAGTTCAGATAGCTCCACGAATTCTATAAAAAGTAATTTCCACCAGCAGAAAGTTGTCCCCTAACTTCTCTGACACGGCTGATACATTCCTTGACTACAGGTCATAGAATCCCGATCTAGAAGGGCTTTCAAGGAGCCAACCAACAACAGCACATGCCTTCAGGTCTGAGCCATCTGAGAACACTCCTAGCTTTTTGTCAGCCTGTTTTTTTAAGGTTCTGGGAGAGCCCTATACTTTCCAGGTTCTTGTCTTTGGCGCTAGGTTATTATTCTAGTTAGTAAATGCCCCCACTTAATTTGCTAAAATCTAAGCAAATTTCTTCTAATTTTGTGGGCATGAAGAAACACTGTGAACAAATTATTTCTTAAATCTATTTAAGACATTTAAAGAGAGTCCTCCTCAGTAAGTGAAATTCTTGCTGTAAGGAATTGGTTGAAAATGAGAGAGTTGGCGGTGAGCATGGTGGTAACTTCTAAGGAATAGCAGGTAGGAGCTAGATAGGACACATCTGTCAACGACTGACCAATATGGTCAGCATTTTCTGGGATCTGGACCCACTCCTATCCTTGCCCAAGATCCCCAGTTACTGAGACACTGACTCATGCTAATTAAACATACAGGCAACATCAGACTGTAACTATGTGTTAGAGATTTGCCTGAGCAATGATGTATGAACCAGTTTTATTTTTATCCCAAAGAACTCACAAGAAAGCATCTCACTAAAATACTGAACCAATATAATACTCCTTAGATGTCTTCTCATTTGTGGAGGCCTCCTTCCATTTCCAACCCCAATTCTGGGGAAAGGAGAAAAGGGAGGAGCTTAAGTTTGCTAGATAAAGATGTCTCAGCCCCTTTAGATAACTTCAGCCCAGTCCAGTGGCTTTTTAATAAATCTAATATAGTATTAAAATATCTTTTCCATGTCCTTTTTAAAGCTGCCTCACCCCCAGAATTGTGTGCATTGCACCAGGAACGCCCCTAGAGGAGAGTGGCCTGTTCCATGGGACTGGGGAAATGCAGGTAGGAGCAGGGTGATGGTACACCATTCTCTGCCAGTCTCTGGTCCCTCTCCTACAGACTGGTATCCAGTCCACTCCTCAAGAGAGTTGTTTCTGAAGATGATCCAGCATTTTCTAGAGACTTAGAGTCAGCAGTACAGACCCACATAGGTCACTAGGCCTCTGTGGGAGCTGGGAGATGAGAGTATTAACAGCTGATAGCCCTTAGCTGAATCCTTCTCTAGGTATTGCCCTCAGCCCAAGTGATTCATCTAGCCCAACATCACAACCCTTCCACAGGCAGTCTGCATTCCATGACTGGTCTTTGAGGGTGGGAAGGTAAGAGACTAGGAAGGTAGAGAGGGAAGGCCCAGCTCCCTTGCTGTAAAGCTGGACAGCTCTGAAAACCATCCCAGCTCCAGAGCTTCTGAAGGGTTGGCCAAGGCCCTTGTAACTGTATTGATTCCCCCCTATTATTGACCCTGAGGGCATCACCCACAAAACTTCTGCACATAAATCTTGTCTCAGAGTCCATTTTCTAGGACACCTGACCTAATACAAGTCATTTACTTTTTATGAATAGTTTTGCTCTCAGTATTCAATTACATGTCTCTTTGACCACATGTGCAAGAGTTTCTCCAACTTAAAAAAGAAATATCTGAATATTTAACTTTACAAAACCATGTCAAATTGTTTTCTAAAGTACCTCTTTACACACTGTCCAACAGTGTTTAAGAGTCTCATTGTTCCTTATTCTTTATATTACATATTTGTTTGTAAAAGGAAATAGAGCCAACCCAGGGTTTGGAATAATTGTGTGTTAAGAGGTAGAAGCTAACTTGTCCAATACTGATTCTTTGTAGGCTGGCCTCTGGGATAGGAGATGACCTAATGCAGAGATACATAGACACTCAGGTCGTCAATCCTGGTAGAATGCTAAGGCAATAGTTCAATCTGCTAGTCCTCCATGTTCTGTACCTGCAGTAGCAAGGCTTTGATCCCATCTTTATAATCACACCAAGGGAAGAACTGATGACCATGGGTATGTCACATCTATTGGATCCCAGCCCCCATGTACACCACAGGAGGGGCTGGTGCTTTCCAAAATGCATGAAAGCCTCACAGCCCCAGGGGCCAGGGTCCCTCTCCTACAGGATGATATCTGGTCTTTCTAGATTACTCTAAGGTTACACCACAATGTGGTAGACAACAGGGTATCCATCCCAGCTACTGCTTTTGTGCCTATGAGTTCCCCACATGACACAGTATTCCAAAAGGCTTGTTTATGTGCTGTCTTGTCGGTCTGTCTTGTTTGAGTTAACGTGGGAAGGTAAGTCACAGTTAAATGCTGCTGATCTGGTAGCCATTGTTTCTCCATTACACAAATAGGCATTCATATCTGTACTCCATTCTAGTATGTGTTGATATTGCTGTTTAGTTCTCAAGGAACAATCACCTTTCCTTTCCTTTCAGATTCTCAAACAGGACCTCATTTTAGCCTCCAAGTCCTGTCCACTCACTTGAGAGAGTATGTTGGCATCTCCAGGATCCTCAGACAAATTTGCCCATGAAGTAAATAATAATAGTGAAACCAAGTAGTGGTGCCAGAAGGGGAGACAACTTGGAGGACAAGCTTGGTGACTTCTTTATACATACACACACTGTAGCAACTATATACATAGACACTATAGTAATAGAGGAACAGAGCATTTTGGAATTGGATTTAGACTTAGTTGGTAAAACTAGGAGTCATGTTTCCTGTGTTCTAATCCTTGTTCTTGACACATCAGTTATTTGAGCAGTATTGAATCATCTTCATAAACAGGACCTTTCCTGCTCTTTCTGCATTACCCATAAAGGAATAAATAGCTATAATCAAGCACCCCCCACTCTAGTCTCCAACATACCCTCTTCTGTGGAGCTGCAACTGAGTGTGGGTCAGCCCATGATGCCTAAATACCAATGAACAAAGGTACCATGTTGGTTGCATTAGTGGTGCATGGTGCTTCTGCACTAAGAGGAGACATGGGTTATTTGATCCGCCATTTTAAGGCAGCTTTGTGTGTGAATTCACTAAACTTGCAAAAGGAGCACAAAGAAGGTACAGTGGGAAAGATACTCAGGGCCTAATATGGTGTCTTAAACATACTAAACTTCAGTTAAATCTTTCTTGAATGAATAAGTGATGAATGAGCCTGAGAACAAAGAGACTGTTGGTCCTTGTCTCGACTTCGCCAACCTTTCACTGCTGTATTACCTTGGGCAAGTCTCTTTTCCTTTTTGCACTCTAGGTTCTTCATTGGTAGAACAAAAGGATTGGTTGATGTGGCCTTTGAGGTCCCATCCAGTTCTATCAGCTTCTTACAATGAGTCCAGACGGCAAGATCAAGTAAAAACATGACCTTTGGAACCAGGTAAACCAGGGCTGGTGGTCCAGCTTTGTCATTTAGAATAGAGCATGGGCAGTGCACTCAAATTCTCTGAGCTTTCCATACCTATAAATAACAAGGTGATTAAATGAGATGACTTAAGTGCTTACTACAGTGCCTGGCACATGGTAACGGTTCAGTAATTGCTAGTTATAATTATTGTCGAATATGATGACGAATTGGAAAGCAAGCTTTTTGGAGAAGTCAGAATTTGAGCTGGGCATTAAGACTAGGTAAGAATTAGAAAGGCAGGGGAGCGCGGTGGGATGGGGATTCCATAAAGGGAAAGGGATTGTATGAGCAAAGGCCTAGAGGCAGTCAAACAGGAGGGTGTTGCAGGTTGTTGTTGGGGCTACAAGAAGACAGTCCAGTAGGGAAGTCACAACCCATTAAGACAACATGGATATTTAAGTCAGGATCTCTAAGCAAACTTGCACAGAGGGATGTTCCAAGACACCAACACCCTTTCTAAGGCCCTGGGTGCTCCCTACTTTTTAAATGTTCAGACTCTGGAGGAAAGATATGAGCAAGTATCACTTCTGGGCCACTGAGTGGTATAAAATGTGCCTTTTTTTGAAGAGTGAACTTCATAAATATTAATTGACCACTTCTCATTTGCTCATAATGAAGTCAGCAGAAACAAGAGGTAGGAATTTGAAAAGTCTCTCCAGGACCAAGTGAAAACCAAAAGACTTTTCGTTAGTACTTTTTGAAGAACACTCAATAAAGGGATTTTCCAAAATACACACAGTCTTGTTTCATAATTCAATGCTTGAAAGACAAGCCTGCAAATTGTGGCACCCAGAACACTGATAGTTTAGCTTGGAGGTGTGTGTTTCAGGTAGGGTTTTCTCAACAGCTCTACCTGTCCCCCAAATTTAGCTTCCTGGACATCTCTTTTGTTCCAGACAAGAGAAGTGGCCAGAGTTAACCTGACACAGCTGCTGAATTATTCAGCGATGTTCCCTGTCACACCCCTCCTTCTCTGCATAGAAAACAGCCTGAAAGCTTCTTAACCAGGAAAACAGCATAGAAGGGAGGTGTGGGGAGGCATCGTGCCCCCAAAAATATTAAAGCATGACCTACTTAAGTAATATCCAGACATCCACAAGAGGCAATAAGGTAGAAATGTTAGAAATATGATAGTCTTTGAAATCAAATATGTCAACTGAGACATATGTCATGGTCCTATTTGTTCTTTGACAGTATAACCATTGCATATTTTTCATTTGCTAGAAACTGATAAAAACTATAACCTTCATCTCACAAGGAGATAAACCACTACTGTATGGGTTTTATCTCCCCACTCCAATCATTTAATCATTTAATTCCTCTGACTCAGCTAAGTAGGCCCTTAAAATAATTTCAGGGGCTCCAGAATCGCCCCATTTGCCTGTGACTGACCCTACCTTGACATGCACCCCATTACAGAGTATTACTTTTTTTTAAATTAGAGAAGTTGTAAGTTTACAGAAAATCTTGTAGAAAGTAGTGTTCCCATATACCCCCTATTATTAACCTTGTATTAGTGTGGTACATTGATTACAATTGAGGAAAGGTTATTATTATAATTGTATTAACTGAAGTCCATGGTTTACATTAAGGTTTACTGTTTGTGTTTTTTATTCTAGTAACATACATACAACCTAAAATTTCCTCTTTTGACAGCATTCCAATATATAATTCAGTGCTGTTAATTATGTAACAAGGGAGCAGAAGTGTTTTAAGCCATTAGGTGCCTCTCTCCCACATGGGAGGCCCCAGGTTTGGTTCCTGGTGCCTCCTAAAAAAAAGACCAGCAGACAGCAAGCACAAACAATGAGGCGGGGCGGGGGATAAATAAAAATAAAATCTTTATTTTAAAAAAATGTTCCACAACACTCTAAAAAATAAAAAAACTTTAAAAAATTATGTTCACAATGTTGTGCTACCATCACCACCATCCATTACCAAAACTTTTCTATCAGATTATTTCTTTATGTGAAGGCATTGTATCTCCAGGAGGCTCTTATTAATATGATCACCCCTGCCTAACACATTGAATACTTTAATGGTCACTCTTACCTTGGCAGTGACTCATTTCTAAGCTACCATTTGGAAAAAGGAGGACAGAGTCTTAGGGCAGTTTTCTGGAAAGTGAAATATTGAAGAAAAGAGAAAAGTCTGAAGTACAAAGTACTCCCCATGATATGGAAAGACAGGGCAGTGCCTAGGAAATATGGCACAAAGCAGCACCTTTGGGTCACTCCAGAGTTTGTTCTTTTGGGTTCCTGCAGTTGTACATTAAAATAAGCACAGCAGTGATCATAGCAGGCTTTGCTCTTCAAAACCTGCTCATTAGAGCTCCTTTGCAACAGAGGTTCCTCTCATGTGGCCTTGGGCTTCAGGAAGACCAGGGCACCTGGGATGCTGGGAAAGCGGCACTGAAGAGGAGGCTCCCGGGGAGAGAGATGGGAAGCTGCCACAGCTATTCCTGTCTGCTTCTAGTTTGTGTATTTCATATGAGTAGAAGTTGTGCACATCTGCAGGGAGCTGTGAATAGATGTACCTCAGTTGTCAGTGTTGCTGCACCGAGGCTGGCAGGCCTAATGCTGAAAAACAAAAGCCGAATAGCTCTGCCTCTACCTAAGAGTGTGCATGGTGTGGTCCATAGCTCCAGGGAAGTCTCACACTCTTTCAGTGGGTCCGTGAAGTCATTTTCATAATACTAATACATTATTTGCCTTTCCCACTGTGTTGACATTTTCACCGATGATGCAAAAGCAATGGTGGGTAAAATGGTGCCTTGACACAAATCAAGGCAGTAGGCCTTGTATTACTTGCTGGGGAAGTCATGGACACCCTCAGCAGCCATCTCCCAGCCTTTACCTACCCCTTTCCTTTTCCCCTCTTGCTTATTTGTGTGCCAGTGTTTATTGCTTCCACTCTTGTTTGTGTGCAGGTGTTATGTTTCCAGTGAGCTTGTTTGCATACAGGTGTTCAGTATGTTCCTATTTTCTCAAAAGACCACAGGCAGCAGAGGGAGCCGTTAAATCTTAACCAGCCTCAGCTGCTTGCCAGGGCACACAGCTTCCCCCCCCCCCCCCCCCCAGTGTGTAAAAGCCCAGCACTCAGGCAGTGCAGGTGTCCCTCATCTCTGACATGAAGAGGTACGTGGAGCTCCCGAGCAGTTGGCCTCTCAGTGTATCAGCCACAGTTGGTCCTTCACTTCTCATGTGAGGTAGGGCATTCAGAGCTGCCATCCACCAACCTTGACCCAAGAAGTTGGCCTTCCCAGGGGACAAGCCATGGTGGGATCTTTCCCCCCTGATCTTTTGGACCCTTTGTGCTGTCCGAATAATAAAAGTGGCCACTTACTGAAAGTCTCTGTTGTGCCTGAGTCTGTGTTCCTGCACCATGTAGCAACTCACTCCATGTTCTTCACAGCCATTTTCACATAAGAATATCCTTGCTGAAGCAGTAAAAAAGTGTTAATTTTATTAAACTTCAACAGCTTTTCAATATTCTGTGTAGGGATGGTAGTCTTGAGGAAAATCACTTGTGCAACTAAGTTGCAAGTTGCATGCTGAAACATTCTTTGTGTGGAACACCATTTTGAAAGAAGGACTAACAGACATGATTATTGATAATTGATTATTTGACAGACATTGTCTCAAAAATGAGTGAAGTAAATCTGTTACTTCAAGGAAAGCAACAGGCAGTATCTGTTGCCAATAATAAAATTTGAGCTTTCAAGTGAAAATTAAAATTTTGGAAACCTTGTATCTGCTACAGTAAGCTTGACAGCTTCCCAATACTTAAAAATTTTCGTAATGAGATTGATAATAATGAATGTGATTTTTTATCATGGAATAAAATGTGTCAACATTTAGAAGATCCACATACCTCAGTAAACCAGTGTTATCCAAATGACCAATGCAAGATGTCACAAATCATGCATGAGCAAAAGATCCAAGTGAAATTTAATGGAACTGGGTACAAAAAAAAAAAAATTTCATTGATATGGTTTAAGATTCTACATTGCAACTAACCTTTAAGAAACTACCACTTGTTGGGTATTAGTAGCAAAGATGAATATCCAAAATCATCTGGAAAGTCTATTAAAATACTGCATGAGCTTTGATCTTCTTCATATATTTCAGCCTAAACAATATATCGCAACAGATTGAGTGCAGACAGCATTAGAATCCAGTTGTCCTCTGTTAAGCCAGAAGTTAAAGAGATTTGAAACATGTTTTCTCACTAAATTTTTTTGTTTGGGAATATATGGTTATTTTTCATGAAAATTTTCTATTTTATATAAAAATGTGATAGGCTTGTTTAATTGTTTTTTAAATAAGCTAAATTTTTCTCAATTTTAATTTCTGATATCCTAAATATCAATTGATATAACCTATATTATCCAAAGCTCTTTAGGATACTCAATAAGTTTAAATGGGTCCTGATACCAAAAGAATTAAAAACTGCAGGTATAGTGGAGAGAGGATGCAGTTTGGATCAATTCCACCCAGACTCCAATCCTGACTCTGCCACGTATTAGCTGTGTGATCATAGGCAAGAGGTTGTATCTCAGTTTTTCTGTGTGTGTGTGTATAAAATAGCAAAAATAATATCTCCTTCATAGGCTTGTTATGAACATGAAACAAAGCAAAGTAATATCCATAGTGTCTGGCACATAGTAGGAATGAAGCGAGGGAGGAGGAGGAGGGGAAAGGAAAGACGGGGAGGAGGAGGAAAATTAAGTGCTCTTCCCTATCTTCTAAAAAAATTATGCTCCCAGGGTATAAGAATTCTTTTTTTTTTTTTTTTTTTTTTTAAAGATTTTATTTATTCATTTATCCCCCCCTTGCTGCTTGTGCTCGCTGGGTCAGCTAACCACGCCGTGCGGGCGGGCTTGCCTTCACCAGGAGGCCCCGGGAACCGAACCCGGGGCCTCCCATATGGTAAACGGGAGCCCTACTGATTGAGCCACAGCCGCTTCCCAAGAATTCTTTATTAGTAGATCTAAAGGCAGACTCTTTTTAGTGCTCTGAGGATCCTCTATTAGATATTTTCAAGTTTTCTTAGATAGAAAATTTCTTCATATGAGATTTTGAGAGCTGGAGGGAGGTTAAGGGATATGAGGCTCAGGGCCACATTAGCAACAGATTAATTCATCAACATGCAAAGTACCTAGTGTCTACTCGGTAATTTATAGGGTTGTTACAATTTTTTGTTAATTAAAAAATCTGTTTTAGGGGGAAATATGTGAATAGAAGTACATCTGAGTAGATGTAAGTAACAGGAAGTTCTAAGAAAGACAAGTGGCATTCCATAATGGAACTGAGAGTTTGACCTGGGGTTTTGCTAGACTCATGCCATTTAAAGAAAATGTCATATTTAATGTTTTTTTGTTGTTGTTTTTTAAAGATTTATTTATTTATTTTATCCAACACCCCCTTCCCCATTTGCTGTTTTGTGTCCATTCGCTGAGCAATTCTCTGTGTCTGTTTCCTGCCATCTCTTCTCATCCTCCAGTCTTCACCAGGATTCGATCCTGGAGACTTCCGATGCAGGAGACAGTTATTCTGCCACCTGCACCACCACAGCTCCCGGCTTCTGCAGCTTTTGGAGCATCTCGTCTTGTCTCTCCCGTTACGTCATCATCCTGCTGCATGGCTCCCGGGGCCCGACGGCTCAGCAGCACACAGAGATGCGCCTTCTATATATATATATATATATATATATA
>JAKSZT010054515.1:174687-201533 GCA_026826555.1 Tolypeutes matacus
CCTCCATATGGCAGACAGACGCCCAACCATTTGAGCCACATCCGCCCCCCCTCATGTTTTTTTAATTGAAAATTTTGTTGAGATCAATATAGATTCACATGCAGTTGTGAGAAATACTACAGAGAGATCCCATGAATACATCACCCAGTTTCCCCCAATGGTAACATCTTACGAAACTACAGCACAATATCACAACCAGAATATTGCTATTGATGCCATCCACTCATCTTATCCAGATTTCCTCAGTTTTACTTATACGCATTTGTATATGTGTGTATTTAGTTCTATTCAATTTTATCACTTGTAGGTCTACTCCAATCCACCACCACAGTCAAGATACAGAACAGTTTCATCACCACAAGGTCCTCTCATTTGGCCCTTTTATAATCACATCCACCTCTCTGCCCGCCCCATTCCTAACTTCTGGCAATGCAACCACTAATCTGTTTTCCGTTCCTAAAATTTTGTCTTTCAAAAATGTTACATAAATGAAATCATATGGTATATGACATTTTTGTATAAGTTTTTTTCATTCAGCATAATTCCCTGGAGATTCATACAAATTGATGATTGTATCGGTACTTCATTCCTCTTTATTACTAGCTAGTATTCCATAGTATGGGTATACCACAGTTTGTTTAACCACTCACCTGTTGAAGGACATCTGGGCTGTTTCCAGTTTAGGGTTATTAAGAATAAAGCTGCTGTGGACAGTCATGAATAGCATTTTATCTGAACATAAATGTTCATTTCTCTGGGATAAAATGCCCAAGAGTGTAATTGCTGAGTTAAATGGTAGTTGCATGTTTAGTTGTATAAGAAACTCCCAAATTTTTTCCAGAGTGGCTGCAGCATTTTAAGTTTTTACCAACGGTATGCAAGTGATCAGTTGCTCCACATCCTTGCCAGCATTTGGTGCTATCATTATTAGTTATTTTAGCCATTGTGATAGGTGTGTAGTAATACTTCATTGTGGTTTTTTCATTTCCCTGAAAGCCAATGATGTTTAACAACTTTTTATGTATTTATTTGCCATCTGTATATCCTCTTTGATGAAATGTCTGTTCATGTCTTTTGCCCATTTTCTAATTGGATTTTGTTTTTTTAATGTTTATTTTTAAATGGCAATCTGCTCACTTTTACCCATAGACATTCATCTGTATTTTGCAAAATTTATTTAAAGTGGAAATCAGCTTTATCCCATAGCAATTTTCAAATGTGCTACGGGTTGTTCATGGCCATCTGGTCAGTGCCAGCTTTTAAGACTGGATCAGAAAAAAATTAAGACAATAGAGCAGATCGATTCCATACATTCTAAAGATTTTTCCCCCTTCTGGAACAAGGGTTTCATCCCTAGCTCTGTTGATTGCTACCCATTTGTATTAGTCATCCAAAGGGGTGCTGATGCAAAGTACCAGAAATCCGTTGACTTTTACAAAGGGTATTTATTTGGGGTAAAAGCTTACAGTTACAAGGCCCTAAAGAGTCCAGCTCAAGATACCATAAGAGGTATTTTCTCACCAAAGTCTGTTGCCACATGTTGAAGCAAGATGGTTCAATCTCTGTGAGGGTTCAGTCTTTCTCTTCCTCTTAAGGCTCTGTGGACCCAGCTTCTTCCAATCTCAGCTGTAGGCTGCATGCCCGTTTCTTTCTGGGCCTTCTCAATTGCTCAGCATTCTGGTCTCTTCAGTTGCAAACTATCAGGCGAATGGCTCAGCTCTCCCCAGGCCTTTAGCTGTTGGAGACTTCTCCGTTCTATCACATGGCAGGACCGAAATGACCACATTCTCCCCTCTTTTTTGTCTATGGAACTCTTTCTTCCTGTGCCGCCTTCTGTGTGTCTTTGTAAGTGAGTGTCCATTTATATAGCGTATCAAGGGGAGCAGGGACTGAAACTGAGTTACACCCTACTGGTGTGGTCAAATCAAAGCTCTAATCTTAGTGTAATCAAAGATATCTCAGCTGAATCTAATACAATCAAAGGGGATCATGCCCAGAGGAACAGACCAGTTTACAAACATAATCTGTTTCTCTTTTTGGAATTCATAAACTGCTGCACCATTTCATTGAGGAAAGGTGTCAAGCACAATAGAAGCTACCGCGGATGAAGACATGGACTGAAGCAAGCATGGATCCTTGTTTCCAGTGATGGTCTTGAGGATTATCTGGGCACACTTGGGAGGAGAGGGCTCTTCAGTGCCAATTGCCGACCCACTGTGTAGTAAGTGTGCCCAGACCATACTCATCATTGGGAACTTGCAGAAAGATCACAGGCCAGGACGTGTGGTCAGGAGTTAAGCCGTGGAACTGCAAATGCCTCTAAACTGGGATATTGGTGGCTAGGAAGTACAGAAGGCAGACTGTGGAGGTGGCTGCTGTGTAAGTATAATTTGACCATAATCTGCAATCATAACATTACAGTCCCCTACCTTATAAAGTTTCTTACCATATCAGCACAGACCAGCACTCCACAACTTTCTAAGCCTGATAAAAGATTTTTAAAATATATCTGAAACATCTCTCATTTCAAGCTTTAATTCCACTGTCTGCACATCCTTTCATGTCACACAAAGACATTAGTCATAATGACCTTGTCCTCCTGAATACAGCTGTGCCATTTGCTCAGAGGAACTGAAGATGTCTGTTTTCTCCAGAAAAAAAGAAAACTTTTCCCCTGTTTCATTTTATTTTCAGCTCCTCTTTCATAAAAGATAAGCTGACACTGAAATACAGTGATTGGTTATGTTATTTTCAAATGAATTTTTAATGGCAAACAATTTGTTCCATTTGGGAAGAGGCCAATCACATTTTCAGCAACCAGGCACAAATCAGGATGGATTGTTTTCAGCGTTTAAAAAAAAAACTTTTACTTAGATCCACATCACAGTGGTCACTCTGTCAGCGGCATTTCCTGACCCTGAAGAGGGGCTAACCCCTTGGCTGCTTCTCTCAACCCCTTGAGACCAAGCACCTACCTCTCACACTGTCAAACTTTTTGCTCACTAGACATCCCCTCTGGTTTTTGTCACACAGTTACTGGGAGAGGGGGACTATTGTGGTTTACACTGTGGTGTTCACACTATCATTTTTCACATTGTGGTGGTTCATACTGTGGGGTTCATACTGTCATGGTTCACACTATTATGGTTCACACTGTCGTGTTCCCCATTGTGGTGGTTCACACTGTGGGGTTCACATTGTAGTGGTTCATATTTGGGTTCACACTGATGGTTCACACTGTGATGGTTCACACTGGAGTTAACACTGGGTTTCACACTGGAGATTGACACTGGGGTTTACACTGTTCCTCGCCTTAGCCTTTTGTCAGATATATCAGATTTCCCATATCAGCAACTGAACTTGGTTTCTCTGGGTGCTGTTCACACAGCACAGAGCCTCTTATCTGAGAAGGGAGAGCAGAAACAGCCATTGAGCACATAGAGAGAGCGAAGGTTGAAGTAGTCTTGGACCCCTTTTTGATCCGTCCAGCTCTTGTCTGCCGTCCAGGAGGGCCAAAATTAAAGACGTTCACCAAAAGAAGGAAAATATGCTTGAGCTTCTCACTGCTCTCTGGTTCTTTTCTCTGGTTTTTAGGTACCATTGTTGCTAAGTAGGCAATGGTTATTGACCAAACTACCCAGTGGATGCTAAAAAATGTTTAACAACCAGCTCTCCAACAACAACAAACCTGTATGCGAATTTTTGTACACAAGTTTATTAGAAATTTTACTGATATAAAAGATGTAAGTCCCAATTTATGAATCATAATAAAATGTACAACCCTCTTTATTATAAATTCCATATAGTCAATTGATTTTCACAGAATGCTTTCACTGATTTTTGCTAAACTCATATTTTTTGCTGAAGTCTTAAATCCATGGCTAATCAATTGATGAACCAGATGTAGTTCTGACATGAATGTTGGTTGAAACTTTCATTTACTTTAATGAGTAAGACAAAAGTAAAACAACAAAGACATGTTGGAATGTCACTCATTCATCAATGGTGTAAGCAATTTCTTTGATAAACTAATAGTTTTTGAATACTAGAAAAAAATTTCAATTTCTTCTGTTAAGCACAATGTGACAGCTACAGACACGACACTTTTACATATAATCTGTATTATTAATATTTTCTCCATCATGTTCTTATATCTAGACCATTAGTAAAACAATCGTTTAAGCCCTGACTTACAGCATTTGGTGATTTCCCTGGTGTACTCTCACCATGGCTGTTTTCAGGCTACCAATGTGAAGTCACTTGAGCACAGAGTTGAGAAAGGATGTGGAGGAACACATCGTTGTATAGTATTTCCACACAATAGACACAAATAACCTTGGTAATATAGGTGCATAGACTGTAGACTATAGTAATTAGGAAGTGATGAGGTTTTGAGTATTATCTGTGTTTTTAATAGAATTTATTTAGTTATAAGTTTACACGGCTTAATTCTTAAAACACCATGTTTAACAACTGGCTCGCACAAGGCCCGTACATGCCAGATCTGACACCCCACTGAAATTCCGTTTCTCCATGGGAATTATGGATGGGACAGCTCCCTACCTCCAAACCATAGAACCCCGCAAACCATAGAAATTGGGAGCTTCTTGTCACACTGGCCTCACATCTCTCTAGACTTTTCTTCATTTTCTTCCTGCTTCCATGGGTCTAGTCATTTTCTGGTGCAGTTTACTCCATATAGTATTCCCCACATAGTCAACTTCTCAGTGTTTCATCTTTGGCTCTCTTTGACATCATTATGATTCTTTCGGGTTTTTTTTTTTCCCCTCCATTTTTTCTATTCCCATTGTAGTATTGGCTCCTCCTCCCCCTTTTCCCCTATCCCTTTTTCCATGTCTCAGCACACAACTTTCCACTCAACCATTTTCCATGGCTTTCTCCAATCCCTCCCTCTCTTCTCTTTTCTGGCATCACAGGATCTTAAATGTAAAGAGGCTGCAGGAATCCGTGTTCATCAGGGACTATGAGGAAATCTCCAGCAGGCTCAGCCTTCTGGGACGTTTTCTTTCCAGGTTTTCTGATAACTTATGTAGCATTTTGATGAACTCAGCAATCAGAATAGGAGTCAAAATCTACAGGCTCGTTTGAATGAGAAAGGCATGGCACAGAAGGAGCTGTTGGAGAAGCCAGTAAGCCATATGATAAGACAAGGTAGTGAAAATGGTGCAAATTTCTAGAGGACTAATTAAGTAAATTTCTAAAAAGGCTGCTAATGGCATCTGGTCATCAAATACTGAGTAATTCATGGACCCTTTTAAAGAGAAAAAAAATGTTACTGCTTTTAAAGGAAAAAGAGTCTTGTGGACCCTCAAATGTTTCCTTAAATTATTTTTATTATGTTATTTAAAGTGTACAAACTAGCTATAAAGTCCTTATGCCCTTATATAATTGTAAAACTGAAACAAATGTACTAAAATACAAAAAAAAAAAAACCCACAAAAATAATAACCTTTAATGGACAGCATTAATTTAATGTGGTAAATGATGTTCTTAAATAGGTGACTAGTTGTTGAAACAGTTAACGAATCAATAAATGAATAAATCTTGACTTTATTTATTGGTGACAGGAAATGTCAAATTATAGCATCACTCTTCCCTCCAACCTTCAATTCTTCACTACCACGCAAAAACACACGTGAGGGAGTGAAAAGCATGAACATCATATGAGCAAGTGTTTCTTCTCATATAGTATAGTTTCCCACTTCTGTCACTATTAATAAACAGGAGGGAAAAAAAATAAGGAAAGCATATTCACCAGATACCAAGTGAATTTGGCCTTTAATTTTACAGTTTTAAAAGTTGGCTGGGGGAAAAAATTAACTTTATTTTCCTGTAACTGATTTTATCTCTTGGGCCCCATTTCTGCCGTGCAAGGAGAAATGTCATCTTGTCATTTCAAGGTTAACCCAGTCCCTGCTGGGGAAAATCATCCATTCTTGAATCTCTTCCTCACTGTTCCCCTGCAAAGTGTCTTGTAGAAGAGGAACTCTGGCCCATGCTCATTGGCATCCATCCCTGCCTTAGTTCCTAGGGCTGCCATAACAAAGTACCACAAACTGGGGCCTAAACACCAGAAATGTATTTTCTCAGGGTACTGAAGGCTTGGAGTCCAGAATTAAGGTGTTGGCAGGGCCGTGCTCCCTCTGAAGTCACAAGGGAAGAAGCTGTTCCTTGCCCCTGCCCTGGCTCTGACGGTGGCCAGCATTCTTTGGCATTCCTTGGCTCTCAGTGCAGCACTTCAGTCACTGCCTGTCTTCTCATGGCCATCTTCTCTCTTTGTGTGTGTCTCTGTGCCCAGATTTCCCTCTTACTATAAGACCAGTCATATTGAACTAGGAACGATCCTAATCCAGTTGGCCTCGTCTCAACTAGTAACAACTTCAAAGATCCTTTTTCCAAATAGGGTCACATTGACAGACCCGAGGGCTATGACTTGAACGTGTCTTTTGGGGGATACAGCAACTGTATTGGCTCCTTCTGTGCTACACTAGCCCCACAAGTCTTGACAGCCAGCACTTACCCTGCCTTCGGGATGGAAGGTCAATGAGCCCACTGGCCTGTGCACTCTGTGTCTCTGACTAATCTCTACCTCTATCCTGAAGGTGGACAAGAAGTCCCTTTATGCTCCCTGTCTTCACTGGGACTCAAGGGAGACATAGCAGTGTGTGGGTGTGGCAGGGAGGCCAGTTCTCCATGCCTAGATCTCCCCATTTTAATCACACTTCTGCATGTCTGCCATCTTCTTACAGAGTTGCATGTGGGAAGTGGGATGTGATATTATCTGCCTCATATCTCTAGCCTTTTCTGGGAGGTTTATTGCTCCCACCCTCCCAACCCCTGGGTTCAGCCCTGAAAGAGCAGCTCACCCATGCTCTTTTTACCTAACTCTCCCTCCTTCCTCAATCTGTGGGACCTCTATCAAGATAGGGACAGGAAACTGCTCTTGCATCATCATTCATTCTTTTGAATCAATTACTTATGAAATTACGCAGTGATAAGTAGGCTCTACCTCCATCCCAGGGCAGCCTTGCCCTTCTTGCCTTGTCCAAGGTGGGGCACTCCTATAGCTGCTGCTAATCTCATCAGGCAGCAATCACTTGAGCTCATGCACACAGAGAACAATGTGCCCGCTTCGTGGGGCCGATGTAGAAGGGACCAGGAGAGCAAACTGATTTGGGCTCAGGTGGCCCAACCTGGAGACGCTGGAAAGGAGATGCAGAGGGTCCTTTCTGGGCTGAGAAGCCAGCAGCGACAGGTGTCTCTGGCGAGTGTCCAGCTTCGGGAGGCAGGAGCTAGCCAGGCAAGTCCTCGAAAACCACAGCTCCCAGGCACATTCTGACTAGTGATTTCAACTGGCTCCTTGCAGTAAACACTCAACTGACCTCTGGATTTAATGACAAGAAGTGCAGCACGGAATTCTTCCACCCCTCCCCACCCACTTCTCCAAAGAAACATTTAATTACACTGATGGCTAAGGGAAGACTTGGATGTTCTGTTACTGACCAAGTCCCTGGCTCAAACCGAGACTTGTTTGTGGTTTCCCTTTTAAGTCAGAATCTAAATTAAACCATTATTGCTTGTATGCCTCTTCAGCTGATATCTAAGAGTTATGATCCTTCTATCCTGATACTGCAGACAGCTAAATGATAGATTGCCCTGTGATAGAATAAATTTCCACTGCTCCATGAAGGCTAACCCAGCTCTGATTCCCTCATTAGGGAGGCAAGAATATATGGTGTTGAAATTATATGGACTTCTAATCTTAGCAGATATGTTCTTCCAAATGAATTTTCTCTCTCCTTCCGGGACAGGTATAACCGTTAAGCATTTTCCAGACAGAATCAGCCCTGGAGCCATGTAGCAAAGGACAGTTTGGCTTCAGCTCCCCACATCTACTTTCTACTGTTTCTCGGTAGGCTGGATTCCCATCCATCTTTCTCAGGCTGTGCTGTGTTCCTGTTGGCCCCTGGCTGCTCTGGCATCCCCATCCCCATTCCAGCCCAACACCTTCTCTGCCAGGATGGAGTTTTGTTCTCCAGACCTTTCCCTCACTTCAGATTCCCATCAAAATGTAACCAGTTTCTTCCCTACACATGGCTCTTCTGCCCCTTCTATTTTAACCTTGTAGCTAGTACTAGAGTTGATAGGTGTATGTCCAAGAGACTCACATCTTTGGGTTATCCATGTATCAATGGGCCCTGACTCAACAGATTTGCAACACCTACTCTCAGTTCATTGGACTCACCTAGGACATCTAATAAGGAGATGATGACTGACAACCATGTCAAGGAACAGAGAGAGTCTGCAACTGCAAGCAAGATAGTCCCATCCATCTGCCCCATGGGATCCAAGCCCCCTCTCAATTAGAGGCAGAGTGGGCATCACCATCCCAGAATCATCAGGACTGGGGAATGAACAATAGACTAGAGTAGACTGACTGTTACTCTACAACACTTATTGTGATCCTAGCAATGGAAGAACTCTTATCATTGATGTGGAGACAGTGGCCAATGGAGATTCTGAGGGGAGGGAGAGGGGGGAAATGGGTGTAATTTGGGGGCATTTTAGGGACTCAGGAATTGTCCTGAATGTCATTGCAATAACAGATACAGACCATTATGTATCTTGTAATAATTTACAAAAATGTGCAGGGGAGATTGTAAAACTACAATGTAAACTAATCCACGCTTAGTGGCAGTGCTCCAATATGTGTTCAATTGTGGCAAATATATTACACTAATGAAAAAAGAAAAAAAAAATGTAACCAGTTTCATATCTCAGTCTCACCAGGCTCCAGTCTCTGCATTCCAAGGGGTTTGGTCAGTCTTCTAGCTGGGGAGTGGGTGGGTGGGAGGGAAACTGCATTCAACACATTATAGATTAGGGGCAGGGCATCCTTTCAGCTCGTGGGCATTCCTGTGTGTTAAGGATCCGTACTTCAATGAATTTGACTGAACTCTCTCGAGGCATACGACACATCCAGTACTGTGACTAATTCCTACAGTTCAGGGGTGGTGAGTGTGTGGTTGTACACCCTGTGCTTCCGCCACCGCACCTGGGAGAAACGCACATTTATAATCAATGTCAGTCACAATTGATGCTAGCAAGAGCCATCATAAAGTGGGTAAGATCAGCCATCTGCCAAAGCAAAGCATGCAAACACACTTGTAAACATGAGGCCAACAGGTCTGCCAAATAAAATCAGGAGACAAGAGCACTTCTCAAGCTCATCAGGAAGCCAGGGTGTTGCTACAGTGTGAGCCACTTGTATCCTTAAGATTGAACTTAAAATATGTATAAGAAAGATGCTGCATTTATTGAATGGCTTTCTGACATTTTTTTTTTGTAAAATATACATAAAATTTCCAATTTTAACCATTTTTAAGTGTCCAATTCTGTGACATGAATTATATTTACAATGTTTTGCAACCATCACCATTACCTATTTCCAAATCATATTTTCCCTTTTGTATCTGGCTTCTTTTAGCATAATGTCTTCAAGGTTCATCCATATTGTTGCATGAATCAGAACTTCATTCCTTTTTTTGGCTGAATAAATATTCCATGTGTGTATAGATCATATTTTGTTTATCTGTGGATGGAGACTTGAGTGGTTTCCATCTTTTAACTATTGGGAATAATGCTGCTATGAACATTGGTGTACAAATATCTGTTTGAGTCCCTGTTTTCAGTTCCTTGGGGGTATATAACTAGGAGTGGAATTGTTGGGTCATTGGTCATTCTACACTTAACTTTCTGAGGAACAGCCAAACTGTTTTGCACAGAGGCTGCACCATTTTATATTCCCACCAGCAATGCACAAGTGTTCCAAATTCTTCACATCCTCACCAACACTTGTTATTTTTCATTTTGTTTAATAATAGCCATCCCAGTGGGTGTGAAGTGGTATCTCATTGTGGTCTTTCCGTAATAACTAATGATGTTGAACATCTCTTCATGGACTTATTGGCTATTTTCTTTGGAGAAATGTCTATTCAAGTCTTTTGCCCATTTTTTTAAAAATAAACTTTTTAGAGCAGTTTTAGGGTTATAGAAAAATTGCACAGAAAGTACAGAGTTCCAATATATTCTTTCTCTGGGTACAGTTTCCCCTATTATTAGCATCTTGCATTTGTGTGGTACATTTGTTACAATAAAATCTATAGTTTACATTGGAACTTTTTTTTAAGTGACTGTGCCTGAAGGGTGGTATTCTGTATGGATTGTAGAACCTCTAGAGTAGCCAAAGAATAAATATTTATTGGTGTTTATCCTGGGCTGCCCAATGGAGCAAATACTGTTTGGCAGGTCACTGGATAAAATAAAATCCAACATTTACAAGCATTTACTTTATGTGCCAGGCCAGATAGTTATGTAAGCTTTACATCTACTCTCTCATTTAATCCTCACAAACTTATTACAAGGTAGATTTATCCATCAGCCTTTTGTGTGTTTGATTACTGGGAATGAATCCCCTAAAGCCTGACTAGCTCTGTGGCATCTGATGACATTTAGTACCTGAACTTGCAAAGCCTAAGGATTTGGAACATGGTACTCCACCAACATGCAGCCACTCCCAGAGTGTCAGCCTGAAGCAGATGGTTAACTCTCTTAAGCCATCTTGATTACACAAGAGATCATCTGTTCCAGCCCCTGGATGACCCAAGCAGCTTATCAAATTCCTGTTTTCACTATAAGACGCCATCCATATGTAAAACCTAAAACCCAGATCTGAACTGACATGACATGGAGTTCAAATGGGCCTGTGTTTGTGGAAACTCAAACAGTTTCCATCACACAGTCTTTACTTTCAAGAACTCTTAAGTAGAAACAAGAATGCATCCCACCAGAGAAGTCAAGTGACATGTCTGAAACAGCTTCGTAGGAGGACAAAAGCAGACATGGGGTGACAAATGCATTGAACTGTCCAGGAACGGAGAGGAGATGCCTCTCACCAAAGAGCGTCTTGATGGAGGATTTGAAACTTGAACCATGACATAATAATCTTACCACAAAATGTAAATATCTAAAAGGAGAGAATTCTAATTATTCTGACATTATGCAGATTTCAGCCTAATTTCGGTCTGAGCTGATTGTTCTGTGGCTTGTGAAGCACCCGAATGCTCCCCTAACATAATCTAAACCAGCAGGGATGGGAAGGGGCTGACATGGAGCTATTGCACCAAGATGAAAGTGGCTCCCTAAATGGGTCTGGTTTGGTAATTAGGCCCTTTATTATAGCTCTCAAAAGTAAAACAAGGCCCAGCAACTTTCTTTGACAGTAAAATATTCTGACCCTCTTCCGGTCACCGATACTAATCTAAAAGGTATATAGTTATTGTAACAAAACAATAAAATATGGGTATTTGATATCAAAGAAAACTTGCAAAACAGTACATACATACGATCTGAACAGACAGCCTCCAAATATATGTACACATTTTAAACATTTCTTTTCCTTCCTATCCGTGTCCCATTGAAATCCATGTTGATGCAGTATCCTGGGTCCCCATTCATTCATCCACTCATCACTAGTATTGTGAAAGTAGGACAAAGTGCCCCCTTTCCTCCTGTCCTTTCATAGTCAAACAGGGGAGATAAGACTGTAAACCGGCAGCATATTATTTGTAGTGTTGTTTAATGATTTGGAGAGTTGTGGGAAAGGGCAACCATATCTAAGACTGTGTCTCTGCACAGGGATGGAACAGTTCTAAGATGATCCCAACTGTCTCTTTCAATCAAACTAAGGGCTGTGATCTGGGCACACCCTAGCCCCATCAGAACATCTACTCAAAGCTCTCTGTAGCTGTGTGGACAGAGAACATTGATCAGTCTGATCAAATTCTACAGCTACTAGGATTTTCGTATTGAGATTTTTTTTTTTTTTTTTTTTTATTAGTTAGGCCAGTAATTTATTAAGGAATGGTGAGAAGAGAAATGGGAGAAAAATAACAAATCATGGGTCCCAGGTGGAGAGTAAGGGACTGACAGTGAAAAAGAGGGCCAATTTACAGACTACAGTTCCCCATTATAGATTATAAATGCCCCAAGTTTACTTGCGTGTTGTTTCAGGCGGGGGGGCAAAGGCCAGAATAGGGGGCAGAAGATAAGAACAGAGGGGAAAAGGCAAAAGCAGGGGTCAAAAGGCAAAAGAGAGGGAAAAAGGCAAGAAAAAGCGAGAATCTTTTAGGAAGCAGTTTAGGAGGGTAGCAATGAAAAATGGAATGGAAGTTTAGATGAGTCTGTAGGCTGGTGAAAATAACTTGGAGGAAGTTTTTTTTTAATTTTACATGTTTTAGAATTTTTTATTGATTATTAAAATAATACAGTTCATTGCAGAAAATATAGCAAAGCTTTAAAGCATAAAGAAGGAAATAAACCACCAATAACTCTCCTCCCACCCTAAAGGGAAGGCCAGGAAACAACTTTTTCAACCTGTCTATGAAGTGTAGCTAAAGGAATCTTCCACCATCAACAAATATCAAATATCCTAAAGTGTTCTGGGTGTCTGCCCTTCATTCTAATAGTTCCTCATTTGCAGCCCCACAGCCAATATTTATGCTGCGTAGGTCAGTCGCAGTCTCGGGTAGAATTGGTAGCTCCCTATAAAGTACATGTATAGTGTTCCCAAGCCTCCTGCCCAGAAATATTATTTTCCAAACTCCTCCCCAGAACCAGAACTCGGGAAACAACCCTTGTTATTTCACAATTAAATTTGACTGTGTTTGCCTTAAACTCATTCTCAGTAAAATGTAAATAACTACTGTTTGATGTTTCCCAAGGGAACAGGTTTCTACAAGGCCAAGTTATCTGATTTCACATGAGAACGCCTCATCTTTCGATAAGCATGCAAGTCTTCTCACAGTTCGTTTTCATATTTGAATTAGACTTGACTTTGGGGCCACTGAACCCCAAAGTGATTAAATCCCTTGAATTGCCTTTGAGGTAGAGTCGTTCTGTGTGAGTATTAAAGAAAATTATTTAGTCTCTTTGAGATTCCTTTACAATGAACTAATTCCCTTGTTGTTTCTTTGGAATTCTTTGAAGTCCCAAAAGCTTCTGGAACATTTTACATGAGACATTTCTAGATTATTCTTCCTTAGGAACAGGAAGTTGACAAAAATCTCCAAACATTTACTTTAGTTCCCAAAATTGGGAAGGGAGGTGTCCAGGGAGTTCTAAAATTAGTCTAAGCCCTTCAACACTGAATTTGGTCTTTACCACATGGATTGAAACTAAGTCTGAAATATGTTCCAAACTCACCTGGTTAGTTTTGGAGGCAACAGCACATTCATTAATATTCTTGGCTCCACTAATATTATACCTGGAAATTTGCCTTATTTCTGTTTCTTGACAGGATAAATGATTACAGTAACTGCAAACATCCCTGACAACAAACATTCACCATTAATTGAACCATTCCTTTCTCTTTTTCAGAACAGAAATTAGCAAATTACAATCCACAGGTCAAATCTATCTCATTGCTTGTTTTTGTAAATAAAGTTTTACTGGAACACAGTCATGCCCTGCGTTTACATATTATTTATGGCTGCTTTTACTACAATAGCAGAGACTGTATGGCCTATAAATCCTACAATATTTACTATCTGGGCCTTTAAGAAAAAAAAACCTTCCTGAGCTCTGTTTTGGAAGATTAGCCCTTCTTTTTTCTTTGCTTATTGTTTCCTTTTTATTTCATAACTCCCCAAAATAATATCGTGGTGACCTTGAGTGAGCCAGCTTTACTCTTTTTTTTTTTTTTTTTTTTATTGTGGGTAAAAATCAAAATGTTCACAATACATACCAACATTTGCAAAATGATATATAAATGTATATGCATATATGTGCATTTGCTTACAAAAATGTTATTTATGTATATATATATATAAATATATTTTAAGAGGTGCTTAGGTACCCAAAATATTACACGGAACCCACTGGGATTCCCATGTTGTCCACTTCCCACACCTCCCACCACATCCCACACAAACATCTCCCACAAGTGTGGCCCACCACCCTCTATGGACTTACACCCCAGCTTTACTCTTAAATGTTCTTATCTATAGAAAGATAGAGAAGGACTAGGTGATTCCCAAGTTCTCTTTTGGCTGTAAAATATCTGTAAATCTATATTTCCAAAATGGATTATTAATTTATAGTTTATACTTTCTACTGAAGTCTGTAACTTGCTCAGTTTTCTTCTGGCTTAAATTAATGGTTTCCTCCGTAATTCTCGTTGACTTATCACACCAGCAGGGAATAGTAGCCAATTCCTAGCTTATGTTATTCTTTCTCTGTACCAAGTTGCAATGATTTAGTGGGATTGTCCTAGGAAGATATGAATAAACTATCAAGCAGAAATTCCTGGCTCATCTAGAGAGGAGAAAAGGAATTCTGTAAAATCAAATGACGTCATTGATGGGTCTTAAGCACACAGCTATGCCCGATTTAAGACCAAATCCTCTTTCTCCATCTCGTTAACCTGGGGAGGAGGAGCCTGGAAGAAACCAAGAGGAGGGAGATGGTGGGAGGGAGAGAGAGAGAATAGATTGAGTAGTTGAACACCTTTTATTAAAAGTCCATCCACCTCATTAGAAAGTTGTGAGGCTGAACAAGATAATTATAAGACATCTTGATCTGAACGTCCCTGCCAAGTGTTGGATGTGGATGAGACCCCAGGGAATGCTGTAGGCTGGCCCCTCCTTTTCCAAATGAAGAAACAGAAGTTAAGTCTTCCCATATTTGCCAGGATAAATTAATAACAGAACAAGGCTGAGACCCAGGTGTCCTGACTCCAGTCCGGTAACTAGAGGTACAAGGGCAGTGTGTGCTGAGGAGAACCAAAGCAAGTGTTTTAACTAGTCTAAGTCATCACCACTAGTCAAGGCAAAATGTATAGGCTGAACAGGAAGTGAGGGGGGCCTTCTGCAGGTTTACCGGTTCTGACACCAGAATACTGCCTGCCATCTTCAGGAAGGACACACCTGGTCTACAGGTAACTGTAAAAATATCTGGGCATTTCTTAACCTTGGGTCTCTAAGATGGAGTGAATGAACTCGCTTCATGAACTGAACACTGTTGCCTTTATTCAGCAATGGGCAGAAGCATAAGAAGTCAACAAACTACAAACCCTCTGGAAAACAGTGAGGAGACTGTGAACAATTCCTCCCCATGAGGAGTGGGTAGATGTTCTCAGCCAAGTGAAGCCAGAGCCCCACCTCTGCTGGTCAGACCCAGCTCGGTCATCTTCCACCATCTCCCCAGACTCTGTAGTGCCTTTCATGTAGCCCCTGCTGCCCAGTCCATGCTCCGGGCTCTTCAGAGTTAGGGTAATTGCTACTTGGTATGAGGGCTCTTATTATTTGTGGAAAATCCTCAACACCTTGCCCTGAAACTGCTCCAAGTTCATGTTTAAAACCCACGGCCACCTGCTCCCTATTCCCTGTACCCTAAATCCCTTGCCAGTGTCTGAAGCCCACCTTGGGCCCCCCACCCCACCCTTTTGCTCAGGTTGCGGAAGGCTTGTGACCTACTCTTTGACCAATGCCTACGATGTCTACAAATCTCTCAAGACTCAAGCCTGGCATCACCTCCTCCAGGAAGTATTGCCCAACCCATTCTTTTCCTATCATGTTTTTACCATAGTATTTATCTTACTCTAGCACAGCTAGTCTGTGAGTTTCTAGAGGACAGAGACTGGCTCTTTCCTTTCATCTCCCTCACATTTAACTTGGTGTCGGCTCAGAACAGGCACGAAATGAATGTCTGTTGACTCAGTGAACGAGGTCCCTTCCTCCAGTGTTCTCAGCTGAGTGCCTGCTCAGTCTCAAACTCCTTCCTCTATCTTGGGGGACCACCTCTCTCTCTCTGAGAGCCTCTGCCTGGGGGCCCAGCCCTCCTTGCTGGGGCTGTGGAAAGAGACTGCCCTCATGGGTGCTTGTTGGAAGTGAGTAGAGTTCACATTCCCTTATACTGCTGGGTGTGAGCTATTATCCTTCTTTCCGCTTTTGAAGCCAGGGGTTGGGCGTTGGAGGTTGGTGGGAAGGGTTTAACTGTGACATACCCTATCCTGGACGGCTTTGTCCTGCTGGGCCCAACCAGTGGGCTCCATAATGACAGACCCTATGAGTTTTTCTTTTCTTTCTGGATCTCTCACCTGCTCCTGGCCAGCCAGGGCTTGCTGGAAAAGGCCTCAGCCTGTGCTCCCTGGGCCATGCTGTTATTGTTTCCATCTTGGCTGGGCATGGGCTGCTGCCCCAAATCCTTTCGCTTGTTCCCAATCGTCTTTCTTTTCATAGTCCCCACATTCACAAAACTATAGCCTCATGGGGGGAGAGGGGCACCATGCAGTTCACAAGCTGGCACTGTGTCAAGGTCTTTGAATGAATCCTCTTACTTAACTCTCACAGCAATCCTCTGCCTGGGTGAGAGTCTTCTTCCTAATTTGAAATGAAGAAACCCCAGCTTGGAGAGGTTAAGGAACGTGCCCAAAGCTGCACGGCTGCTAAGGAGCAGAGCCCAGGTCTGCCTGGCTGCAGAGTCCACACACAGCTGCTGCACTTTCCCCACCATGGACTGTGCCAAGCTGAGCCTTTACCATTCTCCTCGCATTTCCTCATCCACCCTTCTCACCTCAGAGAGCCTAGCTTTATCCCTCTCCCTACAAAGAGAGTCCACAGGACCATGAGGCCCCGCGCTGCTCGTCTTCCACAGTAGGCTTACCTAACGGCGGTGTGCACACTCTCCTCTGCTGCTAGGACTGGGGTCCTTCTTCTGGCTCCTGACCCTGATCCCAGGCCTCCTGCTCCAAGGGGACCTGCTCCCTGATCTCATCCCTCTTCCTCAGTTCTGTTCCTCCCCACTGGCTCCTTTCTCTTCCATCCTAGAAGGACAAAGCAAAGCCATCCCTTGAGGCCTCCTTTAACTCAAACTATTGCCGCATGTCTCTCATAAACTTCTTGAGAGTGTGGACCAGCACACTCTCATTTCCTCAACTCACATTGGTTCTTTAAGTCTGGCTTTGGTTCCCGCAACTCTATGGGAACTGTTCTTACTGATGTGATCAGGGGCCGACCAATCGCCAACCATGCCAACGTGGTGAGTGCTCACCCTGACTCCCTGGAGCGGGTGGCTCTGTTGGTCTCACCCTGCCCCTTGGAACTTGCCCATCCCTTGGGACACTACTTTCTCCATTTTTTTTTTCACTCTTCATTGATGATCATTTCTCTACATCTTTCACTGACTCTTCCAACTCTACCTACTCCTTAAATAACCATATTTCCCAAGGTTCTGTGTGTTTTCCTTCATGAGCTCATCAGCTGTTTCTTGAACCATCCCATGCAAATGGCTTGACTTCTCTCCCAGAGTCCACTGCATGTGGGCAAACTTAATGTGTCAAAACCGGATTTTGTTATGATCCCCAGCCAAAGCTGTCATCAAGTTTTTCCCACCTCTGTTAAAATGACCACCAACTGCTCAGCCTCCCAACTAGAAACATGGGTGGGATACTTGACTCCTCCTCCCTGATCTTCACACCCTACCAGTCACCAAATCCCTGTGAGGCCACCTGAACAATTTCCCTTAGATTCTATTTTCCTTTCCATCACCTGCTATGCAGGGAGCCCATATCTCCATAGATGAATTATGGAGACAGCACCCTGGCGGCTCTTCCCCATAAACCTCTCCCCACCCAACAGCATTCTCTAAACCTACTGCCACAATGAGCTTCTTACAAATATATCTGTATTAGTCAGGGTTCTCTCGGGAAACAGAATAAACAGGAGATATCTGTCAATAATATGAGATTTTATAAGAGTCTCTCACGCGACCGTGGGGATGCACAAGTCCAGGTACCACAGGCAGGCTGCAAACCAGGGGCTCCGATGAAAATCCATTGAAAGGTCCTTGATGAGTTTCTGGGAGAAGCTGGCTGTCCAATGACGAGCTGGGATATTCTCTCTGAATGTTGAAATCACTTCCCCTTTCAAGGAATTCAACTGATTGGATAAAAGCATCACCTATTTCTGATGCAGTCTCCCTGATTGATGCAGATGTAATCAGCCATCCACGCAGTAAACTCACTGGTGATCGAAGTCCATAAATGCTCTTGTATTACAATTAGCCCAGTGCTTGCTGGGCCAAACACCTGGACACAATTACCTGGCCGAGTTGACACATTAGCCTAACCATCACAATATCCAACCATGTCCGTACCCTCCTTCAAGTCTCTTCTGGCTTCCTGACCCCTTGGTAAGCTCCAGGCTCCTGAACACTGTATACTGTCCTTCCCAGTCCCACCTCACACCCCTCTCTCCATGTGCCCTATGCCATGTGCACACATGATTTCCCACTACTTCCTGGATGTCCTGTGCTCTTTCATGAGTCTGGGCCTTTGTACACGTGGTCATCTCGATCTCTAGCCCTTCTTCTTGCCCCTTGAACTCCACCTCCTCAGCTCAAAGCCATTTTCTCTGGGGAGCTTTTCCCAGTCCCCCAGGTGGACTAAGTTACCACCTCCTCTAACCACATTCTGTACGCATACACTTACCGCACTTATTCCAATGTGTTTTAGCTGAACTGTTTCCATACATTTCTCCCCTTCTACATGTGAGTTCCCTGAAGGGAGGGACCACTCTCCATTCACCTCTGCATCCCTAACAGCCAACACAGCAATTGGCAAAATCAGTGCCTCTAACGTGAATGTCTAAGCAGACAATATTTTGGCCTTCAGTAGGCTTTAGCGATTAAGCTAGCAAAAGGGATTGGAAATGAGCACAGAGGGAGGGGCAGAGCTGGTGCATCCTCTCCTTGGCTGGGAGCCAATAAAAAACATTGTACACCTACCTTACACCAGCTGTGAGTGGGCTATGTTTCAGCTCTTTTTTTTTTTTTTTTTTTTTAAAGATTTTATTTATTTATTCATTTATCCCCCCCTTGCTGCTTGTGCTCGCTGGGTCAGCTAACCACGCTGTGCAGGCGGGCTTGCCTTCACCAGGAGGCCCCGGGAACCGAACCCGGGGTCTCCCATATGGTAAACGGGAGCCCTACTGATTGAGCCACAGCCGCTTCCCTGTTTCAGCTCTTTTTGCATATGAAACAACCTCAAATCAAACCTATCCCATCAGTCCTGTTAGGCAGTCCTGTAGGCTGGGAGAGGAGAGGGCCTAGTTGGATGATGTTGGCAGCTGGAGGGGAAGTGAGAGCAGCAGTTGGTGAAGGAAGGGGCTCCTGGGACAATACTAGTGGAATTACTGCACCTCTGGCCCTGCTCTGCTGTGGCAGCTACCACCAAGCCAGAGTCTTATCTTACTCTGAGCAAGACAAATTAGTGTCCCCTTCCTGGTCAACACCTTCTGGGAAGCATCATGGTATAATGGGAGAGGCACAGGCTTCAGAGCCATAGAGACTTGGGTACAAATCCCACACACAGCCATTGCTAGCTGCATGTTCTCAAGCAAGTTTACTTAACCTCTCTGATCTTCAGATACCTCACCTGAAAAATAGAAATAAAAATATGTATTTCACAGGATTCCTTCAGCAAATATCTCGAGTCCTCATTTGTGCCGGCTCTGATCCAGTCAAAGGGAATATAGTAGCTTCAAATATAACAAGAAATTAATAAATACTAGTTTCTTTCCTTTATTTATTTATGCACTAGACAAAAGCAGGGAATCCTTTAAAAAATCACCTCCATTCTTTCCTTTCCTCCAGTGTGCATTATTTTGTCCTCCAAGTAAGATGATCTAATAATATTAGTAACATCTGACACTTTCCAGGTACTTGCTATGTTATAGGCACTGTAAGAAGCACTTATAAATATTTACTAATTTAATGCTCACAACCTGGTGAGGTTGGGTTTTAAAAACAAGGAAAAAGAGGCACAGAGAAATGAAGGAATTTGTCAAGGTCACAAAGCTAGTAGATGACAGAGTTGGGATTTGAACGTTGGCACCCTGACTCGAGACCATCTTCTTGGCCAATACATCAGAGAAGATAGAGTTCAGCCACGTCTGGATTATACCAGGTCTGCCTACCTGTCCCTTTCCCCCCACCCATCTTTTCTTTCCTCTTCTTTCTCATCTCTTTTCCTCTCTTCTCTTCTTTTTGTTTCAGCTAAGAAAGCCAAAGACCACTTTGGATAAGGTTTGGTGACATGCTCAAAGTTACGCAGCTACGTCCAGCGATTATCCTGACTCCCATTCCTATGCACTTTCCATGACACCACGCAACACTAGAGTCAAAATGGCTGAAATGTATTATTATTTTGAGTAAATAATTTATATTACTTTATCCTCCTAGTGTAACAATCATTCAAAGGTATCAGTTCTGATAAGAAAGTATTGACATTAGATTCCATGGTGTTTCTTTCAGTTTAATTAATACTAAACCAAAATATGTTCTTTGTTTTGGGTCATGCTGTTTGGATTTCTGCACCCATAACTATTTGCTCTGTTGTCTCAGTTTCAATTAGCTATTGGTGTTTTCCTTGGACCGGATTTTTGGGACGGAATGGGGTAGAATATTTACCATCTGACATGTCATGGCCGCAGCTCTGCCATCTCCAAACCACCAGAGCCACAGTTAAGAGATCAGGTCAAGGTACAGTCAAAGCAAGCCCGTGGGTGCCCCAGGACCTCAGCAGTGCTGTGTCTGCACCGCAGAGTGACCCTGACACCCAGGACACTCGGAGATGGCCATCATGTGGAGGATCACCGAAAACAAACCCTCCACTGAACCTTCCAGAACAATGCCCTTGAACTGACACGAGGTCACTGCAATCCAGAACCCAATTCCAGGGAAAAATGCTTTCTTATGTCAGGTTGATATTCGACCCAGAGGAAGTAAGAGAGTCACCAGGTATCCTTGCAAAATGGGGGTGTACGTTTCTAGAGGATGGTGTCGGAGATAAGTGGGACATTGCAGGAAGAAGTCTACTTGCAGATAGAATTTCCAAGCTCTTCTGAGAGAGTCAGTGAACTCCTCTGAGAGATTTCCTCATCTGTAAAATGAAGATTGTAATACTCACCCTGCTGATCACCCTGAGAACAAATGAAAAATTATGTAAATGAGATCAATTTGGATGCTGTCAAGTGTTCTAGAAATATAATGAATTATATTATTGCTATTCTGTAATGTATCGCTAAAGGAAGTGGGGTTTCACCAGCAAAACATGTATGACAGTGGTTTCTGCTAAAATGCACCAGGAAGAATGGTGCAATTCATTATGAGATTTCAAGTAACTTATTGCATTTTTAAACCCGGGCAAAGAGAGACAGCTGTGCAAACATCACAAAATCACAAAAATACAGCAAGGCAGTGTTAGAAAGGGACTTTCCATTGGCACTGAGTATTGCAGAGAAAATTGAGGCTGGTGAGGACGGTGAAATTTGCAGTCTGTAAGAGCCAACTCTCTGTACCCTGGGCCTGGGGGAATGAGGGGCGGCCACTGGGCTGCGGCTTCAGGGTAAAGAGAGCTTGATGCTAAGGGCAAATTCAAGAGACCATGTCTTCATTTTGGCTTTACAACTAAAATGAAAATTAAGTTTTCTTTGAAATATATTAATCTCTGCCAACTTCTACCCATGTAACCAATGAAAATGAAAACACACACACACATCCACAATTCCATCTGGGAAGTTTTATTGGGTACCCTTTGTCTCAAGGGGATAGCCTGGGGAAAAAGTTGAATTTAAGATGAATATTTCACAGTACTCCAGCAAGTTTCATCAGAATCAATCTGTTCCTTTAGAATTGCACAAAATCATAGAATTTCAGGGTTGCACAGTGTGATAGTTAGGCTAATGTGTCAACTCAGCCAAGTAGTTGTGTCCAGGTGTTTGTTCCAGCAAGCACTGTGCTAATTGTAATACAAGAGCATTTATGGATTTCAATCACCAATGAGTTTACTGCGTGGATGGCTGGTTACATCTGCATCAATCAGGGAGATTACATTATCAATGGGTGGTGCTTTTATCCAATCAGTTGAATGACTTAAAAGTGGAAGTGATTTCAGCATTCAGAGAGAATTTCCCAGCTCGTCCGCTGGACATGCAATTTCTCCCAGAAACTCATCAATGACCTTTTATCGGGCTTTCATCGGAGCCACTGGTTTGCAGCCTGCCTGCAGAAGCTGGACTTGTGCATCCCCACGGTCGCGTGAGAGACTCTTTTAAAATTTCATATTATTGACAGATATCTCCTGCTGATTCTGTTTCCCGAGAGAACCCTGACTAATACACATGGGAACTTAAGTGTTCCCTGAACTAGTCTTCCTCAAAAGCTTAAATTTCATCCCTATGGTTTAGAGATTAATAGTACAGGTTTTAGAAATTGACTACCTAAGGTCATATCCTGGCTCTACCATTTCTTGGCTATGGGACTCTGAGAAACTTTGAAAATATCTCCAAGTCCCACTTTATTCATCTCTAAAACAGAAACAATAATAATAGCATTTACCTCAGGATTGTAGTAAAGAGTAAATGAAGTAATGTACCCCAGTGTAGTGTCTGCATCTAGTAAGCATCCAGTTAATGTCAAGTATTATTTTTCATCTGAGAGAAGTCAGATATAAAGTGCAATGGAGTTAAAGCTCCACCTTCCTTTGGCGAGTCAACCCTGACACCTATAGCCTCCAATAGCTATCTGTTCACCTGTAAAGCCAATTAACTGAGCATTTATCCATTAGTCGGGGAAGGAAAAGGTATCAGAAGGGAATGCCAATAAAAATCCTTTAAATAAATCCAATGCAGTATATCCTTTCATTCAAAAGAAGCAATGCCATTGTTTGCATGATACAGAAGGCTATCATTTGTGCGAATGTGATGACTACTCCTCAAAATGAGTCTGGCATCCTTGTTCATATAGTATATAAAGGGTATGTCAGCAAGAGGGACTGCATGGGAGCAGGACCCCTTCCCCAGTTGTATGTGTAATCCAAGGGGATGCTGAAGGCCTTGCAGGCCACAGGAAAACAATATGGCGCAGCTTCCTGGAACACTGAGTTTATGAAACAGAATGCAAATATTTGTATGAATTTTTAAAGATGAAATGTGATACTTCAAAGAACATTTCCAGCAGTACCTGCAGTACCTCAGGGGCTGTGTCCTCTGCTCTGCCAAGGAGGGCTCTGTTGGGGACTCTCGGGTGTAGCAGAAAGAGCACTGGACCAGGAGTCAAAGACAGCAAGCCACCAAGCCCTCTCATCCATTCCACCTGCCTCCCTTGCCTCTCCTGCCTTGAAGACGTTTCTTCAGTTCAGGCATTCCTTACCCCTCCCCTGTATTGCTCCAGCAGCCTCCCAAGGGCTTCCTTTCCTCATGCTTTCCCCATGAAGCTGCAGAGAGGTTTTTGAAAATACAAATAGGCTCAGCCCATTCTTCCTGATGGAAACCTTCAGCACTTTCCTCTGACCTTGGAAGTGAACATTTCTTTAACTTAGCACAAGGCCCCACCCAACCGGACTCCAAATGGCCTCGTAAGCCTTTGATCTTCACATCCTGCCTCCTTCCTCACTGCAACCTCTCCATTCTCCAAGCTTTTCCAGGCCGCTTTCTCTGCCTTGGCTTGTCTCTTGATGAGCTTTCCCTATCTCTCCCTGGCAGTGTTTGGAAGAACAAAGCAAGCTTTAAACACTTCGTAGTGTCCCCTGGCTGTCAGTAGGTGCTGACCAGTTTTGTTCTCATTCACTTTTCTAGATTGCAGAGAGTTGCTTCATGAAGTCAAAGTGCTCTTTTGAAACTAAATCTCAGCAGATTTTCTTATTTCCACACAGAATTAAAACAAGAAGTGAGAATCAAAAGTGTCCAGTTGTGACAAAAGTGATATTACGAAAGTGTACTATCCTCATCTCTTAGGAAGCTCAAGTCTCCTCAGGGGCAAAGCTTGACAGTTCAGAGCTTCCATTGAAATTCATTTCAAGAGGTTCTCACTGGCATTTGATTTCATTCTGAGACAAGGCCAAATGTCTTACAGTTTTGAATGCCAAAGAAAGCCCCTGTAGAGTCTGTCAGATCACAGAAAGAAAGTGACTGCAGAGAGCCAGGTTGGGGGCCAGCTGGAGCTTAGAAGAGACATCCGTGTTTCCTTCATTTTAAAAAACCTTTTTTGGAGGAAGCTTTGTGTCCCAAGCAAGGTCTAACTTCACTAAAAAAAAAAAAACTAAGCTAAGCTCTGCCAACCATTTCCAGAGATGCCTATTTCCTCTCATTGCCAGAATAGAATGAGTAAACAACAAATCCTGCTCATCTTTTAAGTAACAAACCAGACTCTACTCACTTTTACCCCATTTTGTAGTCAAAACCAAAGTCGGCTGACCACACCTCGCCAAACCCTAAATGCTGTGGCTGCTTCTGGTTTCATCATCTTTTATTGTTGTTTGTTTTGTTCTTCCCACAGCTGCCAGTGAACAATGATCAATAAACTAATGAACAGAAAAAAGAAAAAAAAAAAATGAGCAAACCACTCTGGAGGACTGAGCATGTGCCAAAGCCAGCAGAGAAAGCTGTCAACCTGAAGTTGTTTCCTCCCATTCTTATAAGGATGCTAATAATTGATCCTATCCTGAACTCTACCCACAGCTCAAATGTTCATTTTTCCATTCATGCATTCATCCATGCATCTAATTCTTATTGAGCTGCTATCTGTGGGGCATTGTATTGAAAGTCGGCCGTTGATATAGCGATTCTCAAACTTCAGTGCCCCAGAGTCAGGTCTATGTTAAAATCCAGATCTCTTGACCAGGTTCCTAGGGTTTCTGATTCTATAGATCCGGGGTGGGGCCCTGGAATTTGCATTTCTTGAAAGTTCCCAGGTGTAGTGAGTTGAATAATATCGTCTCCACCCCCCATCCCAAAATCATGTCCATGTGTAATCTTGGAACGCCTTTATTTAGAGATAGGGTCATGGCAGATGTAATTAGTTAAGGATCTCCAGGAAAAATCATCCTGGATTTAGGGTGGGCTCCAAATCCAATTCCTGGTGTCCTCATAGGAAAAGGCGAGGACACAAGAGACACACGGAGAAGAAAGTGATGTGAAGGTGGAGGCAGAGATTGGAGTGGTACATCTATAAGCCAAGGATTACCGGCAACCCCCCAGATGCTGGGAGAGGAGCATGGGGCAATGTCCTCCTCAGAACCCCCAAGAAAGAACCAGCCCTGTCTGCAACTTGACTTGGGACTTTTGGTCTCCTGAACTGCGAGAGAATGTTTTGTTGTTTTAACCACCCAGATTGCAGTAGTTTATGAGTACATCAGGGGACACTGGGATCACACTCGGGAGAGTCACTGCATTAATATATCCACCAACAACTCCACACAATGCCTAGAATTTTGAAGAACTCAAGAAATAGTCATTAAACTGAATCGAAGCAGATTTGCAAAAATCCTGGACTTTCTGAGATAACAATTCTTTATACTTTTTTCCCAGCTGAGGCAGATATGTATATAAGGATAATTTTATAAAGTAGGGTGGTCTCATTTCTAGGTCAAATATTAGGTGGAGGGCAGAACATTTTTTGGTTGAGCTGACATTGGTGTGGACGTCTTGGGGATTATTAAGAAAAACAAGAAACTAATTTTATCATCCCTCCCCTTCTCCTCCATCTCCACAAGGCTATCAGCTAATATTTGTAAACATACTTTGAGTTCCTTGGAAGGGAGAAACCATGTTGTTGCCAAATAAAATAAATAATTTCTGTTTTTCTTTAAGGTGGGAGACAGGGCAATGTTATCATCAAAAAAAAAAAAAAAATCTTGTTTGTCTTCTTTATCACATCCTGTTAATCAAACTTGAGGATAAATGAGAAACCTCATTTTTTATACCCTCAAAGTCCATATTCTAAGATTGTTTGTGGAGTGGACTTGCCAGTTGCATATTTTAAATAATACTTTTAAACTTAAAACTGTGACTTGTTTTTTATAAATCATGTTGTATCAAATGTCCTCTTGTGTTTACTGATTTCTCTCACTACTGCCAAGTTATTTTATTGCTATTTATCAAATGACAAATCTGGAGAATTGTAGATGATACAGGTTTATGATTTCGTTTTTGTCCCTCTTGGTTATCACACAAAGAGAGAAGAGTAACTTTTAATTCTTAAACTTGAATAATACACATGAAGCCATTAACTTGTTTGTATTTGAGATTATAATTCTAGGTAAAAATTTAATGCCCCTTTTATTTCAGTGTGTCACTCATGCATCAACTCCAGTTGTCTTTTTTTAGTGCTTGGTAACTTTTTAAAAAGCTTTATTTGTACTGATCTTTAGAAAATAAACACCCAATATAAACTTATTGAGAGAGGAAGCAATAAAGGCACCTAACAAAATGGCTAGTAGCAGATTTTAAAATATATCTCTGCATCAGAATCACAAATAGCATTTTTAACTATAGAACTTCTAAATTTTAATCTTAGCTTTGGCCATCAAAATATATAGGACAATAAAGCTTTTTGCAGAAAAAAAAAATATATATATATACATATAAGACAGGTCAAAAATATAAAGTGAAACTGTTCTGTCCCTCATTAATGAGCACAAGTAATCTAGGAGGCGGCCATCGATCCTTGAGAGGGTTACTCAAGAGCAGGATCTAGACCTGCTCTGCCTCCCAATACACAAAAGTCAAACCAGAATCCGAATGGTGCCTGTCAAAGCTACAAAATATTACCAGGTCCAGGGGCCCTCCAGAATTTGCTGGTGGGTGGTAGATGGGAGAAGATTCTAGAAAATTATACAATCTCCTAAGGGTTTTCCTTTTGTAAGCTCCAAAGGATGGATGGATGGATGGATGGATGGATGGATGGATGGATGGATGGATGGATGGATG
>JAKSZT010054515.1:201543-218616 GCA_026826555.1 Tolypeutes matacus
ATGGATGGATGGATGGATGGATGGATGGATGGATGGATGGATGGATGCATGGATGCATGGATGGATGAATAGATGAGATAGATGATAGATGGATAGAGAGATGTCAGAAGAGCTAAAGCATTTTTGCTTGAGACTTATTGCATACCAGGTACTGTGCTGATTGCCAAATCTATCGTTTTTAAATTGAGATATAACTTACATACCATATGTGGTAGGTTGAACATGAATTTAGCCGTGTTCTTAATCTTATTCCGCATTCCTGTGGGTGTGAACCTTTTTGAAGATGTTCTTTTTAGTGTGGCAAACTGAACCTGGTTGTCTGGATCTGGATTACTGGAGGCCTTGTCGGGAGAAGCAGGGAGTCAGTGGAACCCAGTGGAACCTCAGTGGAACCCAGCAAGGCAGGAAGAGGGCACCACCATGTGACAGGAAAGCCAAGGACTGCCAGTGGCCTGGCAGGAACACCTCGGTCTTCAGGGAGAAAGCAAACTTTGCCAAAATCTAGATTTTGGACTTCCTCAAACCATGAACCAATAAATTCTCATTGTGTGGTATTTGTGATAGTAGCTCAGACAAACTAAAACACCATAAAATTCACCCTTTTAAAGCATACCATTTAGTGTTTTTTTAGCAGATTAATAAGGTTGGGCAATTATCACAGCTAGTTATTCCATTACATTTTCATCACTCTCTAAAGAAACCCCATACCCATCAGCAGTCACTAGATAGAAAGTATTTTTAAATCAATTTCATATGTAACAATATGAAGTCAATTTTCAACTCTTGGCAGTGGTATAAGAGTTCCTTGCGTGCAGACGTTTTCTCTTGCTGAAGAGATGCTTTGATGAGCCCAGGCTGTAGAGCAAGAGGAAAGCTACTCTGCATAATAGAGAAAGGCTATTCTGCGGCTATCTGGGAGGAAGGTATGATTAGTCTGAGATCAGTAGAAAAAAGGGGCAGGAAAAAAGGACCATGCTAGAGTAGAGATTTCATTTTGTTCATGGATGTATACCAAATGGCTGGAGCAGTGCCTGGAATGTATAGCATGTGTTCATTAAATATGTATTGAATGATTTAATTCTATATTTGTTGGATACAGGGTGCTATTCATGTCTGTGTCTATTAGATCAAGGATTTAAACCTCCTTGTTCAAATCTCCCATGTTTTTATCGATGCTTTGCCTCCCTGATCTATCAGTTTCTGAAAGAGTGATTTCTAAATCTCTAATATTATAATCCTGGCATTTGTCAGTTTCACCATGTGATTCTGTCCTTGTTTTTCACTTTATAGATTTCAAGGTTATGTTAGGTATATCAGTCAAGATTCTAAATTGCAAGCAACAGAAACTGACTGGTTCATTTCAGCAGAAAAACTGTCTCCCAGAATGAACAGGAGGCTTGAAACACTAGGCTTAGCGCCACACAGCCAAAAATTGCATCCAACGGCAAAGCACAGAACAGATCTGGTGAGGATGCTGCTGTCAGTATGCAAAGTTACAGATGCATTTTGCCACCACCTCCACCAATGCCTTGAAAACTAGTCCTTCAATAGCAACTACTACCATGCCTGGCAGAGCCAAAGTGCTGCCCCAGGATCTCAGCCTTGCTGGAGGCACTAGCCTGCCAGGGAAATTGTGTGGTACCTGCTTCTCTGTGTCACTTGCTCCCCAAACCAAGTGAGGAAAAGGTGTGCCAGGCATATGATTTGCCTTCAAGGAAAGGGAGGCTGGAAAACGACAGTGGGGGCGTTTTGAGCTTCTATAGTGGGTGGGGAGGGAATTCTTCGAACCTGGGAGGTGGGTTGGGATGCTGGGCACGATAAATACCTATACTAAAGTGCATTCAAGTTCATTATTATTATATTTTCATGATATGTTTGGTCCTGGACTTTCATATTTTTGATGCGACATATTCAATTCCCGAGCTGTGTTTTCTCACATGCCCACAGGAGCAGGGCTAGAGCTGGCTTTCACAGGATTGGACAGGAGCCCTATCTGGAAGTCTCTCCCTGACCTGGGTCCCCATTCCATCTCACCTTGCTGGAAGCACAGTAGGGTAGGGGGAGAGGACTTTCCTTTAGGAAAGAGCTTTTTTCTCTTCTTTCCTAGATTCTCCATACCTGGCTGCTGGCTGGTAAGTCTAGCCTACCTCCTGGAGGACAGAAGCTCTGGACAAAGAGTCTACCTGCTCCTGCAGGAGCCAGAGTCCCTTATGGGAAGGAATCTGCCCCTACTGGCCACTCCTCAGGATCCCAAAGAGCTAAGTGTGGCCTGGGGACAAGAGACGTGAGCAGAAAGTGGGAAAGGGAGATTTGGTTGTCTTTAGGCCTGAAATCTCCTTATACCAAGTGTAATCTAGGTGCATGTTTTTAAAACTTCAGGCATACAAAAATTTAGAGAAAAATAGAGCAAACACTTATGTCTCAGTCTGTCAGCCTAAGAATTAAAACTTGGCTGGCTCAAGCGCAGCCTCCATGTAGACTTCCTGATCCCATATTACCCCCTCCCTCTGCACAAGTTACCACTATGATAAATATGTTTTCTTGTTTCCATGCACGTTTGAAGACTGGATATGAATGAGCGCATACTGCATGCGTTGTTCTACAACTTGGTTTTTCACTTACCGTTATGTTTGGGGGATTTATCCATGCTGATAAACGTAGCTCTGGTTCATTCACTTTAGCTGCCGTATGTAGGCATTCTTTGCATGTATATATCATGATGTATTTATTCATTCCCCAGTTGATGGTCATTTAAGTGGTTTCTAATATTTTGCTATTACAGGCAATGCTGTAAAAATATTCTTGCTATCGCTCTCCTTGTGCCATGCACAGAAAAATTCCCAAGAAATGGATCGCTTGGTTAGAGGGCATGCACGTCTTCCCTTTTACTGGAAATAACCAAGCTGTTTAGTGGTTGTACCCATTTACTCTTTCACCAGCAGTAGGTGAAAGTTTGTTCCTATCCCTCCATGCCATCCCCAACATTCATAATTGTCAGATGGTTTTATTTTTTCCCAATCTGATGAATATGAAGTGTTATCTCACTGTGGTCTGGTGTGCATTTCTCTGATTACTGGTGATTTGTGATATATTGATATTATATCCAGCAACCCACATATATTCTTAAAGTTACAATTTTAATGTGTGGTCTCTCAGCCCAATTCTTAGTTCTTCTTGGACATAAGGGATTCATTTCTAGTTTTAAACCTATCCATGGAAGGAAGTTCTTCAACCCCAAACATTGCAGAGTGTCAGGCACATTGCAGACATTCAGTATATATTTGTTAAATGAATAGTGTCCAAATGAATTTTGAATTGTTCCTTTCTCTATAACCTAGAACTTCCATATTGAGCTATGTAAGCACAAGAAGTTGATATATGTGTCCCCTATTTTCCTATTCTATATATGTAAAATCAATTAAAAATCAATATTGAGAGCTCCCTAAAAGGAGGGAGGGGGTAGGAAGATCACACATGGATATCTAGGGGAAGGTGAGGAGAGGGCATTGTTGCTGGGCAACAGGCCTCCCTCTCAGCACTTGCTGACCCCAGTTCTATAAAGGACTCTTTTCTCTCCCTCCTACTTTTCAAAACCCACCCCACCCCCATTCTTACCTGCTGGAGTCAAGAATATTGGGAGATGGAGGTGGGGCCTGAGTCTCCCAACCAAATCTCTTGCCTGGGGCGAAGCTAGGTTTCAGTCTATAAAATGCACATTGCAGATCGAGATTTCTTTTCCCCCCTCTGGAGAGGACACACTGGTGTTAAGTTCCGGTTGTGATTAATACACTGATGTAATGCACATTCTGCATCCATAGACCCAGATTGTTGAGATCTGAAAGGAAACCCAAAGATACAGGGACCATGTTTTTGCAAACAAAGCATCCACTTATGAGGAATTCATGACAGAATTTTGGATGAGATGGGGGTTTCAGAGTGTGAGTGATGGTTCTGCTTTGGTATTTGAAACACTGAGGGATAGTTACATTAAAATCTGAGAAGAATGAGCCTGGGAGGCAGCTGAACTGTCTGACGTGGACACCTAGAGTTAAAGATCACCAGCATGGGTGTGGTGGTTGAAGCCAGGGCAGAGATGAGCTCACCACAGAGGATGTGTGGTTTGAGAAGAGAAGAAGGTCAGGGGTTTGCAAACTCTGTGGTACATTACAATCACTTGGGATTTTTTTTTTTTTTTTTTTTTTTTTACATTCCAATGTTCAGGGTGAACACTTGGCCAATTAAAGTTGGAATCTGGAGATGACCGAGGCAGTATTAGTTTTAAATACTCTGGGTGATACCAATGAACAGCCACATTTAAGAACAGCTGTAGGAGGCGGTTCTAGAAATTAGGCACAAATCAGCATCATCTGGAGAACTTGTTAAATACTGGTTTTGGGGTGGAAAATTTGCATTTTTAACAAGTTCCCAGGTGATGCTGAAGCTGCTGAACCAGGGACTACACTTTGAGAACCTCTTGTCTAGTTCACTGCTTCTCAAATTTGAATGTGCATCCAAATGGCCTGTGAGGCCTTACTAAAATGCAGATTCTGTAACAGTAGGTCTTGCTGGGAAGAGAGATTCTGCACTCCTGATGAGCTCTCAGGTGATGCTTAGCGCTGCTGGCCCAAGGACTTTCCTTTGCACTCATTCACTTACACATTAAAGTCTCAGAAGTATGCGACTGGGGGGCAACTGAACTGTCTGAAGGGGAGACCTGACATTAGAGGCACCAGCATGTAGGGTGGTGGTTGAAGCAAGGACAGTAGATGAATTCACCATGGAAGGTTTGTAGAGTGAGAACAAAAGGGGCTGGGGACCGAGCTCTGGGACAATCACCTCTAAAGGAAAAGGGGTGGGCAGGGGAGAGATGTCTACAAAGGATGCCTGCCAGGAGGAGCCAGAGTTAGGGGGTGAATGAGGGCAACTGGGGACAGGAACTACGCAATGTTTTGAGGGGGGTGTGGGAAAGGGTCACATGCCAAAGAGGACTCAGGGAAGACCAGCTGAGAGTGTGCCCTGGATTTAGCACTATTTGGCCCTGGCAACTGAGGCAGGTTAGTTCAGGGTACCAGAGAAGACGAGCCACAACATAGCCAGCAGACCACATGGCTGCGAGAACTCGCTGGGACCTTGAGTTTAACCTTGAGGTCCCACTTTCTCTTTCTGGGACCTCCCCTTGGCCCCAGATATTCCAAACAGGCCTCACCACTGGCCCCCACCATAGGTGGGGTAACCAATAACTGCTGGGACCCATCCCCTTATCATTAGGAAGGGGGAGGAATAATAAGAGGAGGCAGCCCTTGCTCTCTCTGCCTAGAGGAGCCAGCACCAAATCTTGGTGCATATTTCCATCTTTCTCTCTCATTTCTCAGCAAGCTCTGTTATTTCCCCCATTTCCCAATAATTCTTTTTACTAGCCTAACTAAACTGGCGTGTTCTTAAATTCATTTATGCACATAGTCAAGAACCTAGAGGAATCCAACACTTCCCTGTCTTCAGCAACCACGGTGAGTCTATGAGTCCCTGATGACCCTTCTGTGCTTGTGTCCTGTGATGAGGCCCAGGTCTGGCCACTCTGGTCAAGCCACTTAACTTCTGTGGGTCTCTCTTTGCTCATCTATAAATTGGGGATGACAACAACTTCATTAAAGGACCAATCTGATGTTTACTACATAAGATACTCGGTTTTGATGATGTTTCTGCCCCTTTGGCTCCTTCCACCTTTGTCCTTCATCCAGCTCTCACCCTGGGAGCTCATCTGACTGTCTACAACCTCACATACTATCTGAGCTTCTCTCTGCAAAACCTTTGTTTTTATTTTTTCTGTAAAGACCTAATTCTGATGTGGAACATGAAAGATGAGAGAGGACTGGCCTGAGTGTCCCATCCTATGATACCCTGCCCTCTGCGGGAACACAACCCCACCCCCATTCCGAACCTCAGTGAGCCCTTCTGAATGTGAAACTTGACTTCTCTGGAAGTCCAGGGAACAAATGAGATAAAAATCTCCTACAGTCCTTGGATTCTGAGGTGGAGAGTTCAAGTGACCCTCCTGATTTCTCCAAAAGGATACATGGTTGCTAGGAAACCAACAATAGGTGTTAACCACTCCTAGCATGAAAATGTTCCCAACTAAAAGCACTGTAATTATATTCAGGCGAATTTTTACTGCTGTTCCATTATCACCTTTCAAAAACCCAGTTGACTAATATTTATTGAGCTTTTTACACGCAACAAATTTGTAAAGCTCATATCTGATCTTGCCACTCCTCAGCTTAAAGGACTTCTATGTCCCCCCTCCAAGAAAATACAAACCACAAAACAAAGTCAAAAAATCTAACCTACAAAGCCAGCCTTGTTTTGCCACACTCCCTACTCTAGATTCACCTGGCTTCTGCTCACTGTCCCCACTTCAAACTTTTGGGTCTTCCTGAAACCCCACCCTGCTCTTGCCTGGACAATGCCTTGCTATGCTTCAAAGTCCAGCTTAAAAGATACTATTAATTCCAGGCATAATTAATTGCTTATTCCAGTTCACTGGTAATTTGAGATTTTATAGCTACTATATACTGAGTACTTCTTTTTCTCTTTCTTTCTTTACAGGGCACTGATGATACCTGTTCTCTGCCTGCCTCTATAGTATGTATTTCCCATTGTTGACAAAATGAGAGCAGCTGGTAATTCTTTTATTTCACAAATTATTGTCCTGACTTAATAAATACAGAGTTGAGAATTTTAAAATTTAAAAAGCAGCCAGTAACTTTCCCAGGGTGGTTTTTAAAAGATTATCTATGCTCTGTTACCCAATCATACTTAACATAGCAATGGGAGCTATCTTCCTGTATCCAGGCTTTGTTCAAATTTTATTAAATTAGCGTGCTCCCAGAAGGCTTTCTACTCTAGAGCACAAGCATTGTTTGAAGCTCCATGGTATCAAAAAGCTTATACCTAAGGAAATAAATGGCTCCTCCACATGATGCATAAACAGCCTGCCAGCTATCATCCATAAAACCTGGGTTTTAAGATGGCCAACTTCTGTTTTCCTTTTGACACATGCTTAAAGTTCTCTCTCAAGCTCTGTGCTTTCAACAGGCCCCAGTTTACCAAGTCTCTGAATTGTATCACTGCCATTGTGATGCACTTCTGATGATGCAAGGGACCTTGGAAAGGTCTTCACTTTGCCTCCCTCTTGTCTGTTCTTTGAGCTGGATTGCATACCCCAGCATGATGCTAAATTATAACCAGTTGTATAGTCAGAATCCAGTCAGAAAAGCAGAAACCAACTTGGGTATTTCAGAGGGAATTTAATATAGGGGATTCATTATACAAGGAATGAGAGAGTGGAGAAGCCAAACAGAAGGACACAGAAAGTAACAAACAACAAGAAGCTACCAAGGCTGGAAGGACAAAGGGAGGAAAAGTTGTTAATGGAGAAAGAGTTGTTACCAGAGACACCATTCAAGGTAGAAAGAGAGGGAGAAAAATACCATGTGGCCTCACTCTCCACCCCACCCCAGTCACCAATCTTCCAGTAGCTTCTATTGGCCAAACCTACATTGAACTAAAGGCCAGGCAACCTGAGAAGTGTAGTTGCCTGAGATAGCCCATGAGCAGGTAAGCCAGGAACACAGGGCAATCGATGCCTTTGAGCCCTGGAGATGAAGCCCGTTTGCATCATTCTATAATCTAAATGTTATCACAGACGTCCTCATAATCTCACCAAGAACATATTCTAGCTAACTGGACACTGAAAGATAGCTCTCTTCACCATGAGGGTTGGCCAACTTTGGGGAAATAACCAACCTAATTAAGTGTTAAAAATGATTTTCTAAGGGAGAAAGTAATATCTCTATATTATAACCACATCCCATATTTAAATTTCAAGTAGTTTTCGGGTTTTTGTCTCCAATTAATAAATGTCTTTTCACCATTTCATATTCAACTTCTTCCTCAAAAAAAAAAATTGCATCTTAGCCCTATTTCTGCCACTTCTATTCTCTAGGGTTTTTCTTGGTTTGGTTCTATATTTAGCAGATATTTCAAGGAGCAGCTTGGGAGAATTAGGCAAATTTAAATAATAACCTTTGAATCAGAAGGAACCTCTTAGTATTGCTTTGCTAGGCTAAGCCCAGTGGTCTAAAAATCATTTCCCCAAAACACTTAGCATGTACTCCTGAGAAATTGTGTACGCACATGGGACTATCTGACTAGTGCAATAAGAACCCACAAAAAAGCACCCAGAATAAGGGAAAGCAACTAGAAAAGTCATATTTCTATTTACAATTAGGAGTCTTAAAATCATATATTTATTTTTGGAAGATATACTCTTCAGAAACCCTGGTCTATATTTCAACCATAATATACAACCCTTTTACTATTTTACATCCATATTTTTATTATAAAAGTAATAATAATGCTCATTACAGAATATTTGGAAAATAAGGATAAGTACAATGATATTTTTTTTTTAAAAAGCCTCATAACTCCAATAGTCAAGGTTTGTGCTTTGTGTGTGTGTGTGTATAAAACAATTTTGTGGTCACACCCATATACAATTTTTTTTCATCAGTTTTTAAATTGATATTAATAAAGCGTACAATCCATCCAAAGTGTATAATCAATGGTATTTGGTATAATCACATAGTTGTGCATTCATCACTTCAGTCATTATTATAGCATTTGTATTATTCCAATAATAATAATAAACAAAAAACAGACAAAAAAGCTCTACTCCTTAATAGTCACCTCTCAATCTCTCTATGCTTCCCCTGCTGTACACAGCTGCTATTCTGTTTCCGTCTTTCTAATTTATTTGTATTTACATTTTGTATACCTGGAGTCAAACAATATGTAGTATTGGAGGGCAAGTCTGGTGCCAGCAGCCACGGTAATTCCAGCTCCAATAGCGTATATTAAAGTTGCTGCAGTTAAAAAGCTCGTAGTTGGATCTTGTCTAGTTTCTTTCACTTAGTATATTTCCTTTTTTTTTTTTTTATCATTAATGGAAGATTATTAATATATTACTACACACTACTGTCCATATTTTGCTTTGATTGTATTTTTGCCTGATATTAACATCTTGTAACATTAACATACATTTGTTCAGTTTCAAAGAAAAACAGTCATATATGCAATATCACCCATATTCATATTTCACATGAGGTTTTGCTATACTATACAGTTCCATGTTACATTTTATAGCTCTCCTTCTAGTAATATACATGACCTTAGACTTTCCCTTTCAACTACTGCCATACCCATATAATAGCTCTGCTAGTTACAAACATTATGATGTGCTTTCACCATTTCTACTCATCTCCAAAGATTTATGAACAACATTTTTTACCAGTTCTGTACTCATTAACCCTTGGCTTTCCATTCTCGACCCTCCTTCTATTTTCTGGTGATCTATATTCTAGTTATTAACTCCATGGGTTTACACAGTGTATTTAGTTCATAATAGCGCAATCATACAGTATTTGTCCTTTTGTGTCTGACTTACTTCATTCAGCATAATGTCCTCCAGATTCATCCATGCTGTCATATGCTTCATGGCTTCATTTCTTCTTACAGCCGCATAATATTCCATCGTGTGAATAGACCACAATTTGTTTATCCATTCATCAGTTGATGGGCACCTGGGTTGTTTCCATCTTTTGGCAATCGTGAATAACACCACTATGAACATTGGTGTGCAGATGTCTGTTCGGGTCACTGCTCTAAGTTCTTCTGGGTATATACCTAGTAGAAGCATTGCTGGGTGACATGGTAAATCTATATTCACCTTCCTTAGGAACTGCCAAACAGTCCTCCACAGAGGCTGTACCATTCTACATTCCCACCAACAGTGAATACGTGTTCCTATCTCTTCACATCCTCTCTAACACTTGTAGTTTTCTGTCTTTTTAATAGTGGCCATTCTAATAGGTGTGAAATGATATCTCATTGTACTTTTGATTTGCATTTCCCTAATTGCTAGTGATGTTGAGCCTTTTTTCATGTGTTTTATCACCATTTGTATTTCTTCTTTGGACAAATGTCTATTCAAGTCTTTTGCCCATTTTTCAATCAGGTCATTTATCTTTTTATTGCTGAGTTGTAGCATCTCTTTACATGTCATGGGTATAAAACCCTTATCAGATATGTGACTTCCAAATATTTTCTCCCTTTGAGTTGGCTGCCTTTCACCCTTTTGAAAAAGTCCTTTGAGGTACAAAAGTTTAGTTTTGAGGAGGTCCTGTTTATCTATTTTTTTCTTTTGCTGCTCGTGCTTTGAGTATAAGGTCCAAGAAACCATTACCTACCACAAGATATTTAAGATGTTTCCCTACATTTTCTTCTAGTAGTTTTATGGTCCTGGCTTTTATATTTAGGTCTTTGATCCATTTTGAGTTGATTCTTGTATAGGGAGTGACAGTTTGAGATTATTTTATGAATCCCCAAAATAGAAAGATTATGTTTGTAAACTAATCTCTTCCTCTGGGTGTGATACCCTTTGACTTTTAAATTCGATTGAGCGTCCTTTGAGTAGATTACTTGATAAGATTGTTATTGGACTTTTGTTTGGACTACATCAGTTAGGTGTGACTGAGGTTGAGTCTCTGCCCTCTTGCTGGGGCTGATATAAACAGATACACAGACAGACAGAGGAAAAGGGAGCCAGCATATTTGACTCTGCAATGTGTGAGAGAGAGGACTGCAGGAAAACAGAAGCCCCCAAGAAGCTCAAAGATGGGGCCCACAGAGCAGCTCAAGAGGAGATGAGCCCTGCTATATGCCTGGTTGCCCTCAGCTGAGCTCAAACCTCAGCAAAGATGGATGGTCATGTTGTTTCAACACATGTGGCTGACTGTGGTGAGAAAGTCCTCTGATGGTGCCTTGGTTCAAGGCCTTGGAACTGTAAGCTTTTACCCCAAATCTCCTTTATAAAAGCCAACCCACTTCTGGTACTTTGCATCAGCAGCCCTACAGCAAACTACAATAGGGGTCCTCTTTCATTCTTTTGGTTATGGATTTCCAGTTCTCCCAGCATTTGTTGAATAGACTGTTTTGTCCCAGTAATGTGGACTTGGTAGGTTTGTGAAAAAACAGTTGGCCATAGAGATGAGGGTCTATTTCTGGACTCTCACTTCTATTCCACTGATCAATATGTCTTATCTTTATGCCAATACCATGCTGTTTTGACCACTGTAGCTTTGTAATATGTTTCAAGGTCAGGCAGTGAGTGTCCTCCCACATTGCTCTTATTTTATAGGATGTTTTTGGCTATTTGGGTGCCCTTTGCCTTCCAAAAAAATTTGATACTTGCCTTTTCAGTTTCTGTAAAGTAGGCTGTTGGAATTTTGGTTGGTATTACTTTGAAACCATAAATCAGTTTGGGTAGAATTGACATCTTCACGATATTTAGTCTTCCAATCCATGAACACAGAATTCCTTTCCATTTGTTTAGGTCATCTTTGATTTCTTTTAGCAGTGTTTGTAACTTTCTGAATATAGGTCCTGTACAACTTTGGTTAAATTGATTCCCATGTGTTTGGGTCTTTTTGTTGCTATTGTAAATGGAATTTTTTTTTCCTGATTTCCTCCTCAGATTGTTCAATACTAGTATATAGAAAAACTACTGATTTTTGCATGTTGATCTTTGCAAACTCATTTATTATCTCAAGTAGCTTTGTTATGACATTTCAGAATTTTCTAAATATAGGATCATGTCATCTGCTGATAGTGAGTTTTACTTCCTCTTTTCCTATTTGGAAGACTTTTTTTTCTTGTCTAATTGTTTTAGCTAGAATTTCTAGTACAATGTTGAATAACAGTGGTGACAGTGGGCATCCTTGTCTTGTTCCTGATCTTAGAGGGAAAGCTTTCAACCTTTCCCCATTGAGTATGATGTTGATTGTGGGTTTTTCATATATGCACTTTATCAAACTGAGGAACATTCCTTCTATTCCTATCTTTTGAAGGATTTTTATTTTCAAGAAAGCATGCTGGATTTTGTCAAATGCCTTTTTCTGCATCAACTGAAATGATCATGTGTTTTTTTTTTCCTTCAGTTTTTTCATGTGGTGTATTATGTTAATTGATTTCCTTGTGTTGAACCAGACTTGCGTGACAGGAATAAATCCCACTTGAAAGTGGTGTATAATTCTTTTGATATACTGTTGGATTCAATTTGCAAGTATTTTGTTGAGAATCTTTGCATCTTATGTTCATTAGAGAGATTGGCCTGTAATTTTCTTTTTTGTCATATCTTTATCTAGCTTTGGTATTTGGATGATGTTGGCTTCATAAAATGTGTTGGGTAATTTTCCCTCCTCTGCAATTTTTTGGAGGAGTTTAAACAGGATTAATGTTAATTTTTCTCAAAATGCTTGGTAGAATTCACCTGTAAATCCATCTGGTACCGGACTTTTCTTTGTTGGGAGATTTTTGATGACTGAGTCTATTTCTTTGAATGTGATTGGCTTGTTGAGTTCTTTTTTTTTTTTAAAGATTTTATTTATTTATTCATCCATCCCCCCCTTGCTGCCTGCGCTCGCCGGGCCAGCCAACCACGCCGTGCGGGCGGGCCTGCCCCCACCAGGAGGCCCCGGGAACCGAACTCGGGGCCTCCCATATGGTAAACGGGAGCCCCACTGATTGAGCCACAGCCGCCCCCCTGTTGAGTTCTTATATTTCTTGTAAAGTCAATGTAGTTTGTGCAGTTTTAGGAATTTGTCCATTTCATCTAGGTGGTCTAATTTGTTGGCATACTGTTTCTCATAATATCTTCTTATGATCCTTTTTATTTCTGTGGGGTCAGCCAGGACATCCCCCTTTTCATTTTCTGATTTTAAAAATTTGCACCTTCTCCCTTCTTTTTCTTTGGTAGTCTAGCTAGGGGGTTGTCAATTTTATTGATCTTCTCAAAGAACCAGCTTGTGGTTGATTTTCTCTATTTTGTTGTTATTCTCAATTTCATTTATTTCTTCTCTAATCTTTATTATTTCTTCCCTTCTGCTTGCTTTGGGATTGGTTTGCTGTTCTTTTTCTAGTTCCTCCAGTTGTTTGGTTAGGTCTTTGATTTTAGCTCTTTCTTCTTTTTTAATATAGCTATTTAGGACTATAAATTTCCCTCTCAGCACTGTCTTTGCTGTATCCCATAAGTTTTGATAAGTCATGTTCTCATTTTCATTTGTCTCAATATATTTACTAATTTCTCTTACAATTTCTTCTTTGACCCACTGATTGTTTAGGAGTGTGATGTTAGGCACCACACATTTGCGAATTTTCCCCTTTCCTATCTATTATTGATTTCCAGCTTCATTCCTTTATGATCTAAGAAGATGATTTGTATAATTTCAATCTTTTTATATTTACTGAGACATGCTTTGTGACCCTTCATGTGGTCTATCCTGGAGAAAGATCCACAAGCACTTAAGAAGAATGTATAATCCACTGATTTGGGATGCAATGTTCTGTACATTCTGTAAGGTCTAGCTCGTTTTTCTGTTGTTCAGTTTCCATATTTCCTTGTTGATCTGCTGTCTAGTTGTTCTATCTAATATTGTGAGTGGTGTGTTGAAGTCTCCAACTATTATTGTAGAGATGTTTATTTCTCCCTTCAGTTTTGCCAGAGTTTGCCTCATGTATTTTTGGGGACCCATAGATATTTATGACTGTTACTTCTTCTTGGTGGATTGACCTTTTTAATAATATATAATGGCCTTCTGCAGCTCTTGTATTTTTTCCCATTTAATGTCTGCTTTGTCCGATATGAGTATAGCTAACCCTGCTCTTTTTTGGTTACTGTTTGCATGCAATATCTTTTTTCCAAACTTTTACTTTCAGCTGATAAGTATCCCTGGATCTAAGGTGAATATCTTTTTCCAACATTTCACTTTCAGCCGATTTGTATCCCTATATCTAAGGTGAGCTTCTTGTAGACAGCATATGGATGGCTCATATTTTTTACCTATTCTGTCAGTCTATGTTTTTATTGGGGAGTTTAATCCATTCACATTCAGTGATACTACTGTAAACACATTATTTATTTCCACCATGTTATTCTTTGGCTTTCATATGTCATATCTTATTTTCATGTGGCTTTTTACTCTTTTGGTTATCCTTTCTGATAGTCTTCCCTTCTACAATCTCCTCCAAGCCTCTCTCTGCTGTCTTTTTCTTTTGGGCTGTAATGCTCCCTTTATGCTTCCTGCAAAGCCAGACTATTATTTTTTTAATGAATTCTCTTAGTTTCTGTTTATTTGTGACTATGTTAAACTCACCTTCATATTTGGAGGACAGTTTTGCTGGATAAAGAATTCTTAGCTGGCAATTTTTTTCTTTCAGTATTCTAATTATATCATACCACTGTCTTCTTGCTGCCATGGTTTCTGATGAGAAATCCACACTGTCTTACTGGGCATCCCTTGTATGTGATGGTTTGCTTCTCCCTTGCTGCACTCAGAATTTTCTCTTTATCTTTGGCATTTAACATTCTGAGTAATATGTATCTTAGGTCTGTTTGGATTTATTCTGATTGGGGTATGCTGTGCTTCTTGGACATGTAAATTCATTTCTTTCATGAGAGCTGGAAAATTTTTAGCCATTATTTCCCCAATCCTCTTTCTGCCCCTTTTCCCTTCTCTTCTCCTTCTGGAACTCCCATGACACACGTGTTATTGTGCTTCATGTTATCATTCAATTCCCTAAGCCCCTGCTCAATTTTTTCCATTCTTTTCCCTCTTCAATTTCAGCTATTCTGTCTTCTGCACTACTTATTCTTTCTTCTATCATTTTGAGTCTGCTGATGTTTGTCTCTAATGTGTTTTTGATCGCACCTATTGTGTCTTTCATTCCCAGAAGCTCTGTTATTTTTCTACTTAGGATATCAAATTCTTCTTTGTGCTCACCCAGTGTCCTCTTGATGTCCTTTATCTCTTTACCTGCATTGTCTTTCAACTCATAGATTTGATTTAGGATATTTGTATGAACCTCACTGATTAGTTGTTTCAAATACTGTGTCTCATCTGGGGCTTTGATATATTCCTTTGCTTGGGCCATTTCTTCCATTTTCTTAGTATAGTTTGTAATTTTTTACTGATGTCTAGGCATCTGATTAGGGTGGTAAGTTTACTCAGATGCTCAATTTCTCTCTCTTTTGTAGGGATTTGGTGGTAAGAAGGTGTGTGTTACTGCTATCCTTTGATTCTTGGTACAACCTGTTCTGGGTCTTTAGGATTATCCCTGTGTAGTTGCTCAAATCTGGGCCATGGACCCAGCAATGGCTTCCAAGGGCCTTGGGCAGGGAGACTGTAAATGCCAGAAAAGGCCTCTCATTTATTTACTTTCAATTTCCTTGCATGCAGTCCCTTGATCTTCCAGCAGATGGCACTTTTTTGCAGACCTCTCAGGTCAAACCCTGGTCTGAATGTGTTCACTGCAACCCCGATCTGGAAAAATGTGATGGAGGATCCTGCCTCAGGGCTATGCAGAGCCTCTCAAATTAAACTTTCTCAGAGGCTATTCTCCAACCTTTGCTGGCTGCCCCCTTCCTTTTCCCAGGTAGGAAATAATTCCACTCCCCTCTGTGTCCTCAACAACTGGTCCCTGTTTTTCATTCCCTGCCAGCTCCCAGGGCAAACAATGATGTGGCCCCACCCAGGGTGGATGGACTCATGGAACATAGCAGACCAAATTTGTTGGCCTAAAGCTGAATCAGCCTTAGGCTGTATCCCTCTCCCTCCTGGAAGTCCCCATATACAGTTTCATATACTGACTTTTTTCATTTACCACTTTATTTTGATGATTCCCCCATATTAAGATTTTTCCCTTTAAATTTTTTTTCGTTGGTTCATAATATTCCTTTTTTTTTTTTTTCTATACTATATTTTATTAAATTATTTCTCTTTTGTTAGACATTTAGGAAACACATTGCTACTTATGCTTTTACAAGCCAATATGAAATGACTGGGTTTTAGTCTTTAATAATGATGTAACATCATCATAAAGGAAACTGGTATTTCCTCTTCTAGCCTCTGGTTACTTTTCTTAGTTATCTTTGGTTTCACCTTGACTTCACATGAAGTCTTTTCCTTTTTTTACATTAAATAATAAGAATGAACATAGGCCACCACCTAGAGGAACCCTGACTAAAGGGGTAGCAATGGATGGTTATTAAAATGATCGCTTAGAAGAAGAAAAGCGTATTATTCTTTATAAATTTCAGATCACTGCTACCATCATAACTTTTAAGAGTAAGTGATGGATTATGTATGCTAGGGGAGGCCGTGGTTAGTGCCTGTTTTGATTTTTGGGGGGTACCCATTATGTTTCATTGTTCCTTTTGTACTTTTCTAGTAGGCATCAATGACTTGGGGTGGGGTTGGATCAGAGTAGTCTTTGCAACACTAAAAACTGCCTTACCCAACACATTTATACTATTGCTATATTTATATTATACTGTACTATATATACAGTTTTAATAGACTTTATATAAGTTTTATATTTATAGAAAAATTGTGCAGAAAGTACAGTGAGTCTCCATATATACCCTTGCCCTGCAAGTATATTTATATTATACTAAATTTGTGCTCCATTATACTTCTATAATATTGTATTGTATAGTATTGAAGGCATTTATACTATATACTCTATGTACTATATGCTGTATTTCAGTAATTCTCAACCTTTTTAGTCTCATGACTCTTTTCCAACTCTTAAAAATTGCTGAGGACCCCAAAAGGCTTTTGTAGTGTATGTGAGTTTTATCTATCAGTATTTAATGTATTAGAAATTAAGCTAAAAATTTAAAAAAATATTTATTGATCCATTTGAAGTTGAGCTGAATTTTTTATGCATCATCTCATTTAATCTTCATAACAATCTTTTACTGTTTTTGTTATAAATATTATTTTCCTTGCCTTTCTACTTTATAAGATCTTTATTGCCCTTTGTACCCTTTTCCTCCTAAATAATGTGAAAATTGCTTCAGGTCTTGATGTGATGAACAATAGTGTAATGACTTCAATATTATACTATACTATACTATACTATACTATACTATACTATACTATACTATACTATACTATA
>JAKSZT010054515.1:218626-241360 GCA_026826555.1 Tolypeutes matacus
TACTATACTATACTATACTATACTATACTATACTATACTATACTATAAAAATGCATAGTTTAGTATAAATACAGTAGTAGCAATGGTTTTTAAAGTGTGTTCCTAGGACCTCTGGGGGTACTCAAGAGCTTTCAGGGGATCCACAGGGTCAAAACTATTTTAACATTAAAATCCATTCATTCATTTTAGCAATCATCCCTTGCCTTATTCAGCATATTTTCCCCTTCTTCACAGATGTTATATATTAGCAGCAGCATCAACCTTATCCTCATTTAATATGATTTTCACATACATTTGCTCTTTTAGTTACCACGGTGACTCTGAAAGGTAGATAAGGATGAGGTTTTGTTTTTCCATCACCAGCATTCACTTTAATAAAACATGGAAGTCTGTGTGACATAAAAGGTGAGGGAAGGGGGATGAAATATGACTGGTTACAACCACAAAAGAGGTCCCTTGCACATGTCTAGCTCCTGGCATCTGAGAATGGCAGTCGGGGTGGCGGCAGACAGGGGCCCACCCTATTTGTAGAGGAGATAGCAGGTCAAGGCCAGTAGAGAAGGTTGACCTTGGGCCCTCGCTGCAAGCCCCTGTACTCCATCGGGATAGAGCCGCTGAGGGCCTGGGTCAGGGCCATGATGTGGATGTGGCCCCTCTCCTTGCACATTGGTGGAACCTCCTGCAGGCAGAACTCGATGGTCTGCCCACCCTCGATGAAGAGCTGGAAGAACTTGCTCTCGTGCCACAAGTAGACCACCAGGTAGTCCCAGGTGCCCTGGTCCTTGGAGGAGGCCAGCAGGTTGGCTGCCAAGGTCTGCTTCTCCACTGTGCCATCAGGTCCATGAACATGTTGTAGAAATCCTCAATTGTGAATTTGATAGTTCGATAGAAGCATCCTGGTCTTCCAGATGAGGAAACTTTTTGTGGAGATTCTTGATCTTCTATTGGTAGGTATTGTCATCCTCAGCATACTCTTTGTACAGGATGAGAGCTCCAGCCACTCTGAGACCAGAAAGTTCTGTACAGCAGACTCTTGCTGAATACGTCCCTTCTGAGCCATGATAGCATCATCATAAGCTGGACAGTTAATGCCCTCAGAGTCACTGCCCAGAGGTTCTTGCTTCAGCTGCAGAGGCTCCTCCACCTCCATCTTTAACCAGTGCCGCACTGAGGATGGTTTTGTTTTTTAAGTTTATTTTTTATTAGAGACGTTGTAGGTTTATAGAAAAATCATGCAGAAAAGAGAGTTCCCAGATACTCCCTTAACACATGCAATTTCCCCTATTATTAACACTTGGCATTTGTTCCAATTGATGAAACAGTATTATTACAATTATACTATTAACTATAATCCATGGTTTACATTAGGGTTCGCTGTTAGGGTTGTAAAGTTCGATGGTTGTTTTATTTAATGTATTCTGGTAACATATATACAACCTAAAATTTCCCCTTCTAAGTACATTCAAATATGTAATTCAAAGATGTTAATTACAGTCACAATGTTGTGCTACTATCACCACCATCCATTACCAGAACTTTTCTGTCATCCCAAACAGAGACTCTGCACCAATTAAGCACTAACTTCCCATTCCCTACCCCAACCCTGGTCCCTGGTGACCTGTATTACAGTTTCTGATTCTATGAACTTCCTTATTCTAGTTATTTCATATCAGTGAGATCATACAATATTTGTCTTTTTGTGTCTGGCTTATTTCACTCAACATGATATCTTCAAGTTTCATCCATGTTATTTCATAAATCAGAACTTCATTTCTTTTTATGGCTAAATGATATTCCATTGTATGTATACACCACACTTTGTTTATCCATTCACCTGTCTATGGACACATGTTACTCCTATCTTTTGGCAATTGTGAATAATGCCATGATGAATATCAGTGCACAAACATCTGCTCGAGTCCCTGCTTTCAATATTTTTGGGTATCTATGAGGATGGCTTTTGTCTCCATGTGCTTGCATTTTGCAGTTCATGGTGGTCATGTGAGGCTTTGCTGATGGCCATTTTAAGTCATGCTGGACTGGATTATTATAGACAATGTCTTTGGCAAAAGCAGATAGAATGAGTGGACAAGCCATGGCTAACTGTACTCTATTCTAGCAGAGACATAGGCTATTTTTGATTCCAGACTCCGCTGAAACCAAATTTTTTTTTTTTTTTTAAACCGGGAGGCCCTGGGATCGAACCTGGGTCCCTCCATATGGGAGACGGACGCCCAACCAGTTGAGCCACATCCGAACCCCACCAAATTTTTATCTTAGGTAAGTTACTTAAGTCACTCTAAGTGATTGGCCAGGATTAGCAATGATGATGATAAGCAATACTGTACCCCCTAATCTGGGGGTTCTTAACCATTTTTTGTTCCACAGACCCCTTTGCCAACCAGGTGAAAATCATGGACCCCTTCTAAGAATTGTAGCGGCAGATAGTTTCATGACACTTGACATTGGAGGTCAGAGAAAATGAAGATGATAACTTGATTTTTTTCATTTCAAGCCCAAGGGGTCCATGGATCCCTGGTTAAGAACCCTTGCCCTAATCTAAGGTTAATGTCACAAGCTCAAAGGAAGATAAAGCAGCAAAATTAAGTCTCCTTTTTGGGAATGGAACTTGGGTAGAAAAGTACTCTGACAAGCCTTTTCAAAACAACAGATTGTTTACTAATTTAATATAATGATCTAAGGATCCCTTTGGAGTGTTTGCTGTGAGCATTTAACATCCCCTTCCTGCAGCTGGAGCTGTTTGCAGCTCAGGTCTACAGAAATTCTTCAAACTAACTGTTCCTAACACAGTTCTATACTCTTTTTATACACCAATCTAGAGGCAACGAATTAGAGGAGAATTATATTTGAAAAAATAATTCAGGGGAATGACTATGCATGATTCAGTGAGAGGCATGGCTGAAAAGTTACATTCTAGGTCAAGATCATGGATCCCAGCATAAACTGAAGAGCCCAGGGAGCTCAATGCCAATAGTGTGGCACTTAAAGTGCTTCAGGTCAAGCTTGGTGTTTACCCCATAGCCGTCAAATTGTTTTCAAAGAGTTGCCCCAAAGCCATCAGGTTTAATCAATTCTAACCACTAGGCAATTAAATAGCAAACAAAGGCCTCCCAAGAGGGGGATTAAGGAAGAAAGCAGAACATACCATTTGATTATCCTAATCATTTAAGAACCAGTCATGACAGAGCCAATCATTTCAATTTTCTGTTGCATTTAGCTCTCATCCATTAACTGACAACATATTTTCCCTTGTTTTCAAAACATTTTTATAGACACAACTGAAAAACAATCTCCTCGGTTTCCCTAAGTGCTGGGATGTGAATTGTGACTAGAGAACATTGACAGGACACAGCTTGTTCAAAAGTACAGAGCAGGCAAGGAACAAAACAGGAAGGTTTGTTAACTCAGAGTTCCCAGCCTGGCAGAGAGCTTTTCAAGGAATTTAAGCAGAGGCAAAAACAGAAATGATAGGAGATGTGAATGACATTTGCCCAATACAGACCACAAGGCTAGCACAGATAAAATATAAAGCAGTAATGAGATGCAAATGGTACAAAAAGCTGCTGAAAGTCTCCTGCTGAAAACAGCATCTGATAAATTCTTGACTTGTCTTGACATTTTTGTCTCAGAACACTGGATTCAAGTCTGGTGAACCAAGAGGCTGTGTAGGTGATATGGAAGATGGGATCATGAAGAAATAAGCAACCCTCGTTAACTTAAGAGATTTCAAAAAGTTTTTCAAAAAAGGTAAATACATGAATGATATGATGTCTGTGACTTGCTTCAAAATTATCTAGTGGCAACAGGAGGGGGTAAAGGATATGACATAAGGGGATAGAAAACAGGATTGTCTATGAGTTGGTAATTGCTGTAATTGGGTGAGGGATCCATGGGGCTCATTATACTACTCTATTTGTCTTTATGTTTGACATTTCCCATAATAGCAAGTAAAACAAATCAAACAAACAAATGACTTGTTCCAAGGCAAAGCAAAAATACAAGATGAAACAAAACCAGAAAAAACTCTAAAAGGAGGAATGACTCTCAAACTCTAAAAGAAGAGGTGGCAAGCTTTCAAAAAAGAAACAAATCCCAATTAGAAGGAATCTGTGTGTTTTCTGGTGTGAGTAGTGTGTGACCCGACTGGATGTGGTATTTCCACAGGGGATATTTGCATATCTGTGGGGGCACTTTTGCTTGTTGCTGTCTCTGGCAGCAATGCTCATTCTCAGTGGACAGAGGGCCAGAGATGCTAGAAATCCTTAAATCTGAGGAGCAGACACACAAAACTGCCCCTCCAAACTAGTGTCCCCACTGAACAGCACGGTCTAGGAAACCAGAGCACTGATATGGATGCTCTTCTATTAACCAGATCTAAAAGCACACGGCTTATGAACTGGAAGGATAAATAGCAAAGGTTGTGTCCTAGATTACTAAAATGCCAAAAGTAATATACCAGAAATGGGTTGGCTTTTACAAAGGGGATTTATTAGCTTACAAGCTTACAGTTCTGAGGCTGTGAAAATGTCCAAATCAGGGCATCAAGAGAATACCTTCTTCCTGAAGCCAGCAATCCTGGACAACTCTGTCACATAGCAAGGCATGTGGCAGCATCTGCTAGTTTCTCCCTTCTCTTCCAAATATTGTTGCCTCCAGCTTCCTGCTTCCATGGCTTTATCTCTCTTCCTCTGAACTGAATTTCATTCTTTTTTTTTTTTTTTTTTTTTTTAAAGATTTTATTTATTTATTCATTTATCCCCCCCTTGCTGCTTGTGCTCACTGGGTCAGCTAACCACGCCGTGCGGGCGGGCTTGCCTTCACCAGGAGGCCCCAGGAACCGAACCCAGGGCCTCCCATATGGTAAACAGGAGCCCTACTGATTGAGCCACGGCCGCTTCCCTGAATTTCATTCTTTTATAAGGGATTCCAGTAAGAGGATTAAGACCCACCCTGAATGAGGTGGGTCACATCTTAACTTAAGATCCTACTCACCAAAAGATCTTATTTATTTTATTTTATTTTTTAAAGATTTTATTTATTTATTCATTCATCCCCCCCTTGCTGCCCGTGCTCGCTGGGCCAGCCAACAACGCCGCGCGGGCAGGCCTGCCCCCACCAGGAGGCCCCGGGAACCGAACCCAGGTCCTCCCACATGGCAAACGGGAGCCCCACTGATTGAGCCACAGCCGCTTCCCCCAAAAGATCTTATATACAATAAGTCCACACCCACAGGAATGGCTTAACTTTGAGAACATACTTTTCTGGGGTCCATAGAGCTTCAAACCATCACAGACTGAAGAATAAAGACCTGCATGGAATTGTAAGAACTGGGTTGAAAAGGCTAAATGCTGAATGATAAGACACTTGTTAAGATTCAAAAGTCAACTCAAGTATTTTTTTTTTAACTTTATTTTGTACATTTAATAATTGAAAATATAAACAATTAAAAACTAAAAAGTAAACACAGATGAATAAATATATACATTTCTCAATTAAATGTAATGGATACATATAAATTTTTTTTTTGACTCAAACAATATATTACACAATATATTTGGTTCATAGTAACACATTCATACAGTATTTGTCCTTTTGTGTCTGGCTTGCTTCGCTCAACATAATGTCCTCCAGGTTCATCCATGTTGCCATATGCTTTATGACTTCATTTCTTCTTACAGCTGCATAATATTCCATCATGTGAGTAGACCACAGTTTGTTTATCCATTCTTCTGTTGATGGACACCTGGGTTGTTTCCAACTTTTGGCAATGGTGAATAATGTGGCTATGAACATCAGTGTGCAGATGTCTGTTCATGTCACTGCTCTCAGTTCTTCTAGGTATATACCCAGTAGTGGTATTGCAGGGTCATGTGGTAAGTCTATATTCAACTTCTTTAGGAACTGCCAAACAGTCCTCCATAGTGGTTGTACCATCCTACATTCCCACCAACAGTGAAGAAGTGTTCCTATCTCTCCACATCCTCTCCAACACTTGTAGTTCTCTGTCTTTTTAATAGTGGCCATTCTGATAGGTGTGAAATGATATCTCATTGTAGTTTTGATTTGCATTTCCCTAATCATGAGTGATGTTGAGCATTTCTTCATGTGTTTTTTTGCCATTTGTATTTCTTCTTCGGAGAAATGTCTATTCAAGTCTTTGGCCCATTTTTTAACTGGGTCATTTGTCTTTCTATTGTTGAGTTGTAACATCTCTTTATATAGCCTGGATATTAAACCCTTATCAGATATGTGATTTCCAAATATTTTTTCCCATTGAGTTGGCTGCCTTTTCACCCTTCTGACAAAGCCCTGTGAGGTGCAAAAGTGTTTAATTTTGAGGAGGTCCCATTTATCTACTTTTTCTTTTGTTGCACGTGCTTTGGGTGTAAGGTCCAAGAAACCACCACCTACTACAAGGTCTTGAAGATGTTTCCCTACATTTTCTTCTAGTAGTTTTATGGTCCTGGCTTTTATATTTAGATCTTTGATCCATTTTGAGTTGATTCTTGTATAGGGGGTGAGATAGGGATCGTCTTTCATTCTTTTGGTTATAGATATCCAGTTCTCCCAACACCATTTGTTGAAGAGACTGTTTTTTCCCATTAGGGTGGGCTTGGTAGGTTTGTCAAAAACCAGTTGACTGTATAGGTGAGGGTATATTTCTGGATTCTCAATTCTATTCCACGGATCGATGTGTCTATCTTTATGCCAGTACCATGCTGTTTTGACCACTGTAGCTTTGTAATATGTTTCAAGGTCAGGCAGTGAAATTCCTCCCACATTGCTCTTCTTTTGTAGAATACTTTTGGCTATTTGGGTACACTTACCCTTCCAGATGAATTTGGTAGTTGCCTTCTCTAATTCTGTAAAGTAAGCTGTTGGGATTTTGATTGGTATTGCACTGAATCTATAAATCAGTTTGGGCAAGACTGACATCTTCACGATATTTATTCTTCCAATCCATGAACACGGAATGTCTTTCCATTTGTTTAGGTCTTTTAAAATTTCTTTTAGCATTGTTTTGTATTTTTCTGCATATAGGTCCTGTACTTCTTTGGTTAAATTAACTCCTAGGTATTTGAGTCTTTTTCTTGCTATTGAAAATGGAATTCCCGTCCTGATTTCCTCCTCAGATTGTTCAGTACTAGTGTACAAAAACATTACTGATTTTTGCGTGTTGATCTTGTATCCTGCCACTTTGCTGAACTCATTTATTAGTTCAAGTAGCTTTGTTGTGGATACTTCAAGATTTTCTAAATACAGGATTATGTCATCCGCAAACAGTGAGAGTTTTATTTCCTCTTTTCCTATTTGGACGCCTTTAATTTTTTTGTCTTGTCTAATTGCCCTAGCTAGAACTTCTAGTACAATGTTGAATAACAATGGTGACAGTGGGCATGCTTGTCTTGTTCCTGATCTTAGGGGGAAAGCTTTCCACCTTTCCCCATTGAGTATGATGTTGGCTGTGGGTTTTTCATATATGCCTTTTATCATATTAAGGAATTTTCCTTTTATTCCTATCTTTTACAGTATTTTTATCAAAAAAGGATGTTGGATTTTGTCGAATACCTTTTCTGCATCTATTGAGATGATCGTGTGGTTTTTTCCCTTCAATTTGTTAATGTGGTGTATTACATTGATTGATTTTCTTATGTTGAACCAGCCCTGCATACCAGGAGTAAATCCCACTTGGTCGTGATGTATAAGTCTTTTGATTTGCTGTTGGATTCGATTTGCAAGTATTTTGTTGAGAATTTTTGCATCTATGTTCATGAGAGAGATTGGTCTGTAATTTCCTTTTCTTGTGGAATCTTTATCTGGCTTTGGTATTAGGGTGATGTTGGCATCATAAAATGTGTTGGGTAATTTTCCCTCCTCTTCAATTTTTTGGAAGAGTTTAAACAGGATTGGTGTTAATTCTTTTAGAAATGCTTGGTAGAATTCACCTGTGAAGCCATCTGGTCCTGGACTTTTCTTTGCTGGGAGATTTTTGATGATGGATTCAATCTTCTTAATTGTGATTGGTTTGTTAAGTTCTTGTATTTCTTGTTGTGTCAGTGTAGGTTGGTTATGAGTTTCTAGAAATTTGTCCATTTCATACAAGTTGTCTAGTTTGTTGGCATATAGTTTCTCATAATATCCTCTTATGATTCTTTTTATTTCTGTAAGGTCATTTGTAATTTCCCCCTTTTCATTTCTGATTGTATTTATTTGCATCTTCTCTCTTTTTTTCTTTGTTAGTCTAGCGAGGGGTTTGTCAATTTTATTGATCTTCTCAAAGAACCAGCTTTTGGTTTTATTGATTTTCTCTATTGTCTTTCTGTTCTCATTTTCATTTATTTCCGCTCTAATCTTTTTTATTTCTTTCCTTCTATTTGCTTTGGGATTGGTTTGCTGTTCTTTTTCTAGTTTCTCAAGTTGTTCAGTTAAATCTTTGAGTTTAGCTCTTTCTTGTTTCTTAATATAGGCATTTAGGGCTATAAATTTCCCTCTCAAGACTGCCTTCGCTGTATCCCATAAGTTTTGATACGTTGTGTTCTCATTTTCATTTGTCTCAATATATTTACTGATTTTACTTGCAATTTCTTCTTGGACCCACTGAATATTTAGGAGTGTGTTGTTCAGTCTCCACACATTTGCAAATTTACCTTTTTCCGGTCTGTTATTGAATTCTAGTTTCATTCCATTATGATCTGAGAAGGTGCTTTGTATAATTTCAATCTTTTTATATTTATTGAGAGCTGTATTGTGACCTAACATGTGGTCTATCCTGGAGAAAGATCCATGGGCACTTGAGAAGAATGTATAACCTTCTGAGTTTGGATGCAGCGTTCTGTATATGTCTGTTAGGTCTAACTTGTTTATCATATTGTTCAGGTTCTCTGTTTCCTTGTTGATCTTCTATCTAGTTGTTCTATCTAATGATGTGAGAGGGCTGTTGAAGTCTCCAGCGATTATTGTAGAAATGTCTATTTTTCCCTTCAGTTTTGCCAGAGTTTGTCTCATATATTTTGGGGCACCCTGGTTAGGTGCATAGATATTTATGACTGTTATATCTTCCTGGAGGATCGTCCCTTTTATTAATATAAAATGGCCTTCCGCATCTCTTATCACTTTTTTGCATTTGAAATCTGTTTTGTCTGATATTAGTATAGCTACCCCTGTTCTTTTCTGTTTACTATTCTTGTGGAGTATCTTTTTCCAACCTTTTACTTTCAGCCGGCTTGTATCCTTGTGTCTGAGGTGAGTTTCTTGTAAGCAGCATATGGATGGCTCATGTTTTTTTATCCATTCTGTCTGCCTGTATCTTTTGATTGGGGAATTTAATCCATTCACATTCAATGATATTACTGAAAATGCACTATTTATTTCCTCCATTATATTCTTTGGTTTTCATATGTCATCTTATTTTTGTCTCTCTCTTTACTCTTTTGGTTATCCTTTCTGTTTTTCCTTCTTCTATACTCTCCTCCAAGCCTCTCTCTCCTGTCTTTTTCTTTCAGGTTCTAAGGCTTCCTTTAATATTTCCTGCAAAGGTGGATTCTTTTTTGCAAACTCTCTTAGTTTCTGTTTGTTTGTGAATACTTTATATTCACCTTCATATTTGAAGGACAGTTTTGCTGGATAAAGAATTCTCAGCTGGCAGTTTTTCTCTTTCATTTTCTTAATTGTATCATACCACTGTCTTCTCGCCTCCATGGTTTCTGAAGAGAAATCTGCACTAAGTCTTACTGGACATCCTTTGTACGTGATCATTTGCTTCTCTGTTGCTGCTCTGAGAATTTTCTCTTTATCTTTTACATTTGACATTCTGAATAATATGTGTCTTGGCATAGGTCTATTTGGATTTATTCTCATTGGGGTACGGTGTGCTTCTTGGACATATAAGTTCATTTCTTTGGTGAGAGTTGGGAAATTTTCAGCTATTATTTCCTCAAATACTCTTTCTGCCCCTTTTCCTTTCTCTTCCCCTTCTGGAACTCCCATGATATGTATGTTCTTGAGTTTTGCGTTGTCATTCAACTCTCTGAGCCCCTGCTCAATTTTTTCCATTCTTTTCTCTCTCTGTTCTTTTCTCTCTTCAATTTTAGCTGCTCTGTCTTCAGTATCACTTATTCTTTCTTCTATCATTTCGAGTCTGCTGTTGTATGCCTCAAAATGTATTTTTTTAACTTTATTTTGTACATTTAATAATTGAAAACATAAGCAATAAAAAACTAAAAAGTAAACACAGATGAATAAATATATACATTTCTCAATTAAATGTAATGGATACATGTAAATTTTTTTGTTGTTTTCTTTTTTGTTTGTTTTTTTGTTTTTTTTGTGTGTGTGATTCAAACAATATATTACACTATCTATTTGGTTCATAGTAATGCATTCATACAGTATTTGTCCTTTTGTGTCTGGCTTGCTTCACTCAACATAATGTCCTCCAGATTCATCCATGTTGCCATATGCTTTATGACTTCATTTCTTCTTACAGCTGCATAATATTCCATCATGTGAATAGACCACAGTTTGTTTATCCATTCATCTGTTGATGGACACCTGGGTTGTTTCCAACTTTTGGCAATGATGAATAATGTGGCTATGAACATTGGTGTGCAGATATCTGTTCGTGTCACTGCTCTTAGTTCTTCTGGGTATATACCCAGTAGTGGTATTGCAGGGTCATGTGGCATCAAATGTATTTTTGACTTCACCTATTGTGTCTTTCAGTCCCATAAACTCCATTACTTTTCTGTTCAGGATTTCAAATTCTTCTTTGCGTTCACTCAATGACTTCTTGATGTCATTTATTTCTTTAACTATATTCTCTTCCATCTCATTAATTTGATTTTGGAAATTTGTGCTCATTCACTGATTAGTTCTCTCAAATTCTGCATCTCTTCTGGGACTTTGCTGAATTCCTTTTCTTGGGCCATGTCTTCTATTTTCTTAGTATGGCTCGTAATTTTTTGCTGATACTTAGGTATCTGGTTAGTTTGTATTTTACTTAGATGCTCTATCTCTTTCTCTTTTATGGGGTTTTAGTGGCAGGAGGCTGTGAGTTACCACCGCTCTTTGATTTTTGGCTCAACCTTGATTGTTAGGATCGTTCTGCTGGTTGCTCAAAACTGGGCACTGGACCCAGTAATTGGTTGTAGAGTCGTTTCCTGGGGCCTTGGGCAGGGAGGCTATAGAGGCCAAGAAAAGCCTCTCTTACTTATTAATTTTCTTATGTGCACTTCCTTAGTCTGCCAGGAGATGGTGCTCGTTGGCAGCTCTCAATTCAATGCCTGGTTGGAGGGTATTTGTTGTGACACAGACCAGATCAATGTGATAGAGCTTCTTGTCTGGGGGCTAAGAGCCCTGTGATTCAAACTTTCTGAGACAGTTCTCCCGAGTTCTCTCATAGTGCCCCCCTTTTCCCAGCTAGGAAATATCTCCACTCCCTTCTGAATCCTCAACAATCAGTCCCTGTTAGTAGAGGAGGAGATTGGGAGGTTTGTATATCTTTAGCCCCTTGCAGGCTCCAAGGCAAACAATGGCGCAGCCCCACCCGGACTGGAAGGGCTCTCGGGACAGGGCAGACCAAACCTGGGAGTCCAAAGCAGGGTTAGCCCCAGGCTCTCTCTCCCCTCTCCCGTGGAGTCCTCAACAATTAGTCCAGGCTAGAAGAGAGGGAGGTTGCGAAGGTCGGATTTCTCCAGTCCTTCCTATGCTACCAGGGCAAACCGCCTGTGGAAGGGTCCGTGGGGCTCCGCAGCCCAGATTTACAGGTCAGAACCTGAGTCAGCCTAAGGCTGTGTCCCTCTCTCTCCCCTTTCCGGGAGTGGTAGATCCCTGGAGCCCCCTTTGTCTGTGGTCACAGGCCCAGAGGCCTGAGAATTCTGAAGAGTTTGGGGGAGGGTTCCGGCAGCAGCAGAAGCTGCTACTTTCCAATTAACAGTTCTGTTGTCACGATTTCCCTCTTGTCCCTCACTCCTCTGGGTGATGTGCAGCCTTCACCTGCTGTCCTAAACCCTAGAAAATCTTTTTTGGGGCTGTTTCAGCTTGTCCTCTAGCTTTTTTTCTGGAGAAGAGATTCCCGTGTCTTATTAGTCCGCCATCTTCCCGGAAGTCCTCAAGTACTTTTTGATATATGAATACAAGAAGAAAGAAGGGAAAAGCTCACTGTATGGGAGAGAGAATATAATGTTTGTGGGTTTCAGAAAGAAGACAGCATTTTCTATAATCTGGAAAAGGTAGCACAAACATAAAAGAGAATTGAAGAGAAAATGGTAAGAGAGTAAATAGGCAGACAGGGCTGCACTTGGGTCACTGAACCCCTGCAGAAGACTCAACCCTTGTCTCAGGCTCTGGAATCAGTCCTGTCCCATTTAGGAAAATTTAATAAACCACAGGCCATAGCTCTATCAGTGGCTGAACAAACCTGGGTATATCATTTCTGATATGGCCTCTCTCACTGTGAATTAGGTTCTAGCCTCAAGTTGCCTGGTTTGGGGAAGCAAGACAAATTGAAATGGCAATTCTGAAGAGGTCCAAAGACACCATAAGTGTATGTCCTGAATGAAATGCACAAATGGGAAATAGTGTACTCAAAGAAAGGACGAATAACTGTGGGTTCGAGTAGAGAGGGAGTGCTTTCAATATGGAAAGGAGATATAACTCAGGCCTTAAAAGGAAAGCAGGTCTTGGATCACCACAGAAAAAGAGAGACAGTGCATTTGAGGAAGGTACAGAACTGGGGGAAGAAATAAAATGAACAAAGGCCGCATCCCTTGACAACTGTCTTAATTTTTTTTTTTTTTTTTTTTTTAATTTTACCGGGAGGTCCCGGGGATCGAACCCAGGTCCCTCCATATGGCAGACGGATGCCCAACCATTTGAGCCACATCCGCCCCCCAAATTTAATACTTCCACTCTAACCAACTTTCCTGGTTGGCTCTGTGCCTGGCCCTTGGACTTGTTGTCTTGCTCTGCCCCCTGGCATTTCTGGGCTCAGGACTTCCGTGTTTACCTGCCTCTGGCTGTTTGTTGTCCAGGCCCTCACTGTCTGTGTACTCTGGCCCCCTGCCTTGGCCTGACACAAGGAAATGACACCAGCTACCTCTGGACGAATAGCCCAGACATGTTCACGAGTGGGATGGACATAGCCACTTCAGACAGGCAGGGAATTGGCTTCATAGGCTTGACATGTTTAATTACCAAATCCAAGGGAAAGACTGTCAAAGTTATCTCTTTTTCTCAATATGCTTTGACACAATTCTTTTTATTATTTATGCATTTCCTAAAAATTGGAACCGAATATGATAGAAAAATTCACTTAAATGCGTCGCATATGATAGATAGGAATGTTTGTGAATAATGTTGGTAAGGAATCAGCAGTGGTATGGTATCTGGAATCATCTTAAAAAGCATTGACCCATCAGCTCTACAGAGCCAACAAATCTATATGAATCAAGATATAAACTGTGATAAAAAATAAACCTGCTGTGTAATCCTTGTCTATATCAGGGCCAAATGTTCGTGATAGATTGAAATAAATCATTATGTACCTTCTAAATATCATTTTTAAAAACTACATTTCATGTGTCTTTTTTTTTTTTTTTTTTTTAAGATTTTATTTATTTATTCATTTATAACCCCCCTGCTGCTTGTGCTCGCTGGGTCAGCCAACCACGCCGTCCGGGCAGGCCCGCCCCCACCAGGAGGCCCCGGGAACTGAACCCGGGGCCTCCCATATGGTAAACGGGAGCCCTACTGATTGAGCCACAGCCGCTTCCCTCATGTGTCTTTTATACCTTAATTAAGTTACTATAATTTACAGTCCAGTGATTGAAGAAATATATTTTCCTTTCTAAAAATTAGAAACTGTACTTCCTAGTTAAATACCCAATATTTTAGTCAGGCAAAGGGGTGCTGATGCAAAATACCAGGAATTGGTTGGTTTTTATAAAGGGTATTTATTTGGCGTAGAAGCTTACAGTTACCAGGCCATAAAGTATAAGTTACTTCCCTCACCAAAGTCTATTGCCACATGTTGGAGCAAGATGGCTGCCAACTTCTGCAAGAGTTCAGGCTTCCTAGGTTTCTCTCTTCCCAGGGCTTGTTTCTCTCCCGGCTCAGCTGCTCACCTCTCTCCACAAGGCCAGCTGTAGACTATCAGGTGAACGGCTGGTCTCTCTTCCTGGGGCCTCTATCATGTCTAATCGAGGCTTCTCTCTGCTCCTCTGTGTGCTTACTTCCCAGACTCCAGCATTAAAACTCCAGCACCCCTTCTCTACAGTGTGGTTTTTCTGAGTCCCTGCCCACCAAAGGGACGGGGACTCAACATCCTACTGACATGGCCCAATCAAGTAAAAGTGAAACCTCTGAATCCATTATAATCTAATATGCCCAGAGGAAAAGACCAGTTCACAAACATAATCCAGTATCTATTTTTGGAATTCATAAACAATATCAAAATGCCACACCCAAGTAGGCACAAATTAGGATGACAGCTATATAATAAGGGTTCATTGCCCCCGTGAAGGCAGATGAGGCTAGGGGGCAAGCAGACATGCTTTGTCACTGTTGACTAGCATGGCCACCACCATGTTTGTGTTCTTGGGTTTGTGCTTATCTGATATCACATTGACACAGGCATGAATGTTCTGAATATTCAAAGGATTTTTGTGTGTGTGTCTGAGGCTGTTTTCCTATGCTTGCTGGCACATATTTTGCTTAATGAGGAGCTTTTGATAAGCAGTATAGATTTCACAACATACAGACACTTGATAAAAACAACAAATTTCCTTGGGAAAAACAACTGGATATTCAAAGGAGCTGATGCAGTTCATGTACTATTGAACAGTATAAAACACTTGGTGGGATATGAATATTCTCGCTGTCCTGATTTTGTGATAATCAGGGTAGGCTAAACATTCACTACATTAGAAACCATGCATGTGCCCCCAGACCTAGTTTTTCTCCCTAGGTCTGGTTTTTGGAATGCTGGTGATAAACTAAGCCTGATTTATCATATGACCATCATGTATGGGAAATGACTGTAACTCTAGGTATCTTTGGTCAACCTTAAGAGATATACCGGGGGGACGGATGTGGCTCAAATGGTTGGGCGTCTGTCTCCCATATGGAGGGACCTAGGTTCGATCCCCAGGACCTCCTGGTAAAAACTTAAAAAAAAGAAAAATATAGAAGGCGCGCGGCCTGCCAGGCCCTGTGCGCAGGTGTGCTGCCAGTCCCCACAAGCCATGCAGCAAGATGATGACGTAACGGGAGCGAAACAAGGAGAACCAAGATGGTATGTGTGGAAAAACCAGGAACTAAGGTGGCTCAGGCAGTAGGATGCCTCTCTCCCACATCGGAGGTTCTGAGGATTGAATCCCAGTGAAGACGAGAAGGATGAAAAGAGAGGGCAGGAAACAGACACAGGGAGTTGCCCAGCAAATGGACACAGAAACAGCAAAAACGGGGGCGGGGGTAAAAATGGTTAAAAGTAAATAAATAGATCCTTTTTAAAAAAAGCATAGGAGAGTAAGATACGGACTATAGTTAGCAGTAATACTTTGATGATACTCTTTCATAATTTGTTAACAAATGTTTCACAACAATGCAAAGTATTTGTGGTGGGGTGAGGTGTGGGAGCCCTGTATGATGTTGTGCGTGTTTGTTTTGTAAGTTCACGATGTTTACTGAACACTTATAGTTTATATATGTTCATGTATGAATGATATACTTCAATAAATTGTTTTAAAAAAATCAAAACACTTGGTGGGAAACCCTGGAGAGTTTCTATGACAGGGATTTCTACAGAGTTTCTAGGATAACCACAGTGTTGATCCATTGCCTTAGTGTGTTGATTGTTGAGTTTTTAGACAGACTGTATGAAGCTCCTTATTCTGGGTTTCAATCTTCTTCTGCTCTATATTTTAATAGACTCTAACTTGTTAATCCCAATAATGAATTGATGATGGGATTTCTTCTGAAGAATAAACAAGAAAGGATGTTTTTTCTTTCCCACAGAGTTCAAGTAGAACATAAGAGGTCCTTTGATGTGCCTTCCACATCAAAGTTTCTTCAAGGAGTCACTCAAATGTCTGTTGTTTGATCACTGTGCTAAGAGCAGATCAAAGACAAATATTAAAAATGAATTATGAAATGGGTGCAGACTTTCTGTTTTGGGTGATGAAAAAGTTTTAGTAATAGATGGTGTTGATGGTAGCACAATATTGTAAATGTAATTAATGCCACTGAATTGTACATGGCTAAAATGACAGATGTTATGTTATATATATATTAACACAATTTTTTAAAAATTATGAAGTTCAGGCTTATTCAAACCCCAAGCACGTGGAATTTCACTCATTTAAAGTAAATGTGTTGGAAATACAGTGAAATGTGCCAATCTTGGGGGAAAAAAAATTATAAAATTGTGTAGTGCAAAGTGTAAACTATAATGTAAACTATTGACCATGATTAGTAGCAATGTTTCAATATGTGTTCATCAATTGTAACAAATGTACCACACTAATGAAAGATGCTGTTAATGGGAGAAAGTGGGAGAGGGGGAGGGGTTGGAGAATATGGGAATCCCCTATATTTGTTGTTTTTAAAAACAAATCAATTTTATTAATACATATTAATAAACATACAATTTATCTAAAAAGGGCAAGGTGCCAAAAGATACAGTATATTGATATAGGCACACATTTTGTGAACTTGCATAAAATATATATTGCTAAAATGCCATAAAAATAAAGTAAATGTGTTTTTCTAAAATCTTACTTGCGTTTCTTAAAATCATTCAGCTATGTTTAGAGAATATATTAACTCGTCTATAGACACTTTGATTCTAAGAAACAAATTATAAATAGAATGTTAATTTATATAGCATAAAATATATATAGGGATTTGAATATGCATGTACATATGATTAATTTGGGGCATCAATCTTGCTGGACGTGTCCTCTAGGAGGGCTTGGGAAAGCAGGTCAACAAGCCAGGGACAGATGCACAGCCCTCCCCGGGCCAGGCTGGGACATACTCCTAAATGTGTGTTGTCTACAGCCCAGCTGTTTGTGCGGTGGCTTCTGGATCCCAGCCTGCCGAGTCTTTCCACCATTCACAGAGTCAGTCACAACACTCCAAGTATGCCCCCAACACTGTATCAGTTAACTTTCATTTAACTTGAGAAAAAAAACAACCACCTCACATAAACAAATAGTTTTATCACTAGGCTGTTTAAAACCATTTTCCTTTATCAGCTTGTCCGAGAGTGAAATAACAGAAACATCAGGAAGCCTAGTAAATGCGCCCCTCTTCCTTAGCTCAATTCTCTCCCCCAGCCCCACACTAATTTTTTCAATGCTCTAGAATTCTCAGTATTCAAAATAAGGACACTCAAGGTAGCAAAGTTTGTTACTTTATTGATTCAGAACAGAGGGGAAAGAAACCCTGTAACTCCCCTCTTTGTAGGTCAATAACCCTAAACCCACCAGAGAAGCTTGCTGGCAGATGGTAACCTTTGCAGCAGTAAGAAATGGCATCGCTTTCCAGAAGCCTCCTCCAGCATTACCTTCCATTCCGGTTCTTGTAAGCCCATTATCTATTGATTGATCACTATGCTAAAAGCCCATCAAAGACGAGCACCAAAACTGGACCCTGAGGTTCAGGCTTATTCAAACACCAAGAGCGTGAAGCTCCCTCGCTGAAAGTCTCCCTTGGTCACAGATGTCAGACTGCTTTTCTCACTGTAACTGGTCTTCACATCTGCCACCAACTCCTGGGGCGTGGGGTGGTGGGAGGTTGGAAGCTGCTGGGTCCTTCTGCCATGGGAAAGTGGAGTCTGACTCTACAGGGTCCGGCAACATCAGGAGAGACCTAACTAAGCCGGGGGGAGAAGACCCCCCAACACTTATTTCCATGGAAACTTTCATACTCTTCTCTGCCACACTCAACAAAATGCTTCATAGATTCTCACCTGAAAATGGTTGTTTTTCTGAGTTTTACTGAAACTTTTTCTGAAGTTGTTTTTCTGAAGTTACACCAGTAACTTCTAGAGGAGATGGTCATGTATTTACACATACATTTTGGGATATCCTTTTCTCAGAGCCTTTGAAATACTCCCAACGGCCAGAGCGTTTGGCCCTTGAGGTTTTAAGCTTATCCGTCCCTGCCTGAAGTGTCAGTGAGAGCTGGTGGAGGAGCCAGAGGGCACAGACCCCGGAACAGATGCAGGCTTTGTCCTTAGCCAGAGTGGGAAGCGGTCCAGGAGCAGATGCCACAGTTCTTCCGCTCCAGACCTCCAGAAAGCGCCATGAGACATGAAGGAACAGGGCAGCCGGGGAGGCAGCCTCGCACAACTCCGGGGGGCGCCGCTCACAGGACAACGCTGCGGATGTCTCCCCTGGGTGCTTGCCCTGCGGCAGCCTTGAATGCTTTTTTTCATAGGATGGCAGCAATTTCCCATGAGACCCACACCACAGGGAGCCTCCTGGATGAAAGGCTGTTTCCTGTTCTGGGCACAGAAGGAGAGACCTGCCCAGTGAATGTGAAGGTAAATGACGGTCAGTAACAATGACTTAATTCTGTTCCTCACCCACCCTGAGGCCCTCCCTGAGGGCTTCCCCTGGTATGTTGGGAACAGCCCAAATTTTGGAGCCAGGAAGTTTGAAGACTGGTTCTGCTACTTACAGATTATACAGCCTAGGCTAAGGTACTTGTCCTAAGTCTCAGTTTTTTCACTCATCATTTGAGTTAACTATATCTAACACTCTCACCTAACAAGGAGAATTCTGCCTTTCCTGGTAGATTCTGGACCCTTTTTGTGAGGGATTGGGGTGCTGGGTAAGGGGGAAATTGAAAGGGGTCAAGGTTGGCTTGATTTAATTTATAATGGAAAGAACAGAGAGTTCCTAGAGGAAGAAGGGTAAATTCATTGGAAAGGATGAGAAACAAGGAGAGAGAAAGAAGAGCCAGGGTAGGCTAAGGACAGGGAAAACTGGGGAGAATGTGAAGGAAAAGAGGGGAGAGATACGGGGGGCAGCTGAAGAAGATGTGAGTTGTATTTAGAGAGTGTTTGGGACGTTTGTATGATTTTCATATTTCCCTTTAACACTTTTAGAGATACTTCATTTAAGTATCACACTACTTTCCAACTACTGTTTTGGTTGTCAGATCTTTAAAGTCACCCTGAGCTGTGACCGGAATATGAGGTGGTATTTTTGAATTACACTTAAGTTACACTGTTTGCTATGTGGCCACCCACCTTTGCATAAAGTTATATTTCTCCCTTCTACATCAGAGCTTGTGGGGTAGGAGTCATAAAATCTGCCTTTGTCATTTTAATAGCTGTGTGATTGTGGGCAAATCATCGAACATCTCTCAGCCTCAGTTTTCAAATCCATAAATTAGGTGTAACAATACCATTCTTGCAGGATGTAGGAATGTACACTGGGTATATTGCTGCCCACATCTCCTTCTTAAGGAAAACGACAGTTCCCTTAAGGCCCTGATACTAAAAAGTGGGTATTTGGTTTTTGTGCAGGTGCTCAACCACTGAGCTACACCTGCTCCCCTGTTGTTATTTTAAATTTTGTTAGTAGCATTCAACCCCACCCCCTGGACCCAGCTGACCGAGCTAGCAGTGGGTGCTTGACTCAAGGGCAGCCATTACATAGTCTGGCCATTAGCCTACAAACTATGACTTATGATAAGCTGGGCCAATCAGATGTCTCTTTTGGGATACTGGAATTTAGAAACTAAAGAATGAGCCAGTTAATATATGACCAAAAGGGAGAGTATTATTGCTGCTCACTAGAATTTCTGGCTGGCTTCTCCATTCAGACATAAAATAAAAAGTTAACTCCCTACCTCCTCACTCCCTCTCTCAAACTAGTTATGGTCATGTGACTTGCTTTGACACGTTTTACTTGCTGATAAAAGCATTTAAAAGCCTGCATTCAATAATCCATGCTTTTCCTTCCCTTGCCTAATCAGCTGAGGAGGCTACGTGCTGAGACAGTGCAGCTAAGGTGAGTGAAGGCTTGCGCATCCTGAATCCTGCATCCCTCAGTCTCTCTAGAGAGCTGCCAGGACCTGTAGTTAAGTTTGCATGAACAAAAGAAATAAAATCTCTGTGGTGTTAAACCACTTGAGAAGTTTGGATTGCTTGTTACTGTAGCATAACCTAGCCTCTTCTGATTAATAGAGAAATGATAGCATGAGGTTGAGTCCGGACCACGGTAAATCAAAGCCATGTGCAAATGGAAACTATGAGAGAACAAAAAACCTTATCGAAGGAGGTGAGGAAGCCAACAGCAAGTGGAGAAAGTGGTAGTTATACAGAAAGATGCAAAAATGCCATAAAAACCTGTTCCTAAAGCTGTTGCAATTCCTGACTGCTTTTACTTTTTTTAATTTTTATTTTTTTTACCGGGAGGTCCCGGGAATCGAACCCGGATCCCTCCATATGGGAAATGGACGCCCAACCAGTTGAGCTACATCCGACCCGTCCTGACTGCTTTTAATTTCCTGCAACCACCCTCCTTTTACGTGAAGCTCTGTTATTTAAATGGATCTCGATTTGCAACTAAAGAAACGCAACAAAAACAAGGATTATTCGTAAGCAATGAGGGCCCCTCTAATCTGTTGTCCACACTGCAGCCAAAGTGATCTTTTTAAAAACACAAATCAGATCATGTCACCCTCCCCTCCTTTAAAATCCTTCAATGGCTTTCCATTGCTCTTATAAAAAATAAAAGGCCCAGCATGGTCTGGCCTGTTCCTCCTCCCCAGGCTCACTGCTTTAGCTGAACTGGTTTTCTTTCAGTTCCTGGTGTTCTCCCACCACAGGGCCTTTGTACATGCCATTCTCTCTGTCTGAGACTCTGATCTTCACGTAGTTTCCCTTACTTATCCTTCACATCTCAGTTCAAGTGTTGCTTTCTCCCCAAGGAAGTTTTCTTGGCTCTTCTGACTGCCAGTATTCTATTAAATGTTCTCCCAGTATCTGGAAACTTCCCTTCAGGGATGGGTTATAGTGACAGTTTTGCATTTATGTGAGGGTGATTTTCCTTTTATTAACATGTGTCTGCCCCACTAGACTATAAACTCCATGAGGTCAAGGACTCTGACACATCTCTATGGCCCCAGCGCTAGCAGACATGGCTAACTGCTGGCACAAAGAAGGCTTCAATCTTATGTGTGTTATTGAAGTTAGTGTTTTCTGTGGTGTTTCCAGGTGTCAAGCCTGGAGTAGACTGAGAGAGAATTATAGCCACCTTTGATTTGAATGTCATTGGCCAAGGGCCCCATGAGGTGTGACGTAGAGTTGGCCACTCTCTGTAACATCAGTGATGAGCACACTGACTTTCTAGAAGCATCTTTACAAAGCCCATTTATGTCATTCAAAGCTTCCTGAATCCAAAGGAAACCTCACTAAAAGTTAGTTAAATCACTCATGCATTTAAAACATTTTTCTGATCTTTTCACAGTAAAAAATAATAAAATGAAAAAAAAAAAAAAAAAGAATGCTGGCGTCCAAGAAAATGCCTTTGTTTATACCTAGGGGCAGGTGGTATTCTGCATCGTGAACAGATGGGGTTTAACATTTGATGCAATCATCGGAACACATATTTTTCAAACTTCTCTTTTCCTTCTGTCCTATAATATTTACTTGTTTTAGTGGTTTCCAAAGAACAGCAGGGTGGTTTTACGTAGGAATTATATTTGGAAATGGTGTCAGAGGAATTCATGAAGATTGAGTCATTGCTTTATTTTATTTTATTTTTTCAGTTTTAGAGACTATTCCCACCAGGTTTCCATTACTTGATTTTTTTGTATCCTCATAAAACTGAGAGCTTAAAGGCGGAAAGAAGCAAACTTTTCCTCTTATAATCCAACTTCTCACACCCATCTCATTTTTACTTTCCTGCAGAATGCTGTAATTCACTTAACCTCTACTCCCATGCCCAGTGCATAGAACTAATCGCTTCATCCCTTTATTGCTGTCGGGAAAGACTAAAGCAAATCAACCAGAGCACTTGCCCATGAAACAGAAATTCTCCCAGATGGGGTTAGTGTGGTGTTTAGATTAACGAAGTCTTTTGCTCTCAGATCTTTCCACGTGATGTAGACAAAAGGACAGGGAACTTGACATTCTCCAACTCTAGGGAAAGCAAAGTAAATCTTAAAGATTTACTGCAGCATAAGCTGCAAATGCAAGCATTCACCCCAATTCCCCCCGCCCCACGCCATTTTCAGGAGAACATGGGCTCTTGTAAATGCGTGCCAGTGGGTCCTAGTAGATGCTTTCAAAGGAAACAGCTAGAACTGTCATTCCCATCTACATGTAAGGGGTGACTTCCACACCACTGAAAAGAAATGATTTTTTTTTTCCTGCATAGAAAAACTAATGTCAAGTCAGTGTAGAAAATTTAAAAACACAGAAAAGAAATAAAACTAAAACCACCTAGAATTCTAACATTTTCATGTAAATCTTTCTAGGGTTCTTTTAGGCATGTATATGTTCATGGAATATATATATATGAAAAATAAAGTGACTGTACATTTGCTTGATAAACTGATTTTTTAAAATTAACTATATGGGGAAGCGGCTGTGGCTCAATCAGTAGGGCTCCCGTTTACCATATGGGAGGCCCCGGGTTCGGTTCCCGGGGCCTCCTGGTGAAGGCAAGCCCGCCCGCACGGCGTGGTTAGCTG
>JAKSZT010054515.1:246360-463028 GCA_026826555.1 Tolypeutes matacus
TATATAAGGGGGGATAGCCCCAGAGACTGATGCCTTATCAGTGGGTTCTATTTTGGAATCTGTGCTCCTGAGAGTGACAGAATTAGACTCAAATAAGTCCTCCCTGCACATGGTTCACCAGTCCCTTCTATTCAAACCTATATGTGATACTGGAGTTTTTAGGTATACTTCCAGAGACTGGAGCCTCCTGCCTACCTATGTGCCAGGTGTGCATGAAATCTAGATGGTGCTGCAACTCCTACCCTACAGCTCAATGGACTCATTGAAGTCACCTGGTGAGGAGACAACGATGGGAAATGGCCATCCCAGGGAATGCAGAGGGCCTGCATCTGCAGGCAGGATCATCCCACCCACCATATCCATGGGATATAAGCCCTCTCTCACTTGGAGTTGGAGTGGACATCACCATCCCAGTCCCCTCAGGATTGGGGGAAGAACTATGGACTAGAGTGGACTTGATGGTATTCTCTTGTTCACATATGGTGATTCTAGCAATGCAAGAAATTATAACAATGAGGTGGAGCCAGTGGCCACTTGACACTTTTGGGGTAGGGAGGGGACGAGCAGTTGAAATACAGTGGCTTCTTTGGGAGTTGGAGGTTGTCCTGAGTACTGTTGTGGCAAGGGATGTAGGCCATTTTAAATCAGCACACACCACTCAGAACTGAGTGGGAGAGAGTGTGGTCTACAGTGTGAACTGTGGTCTATGGTTGGTGGCAAGGCTCCAGGATGTGTTAGTTTATTGAGGGTGGTGGGCCACACTGTGGGAGATGTTTGTGTGGGATGTGATGGGAGGTGTGGGAGGTGGGCAACATGGGAATCCCAGTGGGTTCCATGTAATATTTTGGGTAATCTAAGCACCTCGTAAAATATATGTGTATATATATATAAAACAACATTTTTGTAAGCAAATACACATATATGCATATATATTTATATATCATTTTGCAAATGTTTGTATGTATTGTGAGAATTTTGATTTTTACCCATAATAAATAATAATAATAATAATAATAAAAAATAAAAAAAAATAAAAAAAAATATTTCAAGGAGTGTCTTTGTGTACCGATCTTGACAAACATCAGCAATAAATTCTTTGGCATAAATTTGGAAATATTGAAATGCCGCATCATAGAGAATGTCCATTTTAAAGGTTTTTGATGTGTAACTTTAAATATCAATTTTCAGTCTTCCTGGTCTTACCAAAATTGCATATTATCTTAACAAAAAGTACTTTGCCAATCTGATAAAAGAAAAATGTTATTTCAGTCTTGTTTTAATATGAATTTCTATGATTGCTTGTTGAAAGTTTGGGGTTGAAAGTTTTTTTCATATTTTAATTAACCATTTATATGTTTCCTTTTTGTTTTGACTAAATATATCCTTTCTGTCACTTTTTGGAGTATTTGTCTTTTTCTTACTGATATACAAAACCTCTTCCAATATTTAGGATATTAACAGTTTGTTAATATGCTGGCAATTTTTTTTCCTGGCTTGACATTTGCCTTAATTTTATTTATGATGCTTTTTTATATACAAAAGTGTTTCATTTTTACACAGTTGAAACAGTTAATTTTCTCCTTTATGTTTTCTGACTTTGCCTGCATTATGCTTTGAAAAACTTTCTCTAAGTCACAAAGACTTTTGTCAATAAATCATAATCATGTGCTGCCTTGTAATAGCTCTTCTACTGTTGTGCAAGATATAAATAGTAATTGAAGGCAAGGACTGGCTGTTATGCTTACTTACCTGTGAAGGGTCCTGAATTAAGTAGATTGCAATCCATCTATAAAAATTTTTTTAATTGAGCATCTACTATGTTCCAGGTTTATTAAATGTAGATGAAATAGACGACTGGTACACACCTGCTTCTTCATGAATCCTGCCAACACTTATCAAGTAATGACCATGTGGACAGAGGGAGACCAAGACAGAAGGGAGCAGTGGTGGATCCGAAAAGTCCTTGCTCCTTGAGAAATGTAAACTCCTGAGGTATTTAAAAGAAGCTGATGAATAACTGTAATACAAGGAAGGAGGTGATAAATTCCTTGTGACCAATGCAAAAACTCTCTACAGGGCTCATGCTATGTGATCAGGGAGGGATGTAAGGATTAGGCTAATGTGTCAACTTGACCAGGTAATGGTACTCAGTTGTCTGGTCAAGCAAGCACTGGGCTAATTGTAATACAAGGGCATTTCATGGACTTTAATCATCAGTAAATTGATTACATAGATGGCTGGTTACATATACAATCAGCCGAGGAGATTGCCTTCAGCAATGAGTGACATATCCAGTTGAAGGCCTTAAAAGGAGAAGTGATTTCAGTATTCAGGGAGAGACTCCCCATCTTACTTCAGATAGCCAGTGTCTCCTGGGAAATTCAGTGAGGACCTTCATAGGAGTCTCTGGCTTGCAACCTGCCCTATGGAATTTGGACTTGTGCATCCCCACAGTTACATGAGACAATTTTATAAAATCTCATACTATTTACAGGTATCGCCTGTCGGTGTGTTTCCCTAGAGAACCCTAACTAATCAAGGGGTCTGTGGAGAAAGTAGCATTTGTAGTGAGCCTTCCATAAGAGACAACGGGGAGGGCATTCTCTCACTCCTGACCTCAAAGAGAAAAGGAAGCAGAGGTAGGAGACCCAACTTCTCCTCGTAGTTCTATAAGAAAGGTTTTACCAGACAAATATGTGTGTGATCAACCCACAGTATCCAGAGCTGAGGCTTGGGGAGGAGCTAAGAGAAAGGATTAGCCCTTTTTAAGTAGCATCATCTTTCTTCTGCATTTACATTTTGTTGTGATATTTTTTAGTGTCCAGTCATTTTTCTTTATTGTGCCAATAAACCTTCTTGAAGGTGTGGCAGCTTATATTTTCCAGAGATGGCCACACTGATATAATCCCACCCCATATGATCTTCTTAGTGACATTAACAGGCCTCACTGAGAAGCTGGAGTCCATGTTCCCTCCCTTTGAGCCTGGGTGGACCTCTGTAACCGCTTCACCCAACAGAACGTGGCAGACGTGGTGCTGCAAGACAGCCAGCCAGGGCCTAAGAGGCAATATGGCTCCTGACTCGCTCTTTCTCCCTCTTGGAACCCAGCCGCCATATTGTGAGGAAGTCCAGACCACACGGAGAAGCTGGTGTCCTGGCCAACAGCCAACAGCAAGACCTATAAGTGAATACGTCTCTGGATGATTCCAGGCACCAGACAGCAGAGATAAGTCATCCCTGCTGTGTCCAGTTTGAGTTCCCGACCTACAGACAGTGCTGGCTTCATGGGCAGGGTATGTGACCTGTACAGCTGCATGGGGACCCCACACTTGGGTTACCACTCTGCTGTCACCGTCTTGAAATTCTTAATTTTTAAACAAGGGGTCCCACATTTTCTTTTTGCCCTAATGGGTAGGACAAGAGCCACATTTCAAGTTTAGTAGTATAAGCTGAATTTTGTTAGAACAAACTCAAATCTCTAGCCCCCTGGCCGCAAACTCCAAAACTGGATTTCTAGCTGCTCAAACACAGCTCCTCCTGGATGTCCTGAAGTTAATCTAGCCGATTGCCCCCGCCCCCACCTTAGCAGTGCCCTCCCCTAACTCTCCTGTTCTTTGTGTTTAGTTTGGCAGAGAAGAGGATGAGCTCCGGAATCAGATCTCAGGACCAGGTGAGCCTCTTGGCTTCTCTGGTGGCTTTTACGATGGTTAAGAGCATGGCCTCTGGAGTCCCAGAGCAGTGCCTGGGTCTCAGCTCCACCGGCTAGCCCTTGACCTTGGGCGATTCACCTATCATTTCTAAAATTACCTCTTTCTGCTTCAGTTTCCTCATCTGAACAGGGTTAATAAGATAGTTGGGAGCTCAAATGACATGTTTTATCAAAATCACTTAACGTAATGCCCAGTGCATAGTAATTACTCAATGTTAGCCATTATTATTATTACTTTTGTTGGTTGAGACATCATCAACCAGGTCTCTCAAACTAGAAACCTCAAAGGCATTCTTCACAAGTTCCTCTCTATCACCTACTATATCCAAGTGATGATCAACTCTTTTTTCTTCTTCCTCATTCGCTCTCCCCTACCTCCTCACCAAGGTCTCCATGACACTGCACTTGCTGTTTGTCCTGCAACTCTGCCTGATGCACGCTTAGGCTTCAGAATCAGTTTAGGTGTGCTTTCTAAAGCACCCACAGGTCCCCCCTCCATGCCCCTGTGACTGCATCACACCCTTTTCCTAGCACTGCAAGTATTTCTCTTTGTGTGTCTGTCTCTCTCAGAAGACCATGCTCTCAACAAGGGCAGGAGCTGTGATGTCTTCATTCATTCATTCAATGTGTCCTTCCTGAGTACCTACAATAGGCTGGGCAATGTCTGTCCTAGTGCCAGGGGCCAAAGAGATGAAGTCTCAACCCTGACAGAGCTTACATTCAAGCTAGACAATAAACAATAAAGAACAGGTAGTGATAAGTGCTGTGAATGAAACTAAAGGGAGATAAGGAGCGAGGGAGTAGTAAGGTGGTTACTGCTTTAGCTGGGGAGTCAGGGGCGGCCTCTCTGAAGAGGTCACCTTTGGCCAGAAACCTGGGTACAGTGAGGGGAACTGCTATGGGACTGTTCCCAGGCAGAGTAACAAGTGCAAAGGTCCTGTGGCATGAATGAGTCTAAAATGTCCCAAGAAAAAGCAAGAGGGCTCTGTGGGGCTTGAGCAGAGGCACTAGGGGGAAAGGAGCTGAAAAGGAAGTTAATGAGAAAGCCAAAGCCCAGATCACGTACAGCCTAGTGGACCAGGATAAGGAGTTTGGATTAATTCAGAGTGTGATGGGAATTCACTGGAGGGTTTATATCTCAAGATGACTATTGTGGCTACTTGAGAATTGATTGAGGAGAGGGGTTGCAGATCAGGAGTAGAGGCAGGAAGACAAGAGAGAAGGCTGTATCAATAATCCAGGAGAGAGATGATGTGGTTTGGATTAATCCTGTGGAATAGGAGAGAAGCGGTCGATTTTGGGAACTGTTTTGAAAGTAGAGCTAACAGGATTTGCTGATGGATTGGATGGGGGGGTCCCCCCGAGGAAAAGACAGGAGCCATGGAAGATGTCTAGGTTTCCAGCCTGAGTAATTGGGTATTGGATGAGTGATGGTGTCATTTATAGAGATGAGGACTACTGAGGGAGCGGCAACTTCACAGGGCAGGTTCGGTCTGGGGCATATTCTATGAGAACTCTGTTAGATGGCCAAGCATAAATACTAAACAAACAGTTGAAGATGTGAATCTGGAGCTCAGGGGAGAGGCCCAAGCTGAAGATATTAACTTGGGAGACATCAGCATATAAATGGTATTCCAGATACTACTGCTGTGTAACAAATGGCCCCAAAATTTAGCTTAAAACAACGATTTCGTTATGCCCACAAATTCTGTGGGTTAGGAGTTTGGGGGCAGGTTGTAGCAGGAATGTCTAGTCTCTACTCCACAATTTCTGGGGCCTCATCTGGGGAGACCCAAAGTTCTGGGGGCAACACAATGCCTAGGAGCTTGAATCCAGAAGGTTCTCCACTCACATATCTGGCAGCTGAAGTGGCTATTCAGGGGCTGCTGGCTGGAATACCATAGTGGCTTTTCCAAGTGGCTTGGGCTTCCTTACGGCATGGCAGTTGGGGGGTAGGTAGACTTCTTACTTAGCAGCCCCGGGCACCAGAAGTGAGTTTGCCAGTTTACAAGGCAGAAGCTGCATTGCCTTTCCTAACTTAGCCTTGAAAGTCATGTGGCATCATTTCCATCTCATTCCGTTAGTTACAAGAGAGTCACAAGCCTGCCCAGATTCAAGGCAAGGAATCTCTATGGAACCCTCGATGGAAGAGGTGTGTAGGTCATACTGTAGAAGAGCATGGAGGAGGGGAGATTATTGTTGTGGTCAACTTTGGAAAATAAATGTGCCATCGGTGGCTGAGATCAGTGAGTGTAGACAGAGCAGAAGAGGGCCTGGACAGAGCCCATTGGCCCTCAGCATTTAGAGACAGGGAGAAGGAGGAGCCAGCAGGCAGACAGGAAGACTGGCACCAACACCATTTCCTGCAGTGGCTGACACTTCCTGCTGAAGTTCCTTAGGGTAAGGGCATTGCCCAGGGGCTCAACTGAACACAGCTCCTCGGCTCTGCCAGGGTGATCAGATGGTCCTCAGGACATTTCAGTCCTGCAGGTGAAGATCTTAAATCACACAAGAGTATGGGGAGCGGGTTGCCATGGTCCAGTCAAGGCTCATCCTTTCTGAAAACCATTTTTTACCCACTTCTTTTAAGAGCTGAAGAATCCTTCTATTTATGCAACTCTAAAGAAGACATAACATTCCAACAGTAGCATCTGAGTTTAGATTTTTTTATTATTATTATTATTTTTTATTTATTCATTTATCCCCCCCTTGCTGCTTGTGCTCACTGGGTCAGCTAATCACGCCGTGCGGGCGGGCTTGCCTTCACCAGGAGGCCCCGGGAACCAAACCCGGGGCCTCCCATATGGTAAACGGGAGCCCTACTGATTGAGCCACAGCCGCTTCCCTCTGAGTTTAGATTTAACTTGACTTCAGAGTTTTCTCTAAGAATAGTTGATGAACATCTTGGAGAATTTCCTAAACTTCTAAAGTCCAAAAGTAACACATTTTTTAACCTCCAGGAACCTAAACTGCCAGAAGTTCCCTAAACGGCAGGACTCTGAGAGCAATTAAGAAAAAAAAAAAATTAGTCCCTCTTCATAAAGATCCTGCTCTAATAGTTAGAATAAACAGTCCATGTGTTAGAGTTGGAAATTCTATTATTATACAGCTGTCTTGCTGAAACGGGTTCCGGCCCCTACAGAGAGTTATAAAAGAATGAGACACGTGCTGTTATGCAAATGATGCCCTGTCACACCCAGTAATGCTTAACTAGGATGTTAAAAACAGCTACCCAGCAATTCGGACCACTCCAAACTCCCCTCATAGTTTTGTGGCTTTCTGCGTTCATATATTGTATACAAGAAGACCTGCCCTGGAGCGGGCAGCAAGAGATGTGTAATTAGAAACACTTCCCAAGGAAATTACCACTGGCAACTGCAGGCCTGAGGATTTCCGCGTGAGCCTGGAGCTGCAGATACTCATTTTAGGTACTTGGCGAGGCACAGCTGCCTCTGCTGAAAGCCGTGTCTAATCAGCGCGCCGCTGGCTGCAGGCGTGGAAGACAGCCCCGAGCCGCCCCGAGCCAGAAACCGTGTCCATGGCAACGCACCACTCCATTTTTAAACTTTTCATTGCATGAAAATAAATTGCCTAGGTTTTTTTTTTTCCTTTTCTTTTTCTTCCGACCAATTTCAGAGTTTGTAACAGCGGTGAACACCCTCTAGATCTAATGTTTCCTAACAGTTAATGACTAGCTGGGTTAATTGCCCTTGGCTTTACTTCCAGCCTTACCAGCTCCACCAGCCATTCATTACTGCACCAGGAAGCACTTTCCAATCAAATTATCGTTTAATCAAAACCAAAGAAAATGAACTAGTATTGCTGTCAACAACAATGATCAACTCTCCCTGTGAATCTAAGTGGGAGTCATGGAGGTTATAAATTCAAGGCAGAGTGTCCTTCGGTGGGTCAGTTAATTAGGGCTTTCTCCGGCCACAGTGAGGTCGCACCCTTTGGGAACTGGTCGTGCTGGGCGTGAGGATGCCAGTACAAAGGCGGGGAGACCCAGGACGGTTGCACATACTTGCTCTGGAGTTTTCCAAGGCCTTACAGACTTATCCTGGAGCCATCAGTCATTCCTCTTTGTCGTGGCCCCTTAACCATGTCGTTAAGCCAGTGTCTCAAATGCTTCTTGGGCAAAAGCTGGGGGGAAAGGCTGCAACTCTGAGCAGTGAATATGAGGAATCTGAATGCACAATTACAGCAGTTCCTGCATCCCCAAGTGGGCCAGGCAGGCACAGTGCCACATGGTTTAGACGCAGGGTCTCCAGCGAACCCCTCAAAACTGCCACCGGGAGAGAGCAATCGTTAACCCATTTCACAGTCAAGGAAACTGAGACTTAGAGAGGTTAACCTGGCCAAGATTGATCACATCCTGGTAAACAGCAGAGCTGGGACCTGAATCCTAGTCTTTCCATCAGAGATTGGAGGGTTGGCTCTTTTTTTTTTTAATTAGAGAAATTGCATGCAGGCAGAAAATATTCCCAGATAAGGAGGGTTGGGTCTTAAAGGAGGACATCCTCAGCCCGCGGGCTGCCACTCCTCACCCTCGAAGGGTCAGCAGATGTGCCACGCGCCATCAGTGGGTGGAGAGGGCACCACCCACCTGGCAGTAGAGTGAGGTGCCTGCGGCCACAGACCTCGTGCAGGTTGGCTGACTGCCGCTCCACAGGTCCTGGCTGGCAGACCCATCGTGGAATTTTGGTGTTCATTTCCCATCTGTTTCCCTGAGCCTCAGGTTCTGGGGAAAACAAGGTCCTTCTTGTCTGGGTTCCCAAAGTCAAACTATAGATGTTCAGTCTGGACTCTCCCACCTCCTTTGCTGGGCTCCCACCTGCCCTGGGACTGCACAGGCTCATCCGCCAGCCCTGCTGGCTTCTTCTAACTGGGTGGTTCCCAGGAGGGGTAGCGTGTGATTTGTGAAAATGTGAGGGGCATTTCTGCTTGTCACAATGGCGGGGGGGGGCACTGCTGATATTTAACCCATGGGGTGAGGGACAAGGTGCCCTGGAATGTGGAGGTGTTCATCCACACACAAAAGTTCCTTAATTACGTTCAAACATATCATTAAAATGTATGTCATAATCTTAAAACCTCATTATAATTATCTGAGCCTATAATCTAATTATGTTTTACAAATGAACACAAGACTTTTGCATGGTCTTGATATGCATCAGATCTTCCAGGAATGCAACTAAGGAGTAAAGTGAGGGAGACTGTGCTTTACTTATTTTACCTTGAGTTGTTCACCGTTTTGGAAAATCACGGCAATGCTACTGCTAGTATTTGGGTTGCAAAATGTATATATACAACTGTTTCAGTTGCATTTGAACTGCCCTGTTCAGATGAGTCTAGGGGGCAAGCATCCAATGCATTTGTTAAGTTTTCTAGTGGTTCTGCCCCCATTATTTACGTATTGAAACATATATTATTGTCTATTTTTATCCTTTTATTTCTTCTTTATTTAACAATGAGGGCATTGTATGACTTTTATTTTTTAATTATGTGTGTTGGTCAATTATATTGGACCACAGTCTCTTATCCCAAATTCTTGGGGCCAGAAGTGCTTTGGACTTCAGAGTTTTCTGGCTTCTAGAAAACTATTATGGTGCATACACAATATATTATATAACCCTTCAGCAGGGTCTGGAGCAGCATCCTGTAATCAAGTACATGAATATTTCTGCAGCAAAACATATCAATAGACACGTAGAGTGGGATAAAAAAGTCTATATTTAGCCTCAGGTCAATTCAGGGTAGGTTGTGCTGACGAATGGAAGTTGGTTCCAAACTTAAAAAACCAATCAACTTTTGATTTTCAAAGCTTTTTGGATTTTGGAATTCTGGATAAAGGACTGTAGCCCTCTATTATCCATGACTTTTCCTTTGGGATAATGAAAGGGACATTACTGATAGGCCGAGAAGCATGGCTCTGCCTACCAGCTCTAAGCAGAACCCTTCCTGGCTCACTGCCCCCCAGTCCCCCAGCCCGTACCCCTAGCCCCACCCTCACTCCTGGCCCCCATCCCACCCCCACATCCCTGTCGGTTCTCCCTTCCCTAGAGCCTCCTCTGGGTGCAAGTGAATGTGACCTGGTTATTCTCCTTCCTGCTTGTCAGCCTCTGGACCTCACAAATTAACTTTGCCCGGGAATCACCACGTCCACTTGGCAGTGCCTGGCTATCCCCAGGACATAAAGGAGCTTTGGGACCTCGGCACTCCCGGCCTTCCCAGGCTCCTCTCCCACCAGGCTCAGGCCCAGAGATAAGTTGCTCTGTCCGCCTGAAGGGCTGTTATATCCCTTGTTCTATTGGTGAGGGATTCCTCCTTTAAATCCCATGTTAAACGTCACTATGTGTGCAAGTGCCCCCCAAAGCTTCTGAACAGGATCACTCCCTCAGGCAGGATCCCTTAGCTCTTGGTATGTTCATTCATTCAGATACATAGATAGATAGATAGAGCTAGAGATTTTTTTTTTTTGCATACCTGCCATATGTCAGGCACTGGGCTAGGCTAAGAATTCCAAGATGAATAAGACAGGGTCACCTTCTTCCAGGAATCCCCAGTCTAGATAGAGACAGACAAGTGATTGCTATACAATGCAACATGGGCTGCAAGGAGAGGGAAACAGCCATGTGTGTGGCTGAGAAGCCACGGACTCTGCCCAGGGGTCTTGGAGGACTTCACTGAGAAGAGCTGTTTACACTGAGTTTTGAAGGGTCATGGAGAAGCAGGCAGGCAAAGAAATGTGCTGAGACACAGAACCAGAGATAATTCTGTATGCTGTCTGCGTAAGAGGGAGAGAAAGAGGGGAGTCCAGGAAGGTGAGCAGAGCTGGGATGCCCAAGAGCCCTGGTGTCATGATGAAGAATGAAGTGCATCTGTGACCTTGGATTTCACAGGATAATGCTCCCAAGGCCTCCTTCGGGCCACTGACACTCACCAATGTCCGGGGTGCCACTGGAACGAGGCTCCCCACCACCCCTCTCCCAGGACTGGTTCCCACGAAGGACAGGAACTCACATTTGTGGGGCAGCTACTTAATGTGCCAAGCGCTTCGCAAAGCTCTGTTCTTTTCAGAAAGGGGATACTTGCTGGTGTGCCCAGGAGACCTCATCGGGATAATGTGGCATGTCTTTCTTGAATGTTAATTTCACTCAAAGATTTGGGAGGGAAAATTAACTAGTGCAAATGGTCAGCAATTTAAAACGTTATTTTTACATTACACCAGTCATTAGATTGTGGAGCAGAATAACAAATTAACATATACTTTTTCTTAATTTATTATTTGGAGAGATAATACATGATACAAAATTCAAAAGGAATAAAAGAGTTTAGCATGAAAATATGCACTCCTGTTCTACAAACCACCCAGCTTCACTTCCAGGAGGCAACCACTAGTCCGTTTCTTGGGAATGCTTCAAGGGGCATTGTATCCAAGTACAAGTAGGTGCCTATATATGTGGGCATTTTGTTTTGTTTTAAATACAAATGATAGCATAAAATACATACAACCCCGCAGCTTGCTTTTTTTCAGATAAGAATATATCTTGGAGATCTTTCCATAATATATGCATAAAGAGCTGCTTCCTTCTTTTAACAGTGGCGCCCTATTTCATTGTATGGATGTGCCAGAAGTTAACCTACTCCATGATGGTCATTTAGGTTACTTCCAGTATTTTCTGATCACAAACAATACGACAACAAATATAATTCTGAATAGTCTTCATTTGTACATCGCTAGTATATCTGTAGGACAAAATTCCTAGAAGTGGGTAACAAAGGATATACTGTATTGTTCAGTTGCCCTCAGAAGAGATCTTCCAATCTATCCTATACGAGGGGTGTTTTTTCGTTCCTTGGCCAAAACACAATACACAATAGTGTATTCTCAAACTTGCTGACCTTTGCCAATCTGATAGGTGAAAACTTGTATCTCATTATCTTTTATTTGCTTCTGTTATATTATGAAAAAGGCTGAGTATCTTTTTTAATGTTTAACAGCCATTTGAATTTCTCATTCTGGAAACTATCTCCTTATCATTTGCCCATTTTTCTTTTGGGTTGCTGACTTTTTCCTTATTGATGCTTAGGATCTTTTAAGTATTAAGGAAAGGTACTGAAACAGGCTAGATAGGGAATCAATATACGGATCTGGAACCTGTCAAGAAGTGCACGTGGACATCAATACCCCCAAGTTGGCTGCTGGAAGACTCTTGCGAGAAATCCCATTTGGAACAAAATTTCCTCTGGAAGTCAGGAGAAGCCCCCGATATTCTCTAGCAACCTTATCATTGGGCCCTCGGAGGGATTGGTGGGTGGGGTAATCAATCAAAACAGCAAACAGCTGTGACACCTCCCCTGTCATTAGCAAAGGGGCAGAATAATTAATGGTTCCAAAAGCAAGCGCAAAGGCTCTCTCTCTTGCCTTTTGACCCCTATGCTGGCCTTCTTCGCCCCCGCCAGGATCAATATGCAAGTAAACCTGGGGATTTATAATCTATAATGGGAAATTGCAGGGTGTAAATCAGCCCTCTTTATCACTCTTCAGGCCCTTCCTCTCTACCTGGGACCTATGATCTTTTTCTCCCATTTCTCTTCCCTCCCCACCTTAATAAATTGCTGCTCAATCAACTTGGCTTGCACTTGAAATTCATTTCTTGCAGCTTAGTCAAGAGCCTAGACAAAATCTGGCTATAGTACTTTTTGTGATGTGAATTACAATTATTCCCCTACAGTGTATTTGTCTTTTGACTTTTTCCCCTCCATATATAAGTAATTTGTAGAAATTTTTGTAGCTGAATTTACCTTTGCTTTTATAGCTTCTAGGTTTTATGTCATACTTAGAAGGCTTCTCTCCTATCTGAGGTGATCTAAAAATTGTCTCATTAATTAATTACATACAAAAATCTACTAGGCTCCCACTTTGTGCCAAGACTGTTTTAGGCACTACGTTGCAACGCTGAACAAAACAGATAATGGAATTCACATTCTGAGTTCTTTTCCTTAGCACTTTTATGGTTTCACTTTTTACATTTAAATCCTTCTTTCACTGAGAATTTAATTTGGTGTAAGCTGTCAGGGATCTACTTTTATCCCCCTAGTTTGCAACCCAGTTGTCCCAAGATCATTGACTGAATATAATCTCTCTTTACTGATTTGCGAAGTCATTTATCATATGTTAAATTCCCAGAGCTCACAAATTTTTAAGCTAAAAGGAAGACCTCAAAGGAATGTCCTGCTTCAAGCTTGGCCCACAGATCTTCAGGGCTGAGAACCCAGGCTCCTCTAGAGGTCTGGAGAAGCACTTGGTGAGAAGTCTGAGTGTCCATGGCATTTTGTTATCTTCACAATAATCACCTCCAGAGTAGATAGTGTAGCTCCATTTTGCAAGGGAGAAAATGAGGCCTAGAGAAGTTAAGAAAGCACCCCAAGTTCTGGGTGGTAGAACCCTGTTCTTTTATCTGCCCTGCACTTCCCTTCTTCTGGAATTGTCCGTCCGCCTCACCTTCTGCCAGGTTACCCAAATGAACATTCTGGTAGTGCAAGACCCAGACTAGCTGACCGGTCCAGCTTCACCAGTCCCAGGCTTTCTTTGTAAATCTGGAAGGGACTTAGATGGGCCAGTTCTGTAAGGCATAAAGGTGGGAATATGTCAAAAGGCACGTTTCTTGCTCCATAGACCAGAGAAACAGAGGGAGGGCAGAGAAGCCTGAACCAGGCAGGGGGAGAGAGTTGGTGAGCAAAGGAGAGTCCCAAAGCCTTCACGTCGTGGTTCTTTGGAGCCCTGGGGAGTCAGGGGGGTGGTCCTTTCTCTTGGTTTCTTGAGACCCTCCTGTATCTCAGAATAAACTCTCCTCTGACCATTTGAGACCACCTGTTACCAGATGGGAGGATTGTGCTGGTACAAACTCACAGCCTGCTTCTGGTTTAACCTAAGTTAAATTGTGACTTTGAAAAATAAGGCCTTTGTCACCTCTTCACTGTGTAAGGCATAAAACAGGGACTCGAGCCAGCATTTAGCCAGCGTTTCGCCCTGCCTCCCCCCACCCTGCCTCCACCGCGAGCTTTTTGTATTTTCAGTTGCCCACCCCCAGGTGCAAATCTGGAAGCCAGGTTCTCCTCATAATGTCTCTCTCCTGGGACCCTTATTTCCTGTCTCATTGCCAAGTCCAAGTTTTATTACCTCTGGCCTGAATTGTGGTAAGAGATTCCAAAGGTTAACACCCCTGTGCCCTTGCGTCTCAGGTGTAAACTAGGGTAAGTTCCAATGTCGCCCCCCCGTGGGGCCCGCCTGACCCCTGGGAGCCACTCACTGCTGCATCGCCCAGGGATCTGACACAAACCCCCGACCCCAACCCCAGCTCCTCAGGGATTCACTGAACTCTGTGGAGCCTCAGTTTCTCCCCGTCAAAGAGGATAAATAGCAGGATTGTGGCGAGAATGGAATGAAATTGTGTTTGTTAGAAATGACCACTTCAGTGCTTGCACATAAAGGGCAACACACTTGTTCCCTATTCCCAGTTTTCTGAGCGGGCTGTTCACTCCTTGAAGCCTGGAACCTGGCCAGGCACAGAGCAGGAGCTCAATGAATAGTGAATGAAAAAATACACGAATGGAAAAAACCCTCTCCACTCCTTTAGATCTTGCTTCAATCCCTTAGGTACCAAATTAATGTTGAGTTCAGCTTTCAACACATATGTTACTTCTTGTTTAAAAATCATCTGAGCTTCTCTAGTTCAAATCCCTTCTCTTAGATTCAAGGTCCTCATGATCTGGCCGGAGAGACTCATCCCAACTTTTCCCTTCATTATTCCCCACTACAATCCTTCTAACCTAGCTCTTTTGCCAGGTCCATCCATTGCCAGCCCCCTCCACGAAGTCCCCACCTTGCTCATTCCTATCTCTTGTACCTCACAGAAAGGTATTTCCTTTCCCTCTGCGTAACCACACCCTATTCATCTGCAGCAAAGAACAATAGTTATTGTCTATATCCCTAAAGAAATTGGGGGAAAAAATCCCCAGTAATTCCACCATTAACATTTTGGTCTATTTTCTTCCAAGATTCATTCCCATGCATTTAAAAAAGATTTTAAAAAAATTTTTAGTTGGGAGGCGGTTCCTATAATGGCTATGCACTATCTATATTTAGTTAATCAAAATGAAGCAAATGAAAATGACCATAATCCTACTATCCAGGGAGTTCACCTTCTGGTCATATATAGCCTTTTAGATATATATCAATGTTTTAAAATAACTTTTTTTTTTTTTTTTTTTTTAAACATAGCCAAGATCTTGTGATCTACCTAATTTCTATTTTGCTTTCTTTGGTTAGAATTGTTTCAAAAACATTTTTCATGTCATTAAGAAAGTTTGGTAAAGATGATTTTAAAAATAGAAGCACAATATCCCATTGTTCAAGTAAACCATAATTTTCTTAGTTTTCCTATTGCCCCACATTTAGGGCTTCTTTTTTTCAAGTTTTCTTTACTTTAAACAATGCTGCAATGAATATTTTTGGGGCATAAATCTTTGACCTTCTTTCTTCTCAATATCTCCTTAGAATTATTACAGCAACAATATTTCTTGAGTGCTTACCAGGTACCAATCATTTTTATCCCTACATGTTACTGCACTGAATTCTCATAACAAAGCTATAAGGTATATATTATTATTCCCATTTCACAGATTGACAAAACTGAAGCACAAATAAGTAATGCATTCAACCTACTCAAAACCACAATAGTGGGGCCAAAATTTAACACTGTTCAGACTGACTCCAAAGCCCATGCATGATCTTTTTTTTTTTTTTTTTTTTTTTTTTTTTTTTAAAGATTTTATTTATTTATTCATTTATCCCCCCTTGCTGCTTGTGCTTGCTGGGTCAGCTAACCACGCTGCGTGGGCGGGCCTGCCTTCACCAGGAGGCCCCGGGAACCGAACCCAGGGCCTCCCATATGGTAAACGGGAGCCCTACTGATTGAGCCACAGCCGCTTCCCCCCATGCATGATCTTAGTGATGAACTTTATAAGGCTCTTAATACATACTGCCAAATTACTTTCCAGAAAGGCTGCTCCAAATTTACCCTCCATCAGCAGTGTAAGACTGCCCATCATTCTTATTTCTCTTTCTTTCAAGCGATTGCTGGGCATCTGCATTTCACCTCTGTGAGCTGGCTCTTCCTGTCCTTTGCTCATCTATCAGCAAAGCTTCCACCCACCACGAATTAGTCCAGCTGAACTTCCCAGGGGCAGGCAAAGTGGTGATGTTTCCCTAGAATCCAACCACATCCATCCCATCCTGATGTATGCGAGAAGGATGTGAACAAACGCAAACTCTAGAGAGTGGTGTCTTATCCTGAGAGACACAGGGCCCTCAGCTGGGCGGTGGGAGCACCTCCTACTTTGTCTGTTTGGGGGGACTGGAGGAGCTTTCCTGGCAGGCCCTGCTGTGCAGGTCACATGTAAGTTGGAGGCTCATGAGCTGTCATGACCTGAGAAGTGTTGTCTTTATTGTTCACTAGCTGGTGATTCATGCATGCCGATATAATTTCAAGGAAAATAAAGCCTGGGGTTTGCTATAATTTTTTTTTTTTTTTTTTTTAAAGAGGTGCCGGGGATGGAACCCAGGACCTTGTACATGGGAAGCAGGCGCTCAACCACTTGAGCTACATCTGCTCCCCAGTTTGCTATAATTTAAGCAGGTTAACACACCAAAGAAAATTCATTGATTTTCTCTAAAGGGCCAATATCATAAAAATCCTGCAGTTGGGTTATGGGTGGAATCCTGGGCATGAACCACCAACCCCCTTTTGGAAGACCAAGGGCATGTCACGGAAGCATCTGAAAAGTATTTTCAGTTCTAAGGCCAGAGCAGTTCTGAGGCCAGAGCAGTTGATGCCTTGGGCAGCAAAACAGGAGCTGAGGGCTCACCTGCTCACAAGCACTCGCCGGGTGCTGGAAATCTGCTAGGGGTTTCACACAAGCCTTGTTTGTAATCTGCACAAGGACCACGCAAGGTAGATGGGCTCTGCTCCAGCCTTGAGGTGGAGGAGCCGAGGCCACAGGCCAGTGCCCTTGTTCTCGGCCTGATCATGATCCTCCCAGTGAGTGCTTGTCGATTGGAATGTTGCTACACTCTCCCTCCTCCTCCCCAAATGGCCATGCAGCAGCCAAAGGATAATTCTGGTGAATCAGAAGAAATCTGAAGTGCAAATGCATTGGCGCTACTGCCTTCGGATATCTACTCTACAAAAAACTGGAGATGAGGAAGGATTCCCGGGAAGACTAACACTTTTCCTCAAATTGAGGAGGTACCAAGTCCATTCTTGGCTTGAATTGTTCTCCTTGATAAGTTTGTAACACATGCTACAATCATTCCTAAAAACGCCTATTTTTCTCAGCTTCTCATGCAAGTTCTAAAAGCCTGAAGGCTCTGCATTTCCTAGGTGGGTATTGCAGTAAAAATTCTCTCCTTCCCAAAGTATGTGGGGTCCAGAGACCATAATAATCTTGCTTGGCCACCTGAGTGGGCAGGGACTTCTCAGACAGTGTTAGGGGCTTGTAGTGCCAACCACGAAGGGAAGGGCAGGTTCTCGGGCAGGATGTGGGAACTTGGAAGGTGGAACCAAGATAGGAAGTAGCAGGAGCACCATCTCCCCTGGGCATTCTTCTCCTGTGCAGGAAGAGGTATTCTAGGTAGATGATCTGGGGGCAAAGGTTGTCATAATCTCTACTCTGGTTGGCATGCTGGGGGGAGGCTGAATTCTATGCATACAGCTTTTTTTTTAAAACAGTTTATTATGGTGACATTACTAACACGACTTTTCTCTGCTACTAGCTTGAGTGCCTTCAGGATAGAATCATATCCTCTCCTCCTTGGTACTCACAGAACCTAACCAGAGCCTGGCATGGGATTGGTATTTAGTGGATATTGGGATAAGGGCCATGAATAAGCCACATTTTGTAAGCTGCTCTACGTGGCTGGATAAAACTTATTGAGTTTATGTCTTCCTCTAATATTGCTGAGCTTGTGGTTAAGTCTCTTTACGTGTTGCATCTGTTCTCAGATATTCTGGAGAAATTAAGGAAGGAAATTAAGGTTATCTATGCTTGGGCCAAATTGTGAAGGGGAAACTATATCCCCCCTTCCCCCAGCCAACTGAAATGATCAAAAGTCCCCATGTGGAAGGTGAATTTCAGGGAGAAAAGTTGGGGCTTTGAGGATCTCCTCTTGGATATCTCCCTCCATTTCTAGTCCTGGAGGGTTTATTTAAGTTTCACTTGATTAAAGAAAACAGCAAGTTTCTCACAGGTACTGTCTGTATCTTAGATCTACTAATTTGGTGTGTGTTCCAGTGCTGAGCAGCAAAACTTCTACTTTTATGGAATATGCAGTAAAACAATCTGATCTGAACTGGAGCTGACAGCTGGCGTTTCTCAAGTCCTTCTTGCTTGGCAGGACGAGGGAAAACTACAAAAACCTAGATCATAAAGCATCCTGGCATTTGTTACGCCCATCTTCTATACTTGGCATTTTTCTAATAGCTACCCACTAAATGCCAGATACTCTGCTAGTTGCATAATTTATGTCACCACCAATCCTTACAACTCTGCAAGGCAAAATACTGCTAAATCTACCTTTGCAAGCGAGGCAACCAAGGCACGTAAAGTTTGTAGTTTACTCAAGCTGGAGCCCAAAAGGTCACACGTTTGGAAGGGCCTGAGCTAGCATTGGAACCCCAGTATGTCTGATACTAAAGCCTTGTTATTTCCACTTGAGCAGACTCCTTCTGTCATGGATGATATTTGCTGTCACCAATGAGCAATTTTAAGCTTCTTTGTTTCTTTCTTTGTTAATTGACACTTAATATGTGTAAGTCAAAACAGTCCATGTGTTTTGGGTTCACGCCTGCCAAAATAAGTTTTTAGAATGGGTACTTAGAAGAGGCATGATATAAGTGAACAGAAAAAAAAGCTTGGCAGCTGAAGAATTGCATTTCAAGTTATATTCCTCTTTGTCTGCAATCCACAAGAAATGTGTAGGCAAAACTTCCTCTTCCTGAAGTGTCCCCCTCCTTCCCTCTTTTATTCCCAGATTAGCTCCAATCCTGGCACTAGTTTAAAGCCTCCTCCCATAGGCCTCCCCTCAAATTAAAATCTCCTTCTCCGAGTTCCGACACCATTTACAGCTCCACTGATCATTTGAGCACTTGTTCAGAGTCTGCCTTGCATTTTTAATTAATTATGTCATGAGCTTTTGCATTCCAATATTTTAAGTATCAAGGGCACAGGTCTAAGGAAGGCATTTCTTTTAAAGCAAGATGGTGCTTTGCACATAGGAGTTACTCAATAATACTCAATGAATTCACAAGTGAAAATAAGTGGATTTGGAATAATTCATGGAATAAATAAATTAGGATGGTATAAATTTCAAAAAGACATTTTAAAAAGTACTTTATGGTTTATGAAATGTTTCCTGTGCAGTCTCATTTGCACCCCACAGTAACACACAGAGGAAATTGGCCCAGCGAGGTTAAGTGACTTGCACTTGAAAGCCAGATGCTCTTACTCCAAAGCTTGTATTATTTCCATTACAATTGACTCTCAAGTATCAACAAAAGATTAAATCTGGAGGAACCTCGCCCATAAAACATCCCTACCAGCAGAGGGTGCCAGAACATACATGGGTCTTAAAGTCAGACCTGTTTGCAAACTGGGCCAGCCACTTTCCAGCTTTGACCGTGAAAATATTATTTAAGTATTATGAGCCTGATCTGTAAAATATTGATGATACTGCCTCCCCTGCAGGTGGTCATGAGGACTAGAAATAGTCTGTGGCTGGCACACAGTAGGTGAACAATAAATCACATCTCTTATGAGATCCATAAGTGGATCACAGGAGCAGTTTAGAAGTTAAATAGAACTTGATTCTTGTTTGATGCTTTGATAAATATTTGACATTGGTTTAATTCTTTGGACTTAAAATTGGCCAAGAGTTATACTAGCTGGGCAAAGATATGGGTATTGATGAGAAAAATTTTAATACCCAGTGCTGGCAACAGCATGGGGTCACAGAAGATTTCAGACATGGCTGGGTGGGAATCTAAGATGGAACAAACTTTCTGGATGGCAAGCCTTAAAAACATAATATGCTGTTTCCCCCAGCAGTAGCACATCTAAGTATGTAACCTAGGAAAACAATATTGGATGGTAGCAAAGATTTAGAAAAACAAAGGATGTCACAGCCACTCTATTTATGAGAGCAAAAGTGGAAAGGATCTAAACATTCAATAGTAGGGCACAGGTTTAGTAAGTTATAGTTTATCCATCCAATTGCATACTATAGTCATGAAAATGATGCTATAGAAGAATATTCTACATGGAAAGATGATCACAACATAATAAAAATCTTAAGATACAGCATGGTTTTGATTTTGTTTAAAAATGTACACAGACAGAAATGAAAATTTTAACAGTTATTTCTATAGGTGATGTGATTGTCAGCAATGCTTGATGCTTATTTTTTTCTCATTGCTTAACTTATCCTCTGAACATTCTGCAAGGAACATTGATCACTTTTGTAATAAAATACGAATTGTTTTTGGCTTTTTTTCTTTCAAATGAGTAGAATTGGAGTCTTTCATTTAACACTGCCTTCCAGCTGCACCTTTCAGGGCTGGTGGTCATGTAAATTAAATCAATTGTACTAAAGGGGCTGAGAGGATTCAAGGTAGTTAGTTAAACAAAGTAATTAAAATCCTGATTCAATTTCACACAGCTGGTCACCAAGCTTTGCCTCAGCTGCAGTAAGGCTGCTCCAAAGACTACCAGGCCCCAGTGCTTCAAAGGCCTAAACAAGGCCTGAAATAAAAATACGAACAATTGTTCATTTAAAGGGCCACGTGCCATGTTTGTCCTCTGTGAGTGTAACCTGAAACCCACCCAGGGCTCACACTCCACTAGGGCCGCTCATCTCTGGATAGCGTGTATTCGGTCTCCATTACTCAGTTTACTTTCCTGAATTTGCAGTGGAGTGGAATTTCAATGTAGAGTTACCCATTAACTCCAGGGCTAAATTAAAACCTTTAATTAAATTAATCCGTTGCGCTTAAACACATTGCTTCTCCCTCAGAAAAAAAAAAAAAAAAAAAAAAGCGAAGTTTCTTAAGTGCCACAGAGCTTAATTCAGCGTGCCATTTGTTCTTTATTGCATTTGGTAAATCACCCAAACCGCACCGCACACATTTTCGGATCGGTCCCGGGGCATGCCTTCCCTCAGCCAGGCAAGGTGCTCGGTGGCCGCGCTGGAGGCTGGGGGCTCAGTAGAGCACTCTGCACCCCTCCCAAATCCAGAGGCTCAGTTCTGGAAAGGTATTCGCGTCCTTGGGCAGGAATCCGTCTTTATAAAAGACATGGTAGGTAGGTGCCAAACAAACGTGCATGAACTTAAAGACAGGCAGTAATGAGCCTGCTTGGTCCTAGTTTAAGGCGAACAAAAGAAAAGAGACCATAATCCCCACAACTCAAGGTGACAAGGGGGAAAAGGGTGTCAGGCCATCTTAGCCCACCTGGGTCTTCACAGAACACGGAGCCCATTCCAGGGCCAAAGTAAAAATTTATAGTGGCCTTTGATGAGAGAGACAGCATCATCAAATGAGGTGTGGAAATTAGTCTGACTACGTTGTTCACGCACCTGGCTTTTAATGCACCAGGAGAAGGGCACTTATCTAAGGGGCTGCATGCTTGACCTGCGAAGGAATGAGCCACAAGCTCGAAGGCTAGCGACGGCTTTGAGGGGGACTGTGGTTCTACTCCTGAACTATTAAGTAGGACCTATTTCACGGGGCCTAACGGCCAAGCGGAGTCCAGTTAACTCGCTCGCCGGCCAATCTCTGCGTCACCCCCCCCCCAAAAAAAAATTACTGTCACACAGGCCCACACCTCTCCCAGGAATACACCCCCACTCGGAGACTCGCGGGTTCTGCTCCCTGCCCCAATTCCCGGTCGGAGCGCGCCGCGGCAACGTGCTCGCCTCCCGCACCTGGCTCCCGCGCGTCCCGGGGGCCACCAACTCTCCCGGTCCGAGGCTGAGGGCAGCAGGGCGGCCCCGCGATCCTCCGCCAGCAGCCGCCCGCGTTCCCTTCCTCCTCCTCCGGTCCTCTAGCCTCCCGTCGCCTGCCTCCGCAGCTGCCGCCTGCGGCTTTGTTTTCCTCCCAGGTTTCATTCCCCACACGTGATACTGTGTTATTGCAATGAGCGCTTCAGAGCGCGAGCGCGGGGCGCGCGCACCTATAAATACCGACGCCAGGGCCCGGGAGCCGAAGAGCGCTGGAGCAGGGAGGGTCTGGGACCTGCCAGCCGGACAGCCAGCCACCCCCACCCCCGGCCGCACGCGTGGCCCGAGCGGCGCCCCCTGGCCGAGTCCGCGAGGGGCGAGCATGGCCCGCCCGCAGGGGGGCCGGGCCGCCGCGCACGCCCCGCGCCCTGCCCAGCCCGGGTCGCCGCCGCTCGCGCCCGCTGCTTAGCACTCGGCGCCGCTCTCTTGTCGGGGTATCGCCGAAAGATCGCCGCAGACGGACACAATGGCGGCGGCTGCAGCCGCGGCTGCCACCGCCGGCACAGCCGCCCGCAGCAGCAGCAGCCCCGGCACCGACGCCGCGGGCACCGGCGGATTGCAGCAGCCGCAGCCACGGCCCGCGGCCCAGCCGCCGCCGCCCGAGCCCCCCAGGAAGCCGCGCATGGACCCACGGCGCCGCCAGGCTGCCCTGTCCTTCCTCACCAACATCTCGCTGGACGGGCGGCCGCCGCTGCAGGACGAAGAGTGGGGCGGCGGCGAGGAGAGCGGCGCCAGGACTCGGCACAGCCTGGTCGCCGCCGCCGACCGGGGAGGCTACGGGGCGGCGGGCACCGCGGGCTCCGGCCCTTGCGCCTTGCAGCCCCTCCCCGCTGGCGCGCACCCCACCGGGCCCGGCCCTGGGGCGGCCCGGGGCTTCGCTAGCCCCCTGAGCGCGGGCCGGGCGTCGGGGGAGCAGCTTCAGCTCCCCCGGCCCGCGCCTCTCTCCGCCTCTGCCCTGCCGCAGCCGCACGACGCGCCCCGGGGCGCCGAGCAGGAAGAGTCGGAGGAGGACGATGCCTTTACCGGCGTGCAGGTGCCGGCGGCTGCTTTCATGGGCTCCGGGACCCCCGGCAGTGGGAGCGGCAGCCGGGGCCGGCTCAACTCGTTCACTCAGGGAATCCTGCCCATCGCCTTCTCCAGGCAGACCTCGCAGAACTACTGCTCCCTGGAGCAGCCGGGCCAGGGGGGCAGCACTGGCGCCTTGGAGCAGCTGCAGCGGTCCCGGTGAGTATCCCGGACGGGACGCACACCGAACCCTCCCCCTTCCCCGCGCGCCGGGCCGCGCCGCGGTCTCTCTCTGCTGCCGGACGTGGGTCGCCCCCACCTTCTCGCGCCCTCCGGGATCCCGGGGCTCCTGGCCCGAATTCCAAGCCACGAGGGTACGCGAAGAAGGGAGAGTCCACAGGGGATGTGTGTTCACACGTGTGTGCCCAGCCCCCCACACGTGGGGAGCGCGAGCCGGGCCCGCGCAGGACAGGAACCCCGCGCGCCTGCGGTGTGGGTCAGGAGTTGGGAGTGGCGGTAGCCCCTCTAGAAGCGGCAGCAAAGCTTCATCACGAGGAGATCACGAAGTTGCTGAAATCCCGACCTGATCCGGAGACGCGCTTTCCTCACGCGGTGGAGACAAGGCCAGGCTCACGGTGGAGCAGGCAGCGTCGGGGCCGCCGGCAGCTGTGCGCGCGCAGCAGCCTCAACTTGTAGGAGACATGCGGGGAATCCCTGCTCGGAAGTCCATGCCTGCGCTCAGATTATTCTTAACGATCCAGGAAAACTTGGCAGTTTCCTTTTGCTTTTCTAAGAACTGGCCTTGGGGATAGGGGGACAGTGAAAAAGAAGGACTTAACCTTCCCCCCCCCACTCCAAGATGAATTTGCTAGATTAGGCAAAAAGCTTGTGCTTGCAGATATTTGTCATTGTAGCAAAAACAATGTTGAATATTTGCTTATTGCACAGGAAGTAGCTGGAGCTTATGGCCATGTATTCAGGGGACAGTCGGGGTTAGGGCTGTGGAACTGGAGACTGGGGGAGAGGACCCTGGTGGGGTAATGATGCCAGGGCTTCCCTGGAAGTGCCCTCCCTTGTCAACAAGGCCTGCGCTGAAGTTGTAGCATAAGCTCCACCTTTGCTCGGTTATTTTATCCTCTGGGTCCTCAGTTTCTTCTGGGGTGAGATCTTGGCAAAATTTAGCAGGCATCAGATGGGAAGGAAAAACATTTTCTGTAACAGCCTCTCTGGCAATTTTCACCTAAAAACTCAGGCTAGCTCTGGCCTAAGAAAGGTGGCCTGTTGGAAAACTTAACTTCCTTCCCCGGTGTATAAAAGGGGAAGAACAAGCCAGGCTCATCAGAAGTTTGCACTTAGTCTTAGTGCTTCCCAAATGGATGAAATTGTGACTTGGTAGGTAGCAGCGCAGCGCACGTGGGCCAGCAGACAGGTGTGAGCTGGGGGAATCACTGAGTGCTGGGCACAGGTCTCAGGCTGGCTCTGGCCGTTTCTGTCCGAGCCTTCATCTTCATTAGGGGGGTGTGTGTGTCTGGGTGGGGAGTCACTTTCTCCGTGAAGGAGCGGTGCGCGCTCAGCAGTTTCTGGCTCCATGCTACCCCTTGACATTCCCTTACTGGCCGATATTGCTCTCTAGTTTGAGCCCAAACCAGGTTCCTCAGGAGGGTTGTGGCAGGAATTAATAGACATACACGTGATTCTCAGCCTGCGTGGAAGGCTGGTCTATGGCTGGGACTAGACAGATGCATTCTCCATGTGGAAAGCAGTTGGGGATTGGATTACCCTACACTCCTTGCTCCAAGAAACTCAATTCAGGGGATATTGAGAGTTTTCTGTGAGTATTTCTGATCCAAAGTATTTCCAGAAACTTAATTTCTGACTTTATAAATATGAGCCTCTGAGAGGTCATCTTGCCCCCACCCAACACACATTAAGATGAGTTAGTATAAGATGCTTCCTTAAGCTGACAGTCACACTATCACTACTTCTGAAGAATCCATATTTGGCAAGTTAATAAGATTTTTTTATTCGAGTTGAAAGTTTACAGAAAAATCATGCAGAAAATAGAGTTCGCATATATTCTCCCTACATTAAACCTTGCATTAGTGTGGTACCTTTGTTACAGTTGATGAAAGAATACTATTATAATTGTATTACTAACTAGCCCAAAATTAAATTAGGGCTCACTGTGTTGCACAGTTCTATGGGTTTCTTAAATTTTATACTGGTAATATATACAACCTAGAATTTTCCCCTTTAAACACATTCAAATATTTTAAATGTTTTTGTATTAATATTTAATATTGATATAACATTTAAAAATTATCCCAGCTGTCAACAAACAGCATTAATCTTAATGTACAGGGAGGGGAGTAAATGGGTAAATCGGCGACTTAAAAGCTGGTTTCAAATTAGTGCAGGTGATGAGCTTAAAATAGCACGTTTTGTTTCCTTTACCATGCTGCTTTCAAGACTTTTGTCAGAAGCATATTGTTTTTATGACCACTGAAGAGTACTTTCACACGCCTACATAAAGTGTGCACACTCGTGTGAACAAGGTCCTGGCCAGGTTAAAGAATGCAAGTTGCTTTCCTTGTGCACCTCCCTTTAAGGAGGCGAGTAGCCCGTGTAGTTCCATATGTTACTTAATGGAAGTGTTCCTGGGAAGCTATTTTTAAATCAAAATATGCTTTCTATGGATTCGTTTCTTACAACTTAAAGAGTTGCATAGAACCTTGCAACTTACAAGTAATGTCTCTGGACCGTCAATTATCAGGAACTCTCAGCCACACTCTAGAATCTAGACTCCTTGAGTCCGAATATGCATTTTTAACAAGATCCCCAGGTGATACATGTACAAAATAAAGCTTGAGAAGCACAAATGAATCACATTTTATATATCAGTTTTGTTATGGGTATATAAAAATCAGGATTTCCAGGGCTGGAATCTTGAAACCCTCTCTTTTGTTTCTCCGATCTGGATACTTATAAAATCAATCATAAGTTATTGCTTGGACTTCCAAACCAAGCTACCCAGAGGGAAGAACATTGCTGCACCCAGGCCTTGGCACAAAGCGGGTTCCCAGTAAATACGTGTTGGGTGAGCGATTATACCTTCTCTGTGCACTGGGCTGGATGCTTGATATCTCCCCTGTTTAATCCTCAAAACCTTCCCATGTGTAGATTCTTCTGCAGGCACAGACACAATGGGGCTCAGAGAGGTTAAGTAACTACTTAAGACTGGCCCAGCTGCCGAGAGGCACAGCTTTGGCTTGAATGGGAGCCTGGATCTTTGCAATCAAAGTAGTGGCACCCCACTCCTCTCCCGCTCTACTGTACCACTGTGCTTTGCTTGCAGCAGCCCCAAAGGTGACTTTTGAGCTGCTGGCTGTAAGTGTTCCTAGGAGGTGCAGCAGGCCCAAGAGTCTGGTGTGATTCTGCATTCCGTCTCCTAGTCATGCCCCCCAATTTAGCCTCCTTGTTTGGGACCACCACCCTCATTCTGTTGTAGAAGCTAGGGAACCCAGGGCTGTGGGCCGGGTGCCTCTGATTGACTCCAACACTGGGAAGCCAGCACGCTAGGGTTTGCTCTCTAGTTGAGGACTCAGCAGCAGGATGCTTTAAAGATGCCCTCTGGCTTGCTGCCCCTGCTTAGACAACGAGTACTGCATCAGGTTGGTGTTAATAAATGAAAAGGAGTGTGAATTTATATGGTGTATTTTAAGGCTTCCTTGTTCAGGCAACAGCTGGCAGCAGCTCTGTGCTTACTCCACTGTCTCAAGCTTGTGAATGGCAGGTGGCCGCCAAGACGCACAAGCCATGCTGTGCCATTGAGCCCAGACAGGGTGGGGCACAAGGTCCTGGGTGGTTTTGCGGGCTGGCATGCAGGGCAAAGGCGTCTTGTAGAACCCCTAGGTATGACTCTGAAATGGGGGTTTTGCCTCTTTGGACACCTGAGTTAGCTCTGTGCCTGGTGGAGAGTCAGGTCCTCCAAGGAAGGAGGGCATGTGGTGCAGAAGAGCCCTGTATGGGGATACCAAGTCTTGGGTTTGAGTCTTCCTACCACTGCTGACAGCTGTGAAGCCCTGGGCAAGTGAGTCTGTCTTGCTGGGTCTGTTTCCTCCCAAGACCCTTGCCTGTATCTTGGTCTTTTAGGTACTTATGGTTTCTAAGGCTGTGAACTGAATTTTGACAACAGCAACGATTGTGCTTTCATTTACAGAGGACTGATTATGTGCTGTGCATGTGATAAATGCTTTATTTCTGGGCTTCTCAAACTTGTGTTAATTGTGCTTAGAATCATGGGGATCTTGTTAAAAAGCAGATTCTGATTCAGTAGATCTGGGGAGGGTCCAGGATTTTGTATTTATTATATATATTTATTTTTAGGAGGTACTGGGGATTGAACCCAGGACCCTTGTACATGTGAAGCAGGCACTCAACCACTGAGCTACACCTGATCCCAGGATCCTATATTTCTAACCAGTGCCCAGGGATGCCAGTGGACCCCAGTCTTGAATAGGGCGGCTTTGCATGGTACAGTTGTCCTGTTTTAAGCCTAGGCTCAGTGCTGTTAAGTAACCTGCTCAAGGTCATTCCTCCAGTAAGAGGCAAGGGTCATGTCCATCTGCTGGCACCAGGCTGGGAGCTTCCAGCCACGCCTCCCTCTGCATTGCCCCTCTTGGGGTCAAAACTGGGCTCCTGCTGGAACTGCAGCTGGAAACCACCTGAGCCTTCTAATGCGAGAAGCCCAGAAAGGACTTTGATCTCCTGGGCAATAAGCAAACATAATTTTTACAGCAGTGTGAGTTATGGAAGCCAAAGCTGAGGTCCCAGGTGCAGACAGGGACAAGTGGGTCTGGCTGGTAGAAGTAACCAGGGCTTTGCCCTCCTTGCAGTCCTAGAGCCTGCGATATGGCGAGCAAGTTCAGGGGTGGGGGTAGGGATAGGGACGACAGATTGGAGGCCTGCTCATCTGGAATGTGTCCAGGGCTGACAGCTCAAGCGTGACCTTCTCCAGGAAGGATGAGGAAACCACTCTGTGGCTCAAACAGTGTCCCAGCCACTGTCAGAGAGAGCTCTGCACGCCTGCACTTTGCCTTTTGGAGTGAGAGCTCTGAGCTGGGGAGACAGCCAGGGGCAGGAGGCCTTAGAGCAGAATGGGAAGGAGGGGCAGGTGAGCCCAGGTGATGTGTCAGGATGTGGGACAAGGAAGGGAAATGAGGACTTGGGATTCTAGGCCTGCCCCTGCCACTCTGGGCCTCCCTTTCTTACGAAACTAAAGGGTTGGGAAAGGTGAGAACTGCTGCTGCTTCCAGGTCTGGCATTCTCGGCATCTTCATTCTGCTTAGGAGGCCTGGGCATGTTTGGCTTGGGGAAGTATGGATAACCTGACCCTTAAGAGGTAGACGTGGAAGCTCCGATTGGCAGAAGGTGGACTAACGAATGAGTGAATGGGTGTAAGAGAGACCTTTAAAATAGTACCTTCAGCTGTGTTCCCTCTGGTAGCTGGTGGTGTCTCAGCTAGACTGACAACTGTGGGAGTCCAGTCAAGCTGGAAGCCGCTGCCCGGTGAGGCAGTCAGTCCCCAACCACCACCCCCTTCCCATTTTGGAAATGATCTACAGTAACCTGTTTCCAAAGGGCCTCAGTGTTTACAAGCAGACGTTGATTTCAGCCCCGTAACGGTGCAGAGGGGCAGGAATTCGAGGTCTCAGAGCTGGCAAGGGATGCTATTTGTTAGGTATGTAGTAGAGGAGATTTTACTACTGGGACTTAATGCCTTGTATCAGTTATTCATTCAACAAGCGTTGACCGTAACAAATGGCACTGTGCTAGTCAGAGAAGATAGAGACATCAAACCTGGTCCTTGTCTGTGCTGGAGATATAAAATGGGCAGCTTAGAACAGTGTGATGAGGGCCCTGTTAGGGGAGAGCTCCTGCTTGGGCAGGGGCCTTTCATACCATCCCCAGTGGGACCTGATTCAGTGCCTTGGACTCAGTTTATTTTATTTAACATACACTTAATGCCTGCTGTGTGCCAGGCCAGACGTTATTCTAAGCACTTTACGGAGATTAGGGGAGCTCATGTTTATAACCACCTGGAGACAAGGACTACTATCATCCATTTTGAGGCACAGAGAGGTTAAGTAACTTGCCTAGAGTAACTCAGCTCATAACTGGGAGCTGGGTTTTTGAACCCAGGCGATCTGGCTCCAGAATCCTGCTCTGACCTACCTCTCATCAGGGTTCTGGTTTATGTGTCCATCTCGTAAATGCTTGTTAAATTGACTCCAGCTGAACTGGCAGAAGTTGGTCTAAATGACACCCCTTAGGTCACCGCCAGTGCTGCGATTTCCCTGTGTATGTGAGGACAGTCCTGGGTAAGCAGGACATGTGCCTTTAGTAACTAGGTCCTGCCCAGCTCCCACCTGCCCTTCCCCTCTTCTCAACCACAAAGAAATTCCCATAAAATTTATTGCCTGCCTTGCTCACCTGTCACTGTGTGTGCCTTATTTATCTAGAACATGGTGTAACAGGAGCATGACCTGGTACCCAAAGAGTCGAGGTGTAGCTCTGGCCTTGCCACTTGACCCACTTCTCATCCCTGAAATGGGAACAGCAGCAGTCCCTTCCTGGGTGTGTTTCCTTTGTATGGGCATCGCGGGCTCCCCAGGACCCTCCCTATAACTACTCAGCGCTGCCCTTTTCCCTAGCCGGGGGTCAGCAAACCATGGCCCATGGGCCCAATCTGACCTGCTGGCTGTTCTTATAAATTTGTTGGCACAGCCACACCCTTTTGTGTTTGTGCTGCAGTAGCAGAGTTGAGGCGCTGAAGCAGCGACGCCCACGAAGTCCCAGCTCTCTGGCTCTTGACAGAAATAAGTGCATCTGCCCTGCCTGAGCCTGGCGCTTGTACCCAGAGGCTGTGCCCCGGGCCCCCTGGCCTCATCTTGCCTCCTCACTGCCTTTGCGCTGTTCTGTGCCCCAGATGATGTGGTGACCTTCTGGGAGGCTCCTGGCTTTGGTTTGCACTCCTGTCAGCCCCTTCTCCTCAAGCTGCCGGAGGGGCCCCTCTGAACCCCACATCTGATCCTGTCTGTCTCCGGTTCCTTGTATTTTATGCCAGGTGACCTCAGCCGCCTCACCTCTTACACCTCAGCCCCTTGCACACCCTCGAGGCCTTTGTGGGACGGGGCATCCATGCTATTCCAGGTCCCTGGCTCCGGCACCCACTGGTATTCCTGTTGCTCTCCCAATAATGCCCCTTCCCTTCAAATCCACGGTAGAGCCTGGGCTTTAGCAGAGGCCCTGGGACCCTCGCCCCTGGAGCAACCACCCTGCTCCCCATACACACCTCAGGAGTACTCTGGGGTCTGTGTGATCTGGGCGGCATCTCAGAGGCCCCAGCCCCTGGCCTAACGCCAGCTCTAGGCTTCTGGGCCTGGTTGGTTGATTGGCCTGACACATGGGGTTCCTAGGGAAACTTGATCCCAAGATACCAGTAAAATTGCTTTAAAATCCTTTTAGGACACCTTTCTCCTCAAAGCCACACTTATCTTATAACTGCCCTCCCAGCTCTTCAGGCCTTTTATTTTCACCCAATAGTCACTCCAGAGCTTTTTCTAGAAGCCTACCTCTGCTGTCCTTCACCATCTCCTTCCTCAGTTCTGCAGCCATAACCATTTGACCAGGGAACGTCCAAACTTCATTGAATGTTATCCCTGACACGAGTACAATGAGACCAGTTGTTTAAGATATACCCCCGCCCACCCCACCTGCTGATACCTGCCTCTTCCTCTCCTGGGGAGGTGTGGGAACATGTGTTATTCAGAGTACCTGTCATGGGCTGGGCATTTTACACGTTTCAATTAATTTGCACGGCGATCCCATGAGATATTACATCCACGTTAGAGCTGAGGGCACGGAGGTCCAGAGGAGTTAAGAGAACTTGCTTGGGGCCACATGGCTGGAACCCCAGATATCACCACTGGTTTCTCTGGCTTCTGGGCTGCATGTTTCTTCTGTCCCTACTGGTGAGTTGGAGCCAATTCTCGTGGCTTAGGAGAGAGACGGTTGATAACTTGAAAATGGAGGTGGGAGTATTTACACCCCGGGAATCCGCAAACGTTGGTTTGTCTGTTCCATCCTGCCCACAAGTTGGGGCAAAAAGGTCACCATCACAATAAAATTTTTTAAAAAGTCACCATCAGAGGAAAGAGTGTTGAAAACCAGAAGCTTTTTATAAGAATCTGTTGCTTAACATTGTGATGTGAATTTCCCCGAGGGTCACTGCCACCCATTTTCTACCTCAAAAAATATCTGACATGCTCAAGTTCCAGCCTACGTGCAATTTACAAACCTTGTCACAGGCATGGTGGGGCTCCAAGTGCTTAGTATTATGTGTAGGAAACAAAATCCTTAGCCATCATTCTCTTTCACAAACTCTGTAATGTATTTTTATTTTTGTTTGGTTTTTAAAGGCCTCCGAGAACATATAATCAATCCGGGTTTCCTGGGTTTTTATTTTTCTTCTTTGTTTGTGTTAGCAGTTTGGATAATTGCACACTAGTTTATATTTAACAAGGTTATCATTAATGTGGTTTGGGGTTTACTGCTGCACACTTAGTCACAGCAATGAAAGTTTGTAGGCACACCATACAAATGCTAGCGGTTTAGGACTTGGAAGATTGTAATGGTGTGTGTGTGAAAGGCTATCTCATCCCTGATTGAAGCCCAAGGATGACTTCAGTCTAGGTTAAGTTCCATGATAAGTAAATGACAAACTATTCAACAAGTGACTAACAAAATATTTGAGAATGTCAAGCATTCCTATATGCCTAGCACACTGATTGTTACTGCAAAGCACTTTACTCTTTGGCCTGGTTATTTATAAAGCAGAATGCCTACTTTGATAGGTTTAGGAAAGGAGGAGGAATGGAAGAATGCTGGGGAATGGAGAGCAGTCAAAGGCTGTAGAAAGTTTTTGCCTAAGGACAAAAACTGGCATTTAGGGGACAAATGGTTGATTTGATGTTGAAGTTCTCAATGGAAGTGTTAGGCTTTCTTGAGTTGAATAAAGTTTGCTTTCAGAGGGTGAATAGTGAAGAAGGAAGGTGGGATTACAGATGTCTGAAGTAATTGTGTGGGTAATTGAGGGATTTAATTTATCCATCACAAAACTAATACCAAATAATGTGTAAGTTCTTAATTTGTTCCATGCTTTACGGTTTACAAAGTGCTTTCATAGATTTTAGTTCAAGTCATTTCAAAAAGGCAATGTGGCAGCTGTTTTAAAGCTTAGAAAGTCTAAACCACGGACAATTAATTTAAGTGACTCATCCAAGGGCAAGCATTCCAATATGGCAGAATGGGGATGTAAATCCTAATTTTCTCATTCTAAATTGAGTGTTTTCAAACAATGAAACTCTACCATAGCTGTATCACTTACAGGAAAAACAACAACAACAACAACAAACTTTGCTGTTAAGAAAAATAGAAAATAACATTTTCTCTGAAGTTAAGAGAAAAATGTATTTTCGTTTTCTGAAAAGTGCTGTAAAATTTTATTCTCCTTCCTGCCCCAAATCTTCTACTTGGTATATTTGTAACCTCAAAGGAACAAAAGTGCCAGAGCCTCATCCATTTCAGATCTCTGGGCTAGAGTCAATCAGGGTCAGTATTTTAAAGTACAAAGAAATCTTGTGCTATAGTTTTGGCTAGCCGGCGTCTTTTCATCAAAGGAGGATGCTGATTTTCACATGATAACCTCTGGTGCAGGCCAGCAGAGTCCTGGTTTGGGGCCCTAGTCATGGAAAATTTTCTCAGTAAGGACAGCTTTCTCCAAATAACAGTTTGGTGTCAATGCTTGCCACTTGGAATGGGCTTTCTTCATTTCCTGCACTCCTGTGGCACAGCTTCATTCTCAGCAAACTGGGTAGACAGATTCAAGAATGGGAAGATCAGCCTTGGAGTCAGACAACCCTCACATGACCCTGCTGAGCCTCAGTTTCCCCAGCTGTAGTACATGGGTAAGAATGCCTATCTTTTGGGGTATTGGCAAGTATTCAAATAAGATTGCAGCATTAGCTAGTGTTTGGCATTTAGTGTCTGTCTGTCAGTAAACCATAGCTGTTAATTCCATTAACTGCCCTGCATTCTAACTGTCCTGTCAAGAAGCAGTTGAGAAATTTGACAGGGTCTGTTAAAATTGTTGGGAGCAGTGCTCTTTGCTTTGGTGGAGCTAAGGCTATACTGAACAGATAATTTGCTGCATTGTTTTAATTTCATAAATTGTTAAGTAAAATCATAACAGGGCAGGAAAACCATGCCCCCTCCATTAGGTACTGCCTTTTGCCCCAGTGTACACTGGAGTCTTGACAATTTCCATTGTTAAAATAAGGACTCAGGGACAGGGAAGCAAGGAGGGGTAAATTCAGGTCCCGTCCTTAGACTCTGAGAGCAGCAAAGCCAAATGGTTGAGTAGCAGCCAGTCTTGCCACACACCGGTTAATGGAAGGCAATGGAAGATTTCTGCAGCTCCCATCAGGGCATATATGGGGGGGAGTGTTACCTGCAAAGACAATTCTTTGTTGCATGCTCACTGTGTATTTTTTTTTTTTTTTTTTTTTAGGGGCGGGGATTGACCCTGGGACCTTGTATGTGGTAAGCCTGTGCTCAACCACAGAGCCACATTGGTTCCCCTGAGTTGGTTTTTTTCGTTTGTTTGCTTGTTTTTTTTTTTTTGTTTGTTTTTGTTTTCAGGAGGCACTGGGGATTGAACCCGGAACCTCCCATGTGGGAAGCAGGCCCTCAATCACTTAAGCCACATCTGTTGAGCCCTGCCCCCCTTCCCCACTCAGGGGACCCCCCATCCACTGTAACCACTGCCATGTAGAATCCCATGTTACTTAGGTAACTCTGCCCTGCCTTTCTGTCTTTTACCCAATGTTTCCCCTCCCTGTTAGCAGGCTCTTTTGCATGTGGCCCCTACCTCCCTCCTTTTAACAGGGTAAGCAAAATTGGGGCGTTGTCAAGGGCTCCCAGGTGTAGATCACTTGGCATTGGGTCAGCAGTGACTTATATGATCAATTCTGCACATGCCTCTAGGTGCCAGGCTGGGGTGGCCTGGTTTGTTCAGAGACAAATGGGGTCTGGCGCCACCCTCCAGGAGAGAAGTGGAATTATATCACAAGTCAGGAGAGAGGGAGAATTACAGTGGCAGGTCAGGTCTGGGAGCTGCCCTTTCTGTGGCAGGAGTGGCAGGGTTTCCTGTACGTACAGGCCAGCTGTGACATCCATGGGCCGCGGGGGGTGGGCAAGACTCACTGGATACTCCGTTAAGGAGCATGAGTTCTATTTCAGAGGAGGAGGGAGGCAGGCTGGATTGGGAGAAGGAGACCAGAGCAGCGTTTTGTTTGTTTTTAACCCTTTTGGCATTGTAACTATCTGTTGCACTTGTGCACATCCACAGAACCTGGGAGGAACTAGAAGAAACTAAAGGAAGGGCGGTGTGTCTGGAGCTCAGAGAACAAGAAGAGCAGTTGAACCTAAAGGTCATGTGGAGGATTTTGGTCTTAATCATAAGGGTGGCAGGAAGCCACAGAAGGGTTTTCAGCCAGGTGGAGCCATAAACTTGTGTGTGAAGTGCTTGCTGTGGCTGCAGTGTGGGCGAACGGATTAGATAAGGGGAAGCAGCAGATGGGAGGAAACCAGTGTCTACTGCAGTAGTCCAGGCGCGAGATGGTGGCGACTTAGGGTGCAGTGATTTTGTGTGCTCTGTGTGTGTACAGATTTGAGAGAGGTTCAGGAGGTAAGGGGCTTTGGAGAGGAATTGGATACAGAGGGAGGTGGGGGAGGTGTCATCAAGGGAGACACCCAGGTTTCTGACATGTGGACTGCTTGATTGGTAGAGCCTGTTTTGTTTTGTTTTTTTTTTTTGTTTGTTTTGTTTTTTGAGGTACCAGGGGCTGGGGATTGAAACCGGAACCTCATATGTAGGAAGCTGGCACTCAGCCCCTGAGCCACATCGGTTCCCCTGCATTTTTTTTTTTTTAAGATTTATTTGCTTTTATCCATTTTTTACGCCACCACCCCCTTTTTGCTCTTTTTGTGTCCATTCACTGGGCAATTCTGTGTCTGTTTCCTGCCTTCTCTTCTCATCCTTCTCCTCCTGTTTTCACCAGGATTTGATCCTGGGAACCTCCGATGTGGGGGAGAAGTGTCCTACCACTTGCACACTTTAGTTCCTGGTTTTATAGGCATGTCTCATCTTGTGTCACTCTCCTCTTAAGGCATCATCTTGCTGCGTGGCTCCGCAGGGCCTGGCAGCGCACCTGTGCGTGGGGCCTGGGAATCTCACCCACTCACGGGGCCTGACGGCACACACGCTCGCGGAGCCTGGTGGCCCATGCACTTTCTATATTTTTCTTTTTTTTACTGGGAGGTTCTGGGGATCAAACCCAAGTTCCTCCATATGATAGACGGACGCCCAACCATTTGAACCATATCTGCCCCCCACATTGTTTTTGTTTGTTTGTTTTGCTTGTTGTTTGTTTGTGTTGTTGTTTTAGAGGTACCAGGAACTGAACCCAGGACCTCCCATGTGGGAAGCAGGTGCTCAACCACTTGAGCCACATCAGCTCCCTGGTAGAGCCTGTTTTTTTAGAAATGTTACCTGGAAGAAAAATTCTAGAACTGGAGATGACCCTATTTTCTTTCTTTTTTAAAAATATCTTGTGCCTTTACTTCAAATAGCTCAGGGTGATATGTCAGTGGGGTAACAAATAACTTTTTGGTTAAGTACGAGCATGTGGATATTTTTCTTTTCCTCCAGAAGTAGGAAATGGTTCTGCTTAAGGAGAGATCATCCTAAGCTTTATGTTCATTTCCAACTTAATGGACCCCAAATTTCCAATATTACCTTTTAAGATAAAAGTTGAACATATCAAATTTCAAAAATAACTCAAATCAGATTTCATTCATTTAATTTCGGTTAAAGTCATACAATTCCTTTTAATTAAAAAAAAGCCTTGAACTAGATCATTAGATTTTCAAACAATTTCTAGTTCAACTTATACGTATTTGCAACTTAACAGGCTCTCAAGTCCTTGCTCTCCCAAATGTGGGAAAGAACTATATGTTCTCCAAGAGAAAAACAGATACCTTAGAGAGACTGCTTAGTGGGCTAATGTAGAAACTAAACAGCAAAGTTCCCATTGTCTTGTTCTGGGATTCAAAGGAAGATTGGCAGTTTGTAGTAATAATGACTTGCTTACTCAACTCTAACTTTACGTAGAGGTTAAGAATGAGGGGAGCGGGTATAGCTCAATGGTTTGAGTGCCTGCTTCCCATATATATGAGGTCCTGGATTCAATCCCTGGTACCTTTTAAAAAATAAAAAATAAAAATAAAAAAGTGAAAGTGCATTTTGGAACCAAATGGAACCATATCCCCTACATGCTGTTCACTGTAAAGAAGGGGAAAAATATTTAATAATCAGATACTTAATGGGATGGCTGAGGATTAAATATGATTTCCATAAAGCACTTAGCACAATGCCTGGCTAAGTTTTCAATAACTAACTGAAGTTATTTTTATATCCCAGATACTCTGCTGGGGCTTTACTTATTTTATTTTATTTATTATTTATTTTTTAAAAGAGACTTAGATTACATAAATGTTACACAAAAAATATAGGGATTCTCATATACCCCATTCCCCATACCTCCTACACCCTCCCACATAAACATCCTTCATTAGTGTGGCACATTCATTGCAATTGATAAATGCATCCTGGAGCTTTGCCATTAAGCATGGACCATGGTTCACATTGTAGTCTACATTTTGTCCCACACAGTTCTGCATGTTGTGTGATAATATAAAATGGCCTGTATCTGTCGTTGCAATGTCGTTCAGCATGATTCCCAAGTCCCGAAAAAGCCCCAGTATTACAGCTGTTTTTCTACCTCCATGCCCCCAGAGCCTCCAGTGGCCACTGGCTCCACATCAATGCTGTAATTTCTTCCATTGCTAGAATCACAATATGTCTATAGTAGAATACCAGTAAGTCCACTCTAGTCCATAGTTCTTTCCCCAGTCCTGAGGATTCTGGGATGGTTATATCCACTCCACCTCTAATTGAGAGGGGGCTTATATCCCATGGGGAAGATGGATGGGACTATCTTGCTTGCAGTTGCAGACTCTCTCTGTTCCTTGGGATGGTCGTTGTCCATCATCATCTTGTTAGTTGTCCTGGGTGAGTCCTTTACCTATTTTATAGGGACTAACATCACCATGTTAACGAGGAAATCAAACCTTAAAGAGTTCAGTTTCTTGCCAGGTCACACAGAGCTGGTGGACCTGGGATCCTATCTAATGCTGAAGACTGTGCTCTTGCTTCTGTCCTCTCTTGCCTTTTGACACGTATAACGTTTTATCTAAGCATGTTTTGTGACCCTCCTAAACAAAATGGGTCCTGTTCATTAGAATCCCGGTGATGTGTCTTGACATTTCAGTATTTGGTCGGTGTTCTTATCACTTACATCTTCAGCCCATGTTTGAGTATGGGCGTGCCGGTGGGAGGCTGCTGTGTGTGTATATGGAGCAACTAAACCAGATTTTCTGTTTGATCCTGGTTGCAACAAATGCTAGTGAGTAATTGGGACCAGGCAGATTGGAACAGATGTGAATGTTATATTTCAATCCAGTTGTCCAATCTAGATCCACCCTCCCTGTGAGCTGTATTTCAGAGAGCTGGAAAGAATTTAAGCTGTAGAGCTTCTTAAGAGGTGCAGTGTTCCTTATGTCTAACTTTAGATCTTTCAGAGCCAGGAAAATGAAGTTAAGTCTGAAATATAAGAAAATGAATAAGATTCGTGCAGCCTGGCAAAATCTGGAATTAAAAAAAATATATTTACATGGGAGCTCGGCTTTGATTTTTATATTGTCACAAATCGGTACCAGATGCCTGCATTTCAGCCAGATTCCCAAGCTGATCAGGGAGTGTGAGTTGGAAAACAAAACCACTTTGCCATTTGGGATGCTGATTGATATTTTAGAAGTTTCTTTCTGTTTTCAAAGGGAGAATAACACATATTACAGACCTGGAAAACAGAGCTTTTATAAATAGCAATTAACAGAAGATGCCCAAGGGAGGAAATCTCCAGTTTTCTTTTTATAACCCTGGCAAAAGTAACTGAGGTGACATTTTATTAGCTTTGGCATCTCCCACTTTCACTGGGAGTTCAGCTATGTGAAGCTGTGTCAAGAGCTAGTAGCTCTACTGCCATCTTCCCTCAGCCTCAGGTCAGAGGAGAGAGAGACACAGGAGTACTTCTGAATGGGGCAGCTGGCCCTGCCTGGCAGCCTGCATGGGACAGGATCCCAAAGTCCTGGGGTTGCTGTGTACACTTACCCCTATGGTTTAAAATAATTGACTTAACGTTTTCAGTCTGAGAGTTGGTCTCCACAGTGTTTCCTTATCCTACAGGCAGTTTTTCTTGCTGGCATTTGAATGAGATACCTCTTGAATGGTCTGAGGCCTCTGTCCATTCCCTGAGTGCTTTCTTAACGGTGCTGCTGTGCAAGAACATGTGGCAATTTTCCCGGTGAGCTGTAGGGGAGTCCCCCGGGTGACATGAGTCTGAATTCCAGCTCTGTGCCTTGGAAGCGTCAGGCTTTGGCGAGGCTCAGACTGGAAAAGAGGGATATTGGTCCTGAGGGGCAGCTGGGTGGTTGGAGAATGAAGGCTTGAACAGAGGGGCCCAGCTGGTGTCCTCAGAGGGTGGGGAAGCTTGAGGGCCCTGAGAGGTAAGGCCCTGGCGCTGGCACTTCTGGGCTCAGCGTCCCTTTGAACGAAAGGATAAGTGCTCCCACCACCACACTCTGGGGCTAACGCTGGCCGAAGCACATGATGCCCACTGTCGGGGCGCCGAGACCATCCTCTTAGATCTTACACATTTTCTCTTTAGAACCAGGACTGAACTTTTTCTCTGCCTCTGCTCTAAGGCAGTAAATTCTGATTATTATATTTTTAGCTAACTCGTTACTCTAGCATTTATGAAGTGTTTACTGTGTGCCTCAGTGGCGTCTCTAGACTGGGGTGTCGTGGAAGGAGCCTGTTCTCTCTTCACCAAGGCCTGCCTCATCCATCCTTTAGTTACTCCTGAGGCAGGAAGTGCAGGCTTCACCTGCCTTGTGTCCTCCCTTGATTTTTTTTTTTTTTTTTTTTTTTTTACTGGGAGGTCCCGGGAATCGAACCTGGGTCCGTCCATATGGGAGACGGACGCCCAACCAGTTGAGCTCGATCCGACCCCATCCTCCCTTGATTTTGAGGAAGCCCAGAGGCAGAGGTGTGACCTGACTCCAGGTCACAGCAGAAATTGAAATCCGACCTCCTGGCTCTAAATCTCATTTCCTTCCCTCTGTACTGTGCTGGACAGGCACAGATACAAGATAGGACAAGAACTTTAAAAATAGAATTTGTATGCTGACATATTTTTATAATACCACTTAAAATGTTACTGTCTTCCTGATAATTTGCATATGATTTAAGGAGAAGAAAAGTAAATTCCAGAGCCAGACTTGTAGGTTTGTGCACTGGCTTTGCTTTTCCCTACCCGTGTGATTTGGGGCAATTTATAAATAAAGTAAAACCTTTCTGAGCCTTGGTCTTCTCATCTGTAAAACAAAGATAGTAGTATAAACACCTAAAACATAGCGATAATGAGGATGAAATGAATTAGCTTGTACCCTGCGCTTTAGAGCCATGCCTGGTGTGCTATGATGTAATTCAGTATGGGTAGATTCTCAGGAAATGCACATTGTATCAATGATAACTCTAAAATTTAGGGAAATGGCAAAAATTAGGGAAATGGCTAGGCCCAAAGTCAAGAGGAGAGTTGGCAGTTTCCCGTCATTTTGATCCATTTGGGTCTCGTGGCTCAGGCCTGGGAAGTCTGTTTTCGAGCTTTATCCATTTTGTCAGCAGACTCCAGATTAAGCAGCCCTTGGTCAAGTCTGTGACATTTTTGAAGTGTGGAGCACTAATCAGATGCACCTGCCTCCAAGGTGGGAAAATGTAAGGAATAGTGGGCAGCAATATGGGATCTCATAGGGCCCAATTAGTCACACAAATAGTAATTTCCATGCCACCCCCCAGACCTGTCTTTACAGCTACTAAAATGCATTTTAGAAGAGTCTTCCTTTCCTTCCTTCCTTTACCCCCGAGTCTGATAGAGATGGTACAAAGCTATGGTGTGCTCCGTGGGATGGTCCCTAAACTGAAGGCATCCATGACCCATGATTTCTAAACAGACCCCAGCGAGCCAAATTATAAGGGAAGGCAACTTATTTTCCACATCTGTATAATCACGACTACTAGTAATTTTGGGAATCCATTTTTTTTTCTTCTCCCCAGAAACCCCACTGTTAGGCAGTTGAGATACTTTCTTCATTTCTTCCTCCCTCATCGCACAATTAAGTGGCACAAAATTAAATGACTCTTGTTTGGAAGAACAAGCAAATAAATAGGTCAGCAGATGTTGGAAATTTTCTGTTTGCTTTCATAGAGTCAGGGTCTTGGAACCTTCCAGGTCTGAGGGGCTGGGACCCTCTTTGTTATGTCCTTACAAAAAACTGCAGACTCTAAGCTGGTTTCTGCTCAATTATTTAATATTAAACTTTGCTTTGCTTAACCTGATTGCATTGATAATATAAGCCCACTAAATAAAGTTCTGTTGTTGAAAAACTCCTGTTTCCTTAAGAGAGAAGGGCACCTTTCCTGAAAGCAAGGATTCTGTGACATGTTTTAAATAGACCTTTTACCCTTGGTAGTTTTTTTGCACTGTATAAACTTTTTATCAGCGAACAAACGATGCATTCTTCTGTGTCTGTGTTTATTCCGCTTGAGGCCACGGTGTGAGATACACTGCTAAATAGATTCCAGTCAGATGATCCAGACTGTGTGATTTTATAAGAGACATCTGTTTAAGTTTAAAAATAAATAATTAAAACATACACACAGACAAAAGGTTGTTGCTCCTAGCAAAATAAAATTAGTCTGCTGTTAACAGAGGCGCTCTATGTTTTTTTGGCAAAATAATTTTCTTTTTTCATTTACTCTAAAGATAAAAATCTAGATAGAGAAAATAATAAAGATTAGATTTTTTCTTTTCTTTTCTTTTTAGCTCATTAGCAAGTTACACAGTTACAATATCTTTGGATGGTACTAAGACTCTTCCATCTCTGGGTAATTTTTGTCTGTGCTACTTTAAAATTACCTAATAAGATTATTCCAAGCAAGAACTTTCAAAAAGATGTGTTGATTTTCAAACAGCTGTTTTGGTAGATGATGGGTTAGTAGTCTTCAATTTAGGAATACGAAAAGACATAGATAGGGCCATACCATGGAATTTGCCCATCTTTTCAGTATTACTCCTTTACTATAGCCAAAAATGACTACTAAGTCTTAGAAGTGTATTTTTTCCTATGAAGTTGTATATGGAATAGTGAAAAATGGGAATCAACCAATCGGTCGAGCATAGGGAAATATTTTAAGAGCAAGTCCGTAAGTTACTCCATGACACATCTTACAGCAATTAAAAAGTGTTTACTTTGAAATGCATAAAAAATATGGTTGTCCAGAAAGAGGGATAGCTATGTGATAGAGAAGATACAGCAAAATGTCAACTGTACAGAACAATCTAAGAATTGAAGTGAAGAGAACATGGGTGTTCACAGTAAAATGTTTTCAATTCTTCTTTGTGTTTAAGAATTTCTGTAATAAAATCTTAAGGGAGGAAAAAGACATTGGCAAAGTCATCTCCCAGATTTCTTTGCCACAACCCACTGCGCATAGTATGCAGGGCAGTAGATGGCTGCCGTGGGCGGCACGTGCCATGTCTGCTTCTGTGGGCTGTGTGTGCTGCTGTGATGCGTGGACTGTCATGGGCTGTTGTGGGTCCCATGTGACACGTGGAATGTGTCATCTCAAGCGGCATCGTCCTTGAGGACCATCTGTGGTCCAGCGGGTCCTCTAGCACAGCTACTGTTTGAAGTTATCACAGGTGCTGATACACTGTGTAGGCCAAGAGTAAAGGGAAGTGGTCGCAACCATTCCCCTCCCACGGGCACTTAAATGTATTTTATAGGGGCCAAATATCCTGTCTGATCTTCATTCTGAGGCTCCTTGTTCATGAAGTTCCCTTCAGATAAGAACTGGCCTGAGGGCTGTGCTAAAAATCATGCTTTCAAAATTAAAAAAGAAAAAAAAACTAATTTTATCTGTGATGTCTCGCCTTTATGCTCTTTTAAAATACTTCTCTGGTTCTTTGTGTGGTGCTGTGTTCCAGAAAGCTTGTATGTAAATTACAATGTTAAAAAAGGGTGACATTTCAAAAGTAAGGAGTAAAATTACTCTTAATCCCTTCACTGCTAACATTTTGGTGAATTTACTCTGAGGCAGGTTTCTGTCTTCCGTCCTTCCGTCCATCTATCCATCCATCCATCCCGTGTTTGTTTGTTTTTTAAGATTAATTTTATTTCTTCCCCTCTTCCCCATCGTTGTTTGCATTTGCTCTCTGCTGTCTGTGTCCATTCGTTGTGTGCTCGTCTTTTTAGGAGGCATCGGGAACCAAACCTGGGACCTCCCATGTGGAAGGGAGGTGCCCATTGGCTTGAGCTACCGCTGCTTCCTGCTTGTTATGTCTCTCATTGTGTTTCCTCGTTGTGTTTCTTCGCTTTTATGTCAGCTTGCTGTCATGCTTGCCTTCTTTAGGAGGCAAGGGGAACCGAACCCGGACCCTCCCATGTGGTAGGCAGGTGCCCAACTGCTCGAGCCACATCCGTTTTCTCATCCCATATTTCTTGAACCCGTAACTGTGCAACTGTGCGAGGTACCAGATCAACACCATCCCTGCTTTCATGGCATTTGGGGGCTAACATATATACATGCATCTGTATATATGCTTGTGTATATATTTAATTTTTAAATGGTATCATGCTTTACATATGTTTCTGAATTGCTTTTTTCTTTTTTTCACATAAGGCACAAAAGAAACACAGTTTTAAAGTACCAGGAAATCTATAAAACAAACATTGTGATAAATCCTTTGTAAGAAAGTTTTTATAATATAATAAACGCCTCTAATGATAGTTGTGGGGGTGTTACATTCTTCCAAAGCCAAGTATTGTTGGCTCAGACAGCCAGCGGCTTAATGCCCTCATGTCCTTCCATAAATTTAACTAAAAGGAGGTACGTATTGGACACTTTCTCATTCAGTTCATTCATTCAGGAGATGTTTATACCATGTGCCAGGGGCTGGGCACAGAGGGTTGAAAAACTAGCCTTGTTCCTCACCCTCGTAGAACTGACAGTTCAAGGGGGTAGACAGACATTAAAAGAGAAAATAATATACAAATCTGGTATAAGTTGTGCTAAGCACCCTGAAAGAAAAGAACTTGGCTGCGAAAGAGAGGAATTGAGGGGAGAGTGAGCTGGCTCCTTGGAGAAGGTGTCTTAGGCTGCCAGAGAAGTGGGTGGGAGAGGGTTCCAGGCAGAGGGGTCGGACGTGTTCCAAGTCTCCTGGGCAAGACAAAGCCTGTTTTGGGGGAAGAAATGAAAGAGGACCGGTGCGGGTGAAAATATAAGCAGGAGATAGAGGTAGGCAAGGCTGGCCATGACTTGTGGGCTCAGAGTTGGAGTTTTCCTCCAAGTGCAGTGGGAAACAGTGGATGGGTCTGAAGCATGGGGCAACGAGAGCCAACTGGCTCACTTTGGGCTGCTGCAGGAGACCAGGCAGGACTGCTGAAGGAGTCCTGGTGAGAGAAGATAGGGTATTTCAGTGGCTTTCAGAAATAGGCTCCAGGTACTTGGTGATGGACTCAATGCCAGCGTATCATGGAGGGAGCACCAAAACTCCTGGGTGTGTGACGGGGTAGGCTGGTTTCCCGGGGCGGAGGAGACCGAATTTGGCACCATAGGTTTGAGCTGTCAGTGCGGCTGCCATGGGGAGTTTTAAGGAAGCACCTGGATGGCCAGGGGTTTGGCCTCCAGGGAGGCGGGTTGAGGGGACAGGTTTAGGTGTCATCAGCGTGTTAGGAGGTGTTCAAAGGCACAGGAGGGATGGGCTCACCCAGGGAGTGGGCACAGAGAGGTGACCAAAGTCTGAATGAACTCTGAGGATCTTCGTATGAAGAGGTTGAGTAGAGAGCACCTATCAGCAAGATGGGAGAAGCCAGAGGAAAACTGGGTGTGTGGGGGGCTGTCAGGGAAGCCTTGAGGCTGGGAAAGGGGGTGCACAAGAGGGCTGTGGGAGGTTTTCCCCCCTCTCAGATGGTTCCTTCATCTGTATGTCTGCTGTCTCCATTCACTGTCTCTGCTCGTCATCTTTCGGAGGTACCGGGAACTGAACCTGGGACCTCCCATGTGGGAGGCGGGCGCCCAACTGCTTGAGCCACATCTACTCCCAATGGGGGAGGGTTTTAAGAGTGAGAAGGATGGTGTTCAGGGAGTATGGACTTAAAACAGAAACCAGCAGTCTTGCAAGGCACTGTGGAGTGCCTATTTTAAACTGGTGGGCATGGGTTTATAGTTATTTCCAATTGCTTGACTGCATGGTCACTTAACTCAAGGAAGCAGGTTATGGTTATTCCGAAGAGGAGGTCACTGCAGACTGGAAGGATTGAGGAAGGGTACCTACATGAAGGAGCGTGTCTCCCAGCTACCTTATACTAATATTTATTTTTTTTAATGAAGTAAAAGCTTAAAAAATATTAACTTAATCTGCATAACAATCTTGTAAGGTAGGTTATTATCCCTATTTTACAGAGAGGAAAACTGAGGCACAGAGTCATTATTTAGCTCATCTAAGAGGCCCCAGGGCTAAGAAGTGGTGGAACTGGGGAGTTTGAACCCAGTCAGATTCCGGAGTTTTGGTTCTTAAGAGCCATGCAGCGCTGCCTTTGGTAGACTTTCATGGCATTCCTTTAAAAGAGCAGTGCTGTAAGGAACTTGTTAACAACATTCAGTAATCGGACACAGCACTTTCCCCTGAATTATCTAAAGGCTCTTTTAGCTCCAGTCACGCAGATACTGCATCCGTAGTTAATTTCATTTTGTGAGTTAGGGTTGTCTCTGTAGCTTGTAGGGTGTACATACCCATCCTACAAACATTTCTCCTCATCTCTCCACCCCCAGCTGGTACCCATTGTCACAACAGCCCAGCGATGCCCTACCTGACTTTGGTCTCTTCTTGGGCCCACCACCAGCTAGCAACGTGGGGGAAATGAATCGAAATGCTTGCCGGCTCTGTGTTTTCTGACAATTTTTTAAAGCATCTGGGCTCTTGCTGGTTGCAAAAGCAGAATGAGATTCTTTTCCCACGTTAGGGTTAGCTCAAGGGTAGGCGCCTACTGAAAGACAGGCAGAACAGGTAAAAGAGGGGCTCTGTGGGGGGACGGATGTGGCTCAAATGGTTGGGCATCCGTCTCCCATATGGAGGGACCCAGGTTCGATGCCCGGGACCTCCCAGTAAAAAAAAAAAAAAAAAAAAAAGAGGGGCTCTGTGGTGTCTCTGTGCTTTGCGTGCTAGCAAATCAAACTGAACAGAGAGTACAACCAACATCTTGCTAAATCCCCCACCCACCCTGCCCACCCTGCCATTCTAGAAGCAATGTCTCATAAAGGAGTGGTTAACAAGGGAAACAAAAGGCTGATTTGAATGCAATGATTCCTTCACCAAACTCAATGCCTAAAAATTCATATTTCAGGGGAAACGAGTGTTTTCCTGTCGGAAAGAAGCAATTCTAGGGATGTGTGTGTATGTGGAAACAGCTAGCGAAGAAGTTAAATTGATTACAACAGGTTGCCGTGTCAGCTTTTATTCTCTTCCTTGCTCTTCCAAACCTATTATCTTCAATAATGTTGCCAACTGATTCTCTAATGCTACTCAAAATACTATAATAGTGTAGATATACACATATACAAATTTGTCTCAGTGCATAATGTGGATCCATTGTTTTTTTGTTTTTTTTTTTTTTAAAGATTTTATTTATTTATTCATTTTATACCCCCCTTGCTGCTTGTGCTCGCTGGGTCAGCTAACCACGCCGTGCGGGCGGGCTTGCCTTCACCAGGAGGCCCTGGGAACCGAACCCGGGGCCTCCCATATGGTAAACGGGAGCCCTACTGATTGAGCCACAGCCGCTTCCCATCCATTGTTTTTTTAAACTGCGTTTTTCTATTACAAAAAGAATACTTTTATAAAACACTTAGGAGAAAAAAAGAAATTGAAATTTCCCATAACCCATCTACCTACAGTATCTTCAGGATAAGACACATGGGTTGGGATAGGTTCTGTCAGTTATACACAGACCAAACAGTACATTCTGTAGGTTTCCTTGTTTCACTAAAGGATACATCAGAGACATCCTCCTGCATCATGGTCACCCTCTGCCTGGTGCTCCCTCCTTGAAGCCTAGCAAATCCTCACGGAGATTCCCCATCGGAAACTGAGGTGTCCGTGGTTTCCAAGCCGTCTAAGATTTCTCTGTTAAAATTATGAATGGAGTAGGAAGGCCAGCATGTCCCCGTTTCATAGTAGAGAAAACAAGCTAGCTCTGAATGACTTAACCAGGACAGGGGGAAACTGGAAATAGAAACCAGACTCGCTCATCACTGCCTTGTACTTGATTCACTTGATAAAACAAATCTTAAGATCACTATCAGCGGAAATTATTTTCCCTCATCTCCTGGGAGTGTGTTTCAATATTTTTATGTTTGCTTAATGGTGATCTCAATACTGCAGCTATTTTAAAATTTTTTTTTAAAAATGTAAGCTTTCCAGGTTTCTTTAGGAGACTTCCTGGATCTTTATTCCTGTATGGCTGGAAACTTGTACAGCCACATAACAGAGCCAGGGACACACTGAAGGACACCTCCTTGGCCGTCTTCACTTCCTCTTTGGAGAAGCATTGGGCTCCGGGTGGTCCAGCTGTGGCCCGTTTTTGTGTTTTGTTTTTGTTTTTGTTTTTGTTTTTTTCCCCAAAAGCTGTTTGGAAACTTAGGGTCTATTTTATTTTCCAGATGCCTCCTTTTTGCAGTTCTATTAGCTCATTCATAATATATTCCATAGGGCTAACAAGACACCATCCTTAAGGAAATAGTATCCCTTAGATTCTGTCAGTTACAGTTTTTATTGTGTTAAATTGGTGCTAATTATTTGGGAGTGTTTTGGATGCTGATTCTTTTGGTTTGTTCAGTCACCCAACAGATGTTTATTGTGTACCTAATATGAGCCAGGCACTCTGAGTTACAGCCCTGGACCTAGGGAGCCCTAGGTCACTTAGAGCCAGACAAAATATCCACTCCCCTGCCCAGGAGGCAGGAGGGAGGGGCCTTCCCAACCAGGAGCTGAGCAGGCAGCCCCAGGGAAGGGCGTGCTGGAGCCTGGGCCACCTGGCCATTCCCACGCTTCAAAGCAGCAGGCAGGTTCCCGGAACTCCTGGGAGCTACCGTAACACCCCAGGCTGTGGGAGCAGGACGATGGGGGCTCCTGGGAGTTCTGCTCCCCATTACAGCTGAGCCCCACAGAGCCACCCAGGGGCATCTGATGGGCCTGGCACCAGTTTGCCCTTGCAGAGTAAACCCTGGGGTGGAGCAAAGGCTGATACTGAACCAGGATCCAGAATCCCTCTGCCTTTGGGCCTGTCAGCACCCCTCCAGGCATCACCTCAGCAGAGGACCTGAGAGCTGCATGTGCCTATTTGTACGGAATTCTTTTTTGGGTATCCATGTGCCACTCCCTCTACCTGAAGACCTGATGTAACGATTAAACACATTAAAAACGTGGCTTCAGACATTTTATAAAGAAGCTGCCTGGTCTATCTAAAGCACCAAATTATTTCTCATGTTAATGGGCCTTAGAGTTCTGAGAGGGAAGCGTCTGCTGGCCCAATTGAAGGTTCCAAAGTTAATTTTTTTAAAACCCAAGTCGTTCCTCCCCAGTTGGGCAAAATCTTCCCATTTCTATGGTGAAATAACTTTTGATGGAAAATAAACTTTGAAGTTGGTTGAAGCGAAAAGAGCTTTCCTTCAAACGCAGCAGAAACTGAATAGAACTTCCCTTATTTTGAGAGAATGGCCTGGAGAAGTCATCAGAATTTGCAAGGCCTGTGGGAGCTGATGCCCTGCTGCTTTGGGGTTTGAAGTGTGTAACCTGCCCAGCTCCCCCCTCCGCCTCTTTGAAAACCTTCTCTTTCCCCTAATTGAAGCCAGTCATGGCAGCGTGGCTTGGCAGGCGCAGGCCAAGGGGTAAGTGGTAGGAGCTGCGGGGCCAGGCCTGGGGTGGGGCCGACAGCCGATAGCCCCCAGCAGAGGGGCGGGCTGGTTTTGTTTGGCTGCACTGCCAGCCCCCGTGTGGGACCATCTGGATCCCTGAGCCATTCCTCGCAGCCTCCCAGCTCGCCTCACTCTGAAACTGCCCCATCTCTTCCTCCAGAAGAGACACACACACAGGTTGTGAGCCCGCAGTTCTGGAGAAGCGAGATGCGAGGCTGCCCAGCTTTTCACAGTGCGACCTCAGGCTGCTGAGTCTACAAGTTGCCCTCCTCTCCCACCTCCTGGCTCTGTATGTGAACTTAGGGGTCTCCCTCTGTAAAACGGGAATCAGAATGTGCCCACCTTTGTCAGGGTGTTGTGAGGATTAAGTGCACGGACGTCTAGGGTGCTTGCGACATAGTATTTGAAAAGTGAAATAAGAACATGTCACTGAGGGCCTGTCTGCCCTCTGCTGCAGGCCCCCCATGCTTCCCGGGAGCCTCGGGACTATTTGGAGGGTCGCACTGGCAGGCAGGCTGTGTGCCAAGACCACCTACCCACGGCTTCCATGGCAGCATATCGATGGGCCTTGGGCTTATGTTTGTTATAGTCTAAGAGCAGAAGCCAAACTGCTGGCTTTTTTATGAACCCAGGAAAATGGGCTTGTTATGATTATGAGGCATTAAATCTCAGAGCCAATTTAATAGGCACAACTCGGGCATCCAGATGAGCCTTGCTCACCTTATGCTTGATGATTTCAGTTTCAAAGGACACATGTAAAAGTCCAGGCACAGAAATTTTCCTGATGAGTGAGGAGCAAGGACCAACCAGGGGCACTCTTGCTTTGCAGAGAACAGATTAAGTTCGCCATTTCTCACAGCTGTTGGCTACAAGGAAAGGCGAGAGCTTGCTCTTCTTTTAGAGCTTAGTGGATACTCTTGTAAATTATTGGGATGCTAATGGGTTTCATCAATATGGGACTAGTCAGCTAGGCTCCCAGCTCCTCCCTTGGATTAGTGATTGCCAAAGTTTGTCCCAGCCCTAACACCCTGGAAGCCTTCCCTGGCTTGTCCTTCCTCACCACTGGGCTGGGTACTCTCTTCTTTGTTCCCATAACATCTTGGGGCACATCAGTGCATACTCTGTTTTTATAATTATCTATTAATATAGACTCTTTGGGAAAAGAGGGGAAAGATGCACATATGTACGCACTTTACGTCAAATTTTAGAAGGTTCGCAGAACCCCTCGGAGGTCCAGGCACCCCAGTTTGAGGACCCCACCCTAAAGAACGATGCCGTTGAGCATCCTTAGGAAAATAGAAGGGCAGTCAGTTGCATTTATTTTGGCCAGTTGCTGTCTGAAAAATATCTGTTGAAAGCCATATTTCGCTCACCCTACCAAGTTAAGAATATAGTTTTTTCCATCGTAACCATTCTCTGTCACACCAAAGCCCTGGCATAAAGCATCCATTCAGACCTCTGGGATAGTCTTTTGCCAAAGAGTCCAATGAGCAGTCGAATCCACATTCCATCTAACTGAATATTCATGTGGTTTTAGGCACAACTCTCATGCTGCAAATTCACTTTGAAACCTTTCCTGACCAGCCTGGTAATTAGAACTGTGGTTGCTAATTATGTATACGGTGAGGCAGATGTACTAATAATATATCTTCAAGAGGCTCTGAAGGAGCTGTCAAAAAATTAAACTCCCTCTCTAGACGCTGACAACAGCTCCATGGAGGGGGTATTGTCTTCTCTAATGACTGAAGGTGCCTGTGGATTCACCCTCTGCAAACAGTATCAATTGGCCTTTAAAACCAGAGGCTAGGAAAATGGGAGGTTATGAAAATTGAAGTTTTCCAGACAAATTGGCAAATGGGCATGTGCAATAAGGAGCTTTCCTTTTCTCCCTGGAAGGGTGCAGAGAGCCAGGGAATAGGAGGATGGGCTTGCCAAGAGGTGTTTAGTGGTGCAAGGCTTGAGGCAAAGTATTTTTTAAGCAGAGTTATGTTGGAAAAGGAGTGCTAGAAACTCTGCCTTGCTAGTGGGAACATAAAATGGCACGGCAGTTTGGAAAATTAAACAAAGGATTTTCATATGACCCTGGAATTCTTCTGCTAGGTGTGTACCCCCCAAAATTGAAAGAAGGGATTCGAATGGATACTTGTATGCCAATAGTCATAGCAGCATCATTCACAATTGCCAAAAGATGGCAACAACCCAAGTGTCCATCATCAAATGAATGGATAAACACAATGTGGTATATATATACAATGGAATATTGTTCAGTAATAAAAAGGAATGAGGTTCTGATACATGCTACAACATGGATGACCCTTGAAAACATGCTCACTGAGAAAAGCCAGCCAAAAAAGGACAAATACTGTATGATTCCACTTATATGAAATGTCTAGAATAGGCAAATTCAGAGACAGAAGGTAGACCCCAGACTACCTGGGGCAGGTGGAGGAGGAATGGGGTGATGAAAAGTTTTAGTAATGGATGGTAGTGATGGTAACAAAACATGCAAGAACAATTAATACCGCTGAGTTGTACACTTAAAAATGGCTAAAATGGTAGATCTTGTTTTACCACAATAAAAAGGGGGAGGGGGTGCTGGAAAGCATGTGGGAGTTGTGGGAGAATCTGAAGGCCCTGGGGAGAGCTGAGAGCTGGCCCTCCTCTTTCGGGTGTCTGCCCACGAGCACGGCGGCTGATTCTCCCCTGATGCCTGCTGCTGGAGCCTGGAAACAAAGCCACAGACAGGACCAGTTTCACCTACGCTAGAAAGGAAAAAGGATGGCTGTAAAATTAGTCTGATTCCTGGCCCTTGTTCTCCCACCATCTAGCTCTGACCTGGGCAAGTCACTCACTCTCTGTCTCCGTATCTCTAGTAAGAAAGAAATTGAACCAGATAAACAGTTTTCAAATTGTATTACCTGGAGCTCTAAGGATTTTAGCAAGGGCTTGAGTTCCACAAATGTTGTCTTTTTCACTCTATTTTTTTCCAGTATATATGTATCTCTCTAGAGATTCTACATATCCTATACAATAACATCTTTATTGAGATATTCACATACCACACAGTACATCCATTTAAAGTGTACAATTCAATGGTTTTTAGTATTTTCACAAAGTTGTACAACCGTCACCACAATCTAATGTTAGAACATTTTTGTCACCCCCAGAAAGGAACCCCGTGGCCATTAGCAGTCACTCCCATTCCTCCCAGCCTCACCTCCAGCCCAGGCACCCATTAATCTACTTTGTCTCTGTGGATTTGCCTACTCTGGACATTTCGTATGAAAGGACTCATTCACAATGTGGTCTTTTGTGACAGGCTTCTGTCACTGAGTATTATGTTGTCAAGGTTCATGTTGTTGCACATATCAGTACTTCATTCCTTTCATGGCTCTGAATAATATTCCTTTGTATGTTAGATCACATTTTATTCATCTGTTTCTCAGTATGCATGTTTGGGTTGTTTCTACTTTTTGGCTATTGTCAATAATGCTTCTTTGAATATTCATGTTCAAGTTTTTGCGTGGACAAATTTTTGGATTATATACCTAGGAGTGGAATTGCTGGTCATATGGTAACTCTGTGTTTAACATTTTGAGGTATACTTTTTAATATATATAGATATATGTAATATGTTTTTAAAACTGCCGTAAAAATGCAAACTCAAGAGTGATCCATAGAAAATCCTGACACACTGGTGACCATCTGTACTGTTAACTTACGCTTTAGTTAGGCCCTGATTGGATTTGGGGCAGACTGTGGAATGTTACCTCCCATATCTGAGATTGCAAGACAAGATGTTTAGAAACAGTTACCACTGGCACCTACTCATCTGTATCACTTGGTGTTATATCCATCTGCGTAACCAAGACCCAAAGAAACTGGATGCTGAGATTGACTTTAGATGAGAAATATCATCCATAATTCCTGGTTTCTGATTTGTTTGAACATCAAATGAGCTTCAGTGCTCTCACAGTGAGTGAGTTATCAGTAAATAATATACATTTAAACAACTTTTACTTGTTCTCATTGGTTTTATATTTGGGGACTTGGTATAAGGTTTAGTTTGGGGGGAAAAAGCATTCTACTATTGAAAAGGAATTTGACCCTCAGTGATCTAGATGATCGTAGGTCCCCTGCCTTGGTTTTCGACCTCATTCCTGAACACTCTCGGGTTTCTGCTGGTTTGCCAAGGGTCTTGAAGGAACCCCACAGAGAAATGTTAATCTGACTTGCTGGAGCTGTTAAGATCTGTCCTTAGCTCTCCTGAGTCAGCTGTAACTGCAGATGTTTGTTCCTGTTATACTTAAGTTTGAGCACCTACTATGTGCAAGGTAATGTGCTAGTCCCTGAAGGGGTTTTAAAGAAGGGAAGGCATAGTTCTCTATCCTCAAGGTATTTGCTGTCAGGTTTTGAGATTCAGGGTGTAAAATAATAAGAATAAAATCAACTAGTCTACAAGTATTTAGATATGACAATTTCCAAATGGGGTGATAAAAATATCAAATGCCATAGAAATTCAGGGGACGTCAGGGACGGCTTTGCAGAGCAGGTGGCACCTCACTGCAGTTTAGGAGAGAGGTCGGATTTGGGTGGGTGAAGAGAAGGTGGAGCGGGTTCTGAATTTTCTTTTGAACTAAGATTTGGTCACTCTTGGGACATCTCTAACTTTGTAAACCCCGTATCATGAGACCAGTAATTCAGCTGTGACCAGTTCTCATTCAGCTGTCAGTGAAGGGAAGAAACATTGGTGGCCAAGGAGAAACAAGGCGTTTTTAAAAAGGCTTCCAGGAAGGAACATGAGCAAGTTCGAGACCCTTAATAGGAAACAGGATGCTGCTGCTTGAAACTAGATAGACAAGGAAGGCATCAATCTTTATTTTCATAACCCACTAGAGAGCAGGGGGCCACGGTCAATCTGAAAAACTTCTAGAAACGTAAGATTTATGAAACCCCACCAATCCCAAACTTGCTATTAATAATTGCGTGCAGTTTCCAAGCTGTCAAAATCTATTTCTGATGAAGGCACTTCAGAACAGAGAAAGGTCAGACTGGAAACCAAGGGAGAAACTCAGGGGAGCGTTTATGCTACTGTCATTACTGGGAAAGCAGCCTCCTAAGGTACTGTTAAATACTGGCTTGGAAGTTAACTAACCGGCCTGGCTCCCCACTGGTTTTAATTAAATGAGCTCTCATTGGCATCTAAGGTTTTGGGGACTGTGGCCTCAGGGAGTGTAGCTCACCCCTGGCAGGACTTGGCTTTCTTCGATCCATCTCCTGTCTTTGTACTGCACACCCCATAGAGCTGAGCACAGAGGAGTCTCCACTTTGCTTTCTATTTTTTTTTTTCAAAAAGTGCACTTCAATTAGACAGTCTTCAGCAAGTAGATGTCTTTCTTCCAAAGAGTCAGTAAGTCCTCACGGCAAGGTCACTGATGCTCAGGGCCATGGTCAGGGTTGGAGTGTTTGAGAAGGTCACATTCCAAGGGAGAAAGGAGGCTCCAGGATAAAAACATGTTCCCTGATGAGGCCAGAGATAAGTGGATGGCGGGGGTCCATCAGACAGTGGACTCAGGTACTCGTGGGACTATCACTGTGGGCCTTCCAAAGGCTCAGTAACGAGTCACAATCAGCCTCCATCCAAGAAGGCCTACTGCGTCCATGCCCTTGCCTCCATCCAAGAAGGCCTACTGCGTCCATGCCCTTGCAGCCCCACACAAACCCTGCCGTGTTCTGGCAGCTTCTGCACGTCCTTTGTTCTCCTTGTGTCAGACTGAGACACTGCATGCACATATGTGCGCACACGCATGTGCACACGGTAATGCAGGCCACATATCTGTTCACTGCAGTGCCAGCTCCCAGCCCCTCACCCCCAATCTGTGCATGGAGCCAGTTTGTTCACTTGGCCCTGTGGGGGGGGGGGTCTCAAGCCCAATATCTCTGTCAGTTTCCTCCCAGAACCAACCCTCAGCATCTGATTGGGAGTCTGTCTCCTGGTTCCCATTGGGCTCTTTCTTTAGGACAGGACTTTGCTTCGGGGAATCCCCCCCCCCCCGCCCCTTGCCTTACACAAATCTGGTGCTCCATCCTATTTGGCTCCATAAGACCTATTGTGTAAGAAGTCTGTCCCAGCGTTTACCCCTGCAATAGCCTGGCTGTTCCTTATTCTAGGTACTCTCACCTCCTTCCAGTTAACATCATAGTTCTCCTTTGAGCTGCTGAGCTCACACGTGCCCTCCCCTACCTTCTTCCACACACTCCGACCTGATCTGTCCTGGCCTTGAAGACTAGGCCCAGGTGCTGGATTCCCAGCCACCCTCTCCTTCTGGCCCAGTGTTTTTGTTTCCCAGCTGCTTACAGTGAGTTGGCTTAAGCCTCAGGAATTTATTAGCTCATGGTTTTGAGGCTAGAAGAAGTCCAAAGTCAAGGTGTCATCAAGGCAATGCTCTCTCCCTGAAGACTGGCATTCTGGGGCCAGCTGACATTGATCCTCGGTCCTTGGCTTTTCTGTCCCATGGCAACAAACATGGTGGCATAGTCTCTTTTTTCTTCTGGGTCTTTATTTCCGTGAGGCCCAGAATGACCTGGCGATGGGCAGGTACCTTCAGAATGTCCAGATCTGCTGCTTTCTGACCTAGTCCCTTTGTCAGGGAAGGAGTTTGAACTTGTTTCCAGGGTTAATCATTGTGGATTTTGCAAGCTGGGGACTGACATGCTGAAAGGTTGTTTTTATAAAATCAGCAGGGCAGCAGTGGGCAGGATGGATTGGAGGTTCTGAGGAGGTGAGTGCCTGGCCACTTAAACCCTGGTAACAAGTCTGTTTGCTCTAACAGTTCTAGATGTTGAAATGATCTCACATCTTGGTTTCCCAGGATTTGGCAGGTTGGATGAGAACTCTTGAAACAAAAGTAAACTCGGGCATGCTGAGTGTCTTTGTAGTCTCTATAAACATTTAGAAAGTCGCTCTCTTGACCTGTGTATAAAAATACAGAAACAACTCTTATTTGAATAAGCTGATTCACAACTCTTGATATATTTATTTTATTTTATTTTTATTTTATTTTATTTTTTTATTTTTTTTATTTTTTTTATTTTTTTATTTTTTATTTTTTATTTTTTTATTTTATTTTTTTATTTTTTTAATTTAATTTAATTTAATTTAATTTTTTTTTTATTTTTTTATTTTATTTTTTTATTTTATTTTATTTTTTTATTTTATTTTATTTTTTTATTTTATTTTATTTTTTGCCTGATTCTTTAGCTGGAGATTTTAAAATGTAGCCAGATTCCAAATCAGGTTCATAGCATTTCGTCTGCTTCTTGACCTAAACATCTCTTTTTCTTAAAGACAATCTATTTTCTTTAAGGTGATCCTTGTGTATTTTTAATTACTTGGGTGCATATTCTGGGTAAGGATCTGGCTTTAGTCATATAAACTATATAAACTGTGGCTGGGAGAAGAGATTTTTTTCTTGCATAAAGCAAGCCAGCTGTTTGCCCTTCGCTCCTTGGCATCACGGGGAACAAGCTGCTGTGCAGTTACCTTGGCCTGGTGGTCCAGTGAGCACATCAGAGTCCACGCTTCTTGCCTGGTGTTTCTTCCATGTTCTACAAGCAGCCGTTGCCAGGTGAGCAAGCAAGAGCCCCATTTAATTTCATCAATGCCTTTGGCTGCTGGACAAAGATTTTGATCACTAGAAACCAAAGCTAGGTACAAATCTAATGAATGTGCCTTCGGGCTGAAGGGAAAAGCCAGGTTTGCTTTAAGACTCTAGTGTAGCTTTTATGAAAAGGTGACAGATGACTTTTATTTCTTCATCTGTGAGCACATATGTATTGGTACAAAAATAGGGTGTTTCTTAAGTGAGCACAATCTGATTTGACTTCTGTTAAAGGAGCATCTGGGCTCTTGGCTTCAAAATTTGCCAAGTCAACACAGATAGTATCATAACTTATTTGTTGAATATGGTGAGCAAGTTAATGGTGCCGTATCCTCAGCGACTTCAAGTTAGTTTAGAGAAAGAAAGGAAGTATTGGTGGATGTTAGCGGTGCATTTTGCTTTAAGAGAGCCTAGTATTTGGAAAATAGCATTTTCACAAAAGACATATAAATGAAGGTATAATTCTAAATTTAGATATAGGTTCTTCACTTTAGGGTCCTTTAAATAGTATATTTCTGTGGTACATCATCTTACAAATTACAGATTTATACCCACCTTTTTAGGACCACCTTTTCTATGTGAGTTGAATGCTATTTCCAGAGCAAAATATGTCTATGATGAGGGGGTATGAGAACTGAAAATGAACGCTTCTGCCCCATGGGATCTTATGACATTAAAAAAAAAATTTTGTGGTAACATACAGTTCCCCTTTTAGCCTATTTCATGTGTACACTTCAGTGGTCTCAACCACATTCACACGTTGTATTACCATCACCACCATCCATTACCAAGACTTTGTCATGACCCCAGGCAGAAATTCTGTACCCCTTAAGTAATAAACATTCCCATTTCCCAACCCCCAACCCCTAGTAGCTTGTAATCAAGTTTCTGTCCCTGTGAATTTGCTTATTCTAGGTATTTCATGAAAGTGGAATCATATGACATTTTATAAAGGGATTTTCTCACTGCCAAAAAGGCCAACTCTGCTTTCCATGCCAGTGACCCCGAGCCTTTCCTTGCTGGGTCCTGACACAGCACCAGCAAAGCTTAGTGACTTTAAGTCCAAAAGGTACTAAGACTTGTAGGCGCCTTGAATCTCTAAGGTTTAAGCAAGGCTACTCGATGTCCAGCCCAACTCCTTCCCCCAACCCCAAAGCACCAGCTTTACCAGGGGGTAGCAGCTCTGCGTTCTGTGGTGACCCTCAGCGGCAGCTGCTCCCTGATGGCCCCCAGCCCCTCAGAAGGGTCTCTGGCTCCCACTTGCACCCCCACAGCTGGACTCAGCCACACAATGCAGCCAGTGCCTTTATCCCACTGTGGGTCCTCGATCCCCTCTCCTACTCAAGAGTACAGCAGAATGCCTCCTTGCCGCTCCTTGCTCCTTTCTCGCTCTTCCTCTGTAACCAGTTTGTAGAGACAACCAGGTGACCCAGCCCATGCCTGCTTCCCAGCCTTTGAGAGGACCCGGTTGTCTGAGAGCCTGTCTTCGGTGCTGTCAGAGTCGCCCATGGTAGAACCAGATTCCAGCTTCCGCCCATGGTGGTTGTCTTTCCGATTGCTTTGGCTTTTTGTTTTTAAATTATATCACTTTTAAATATTATGAAATCCAATCAAATAGTAGATCCATTTTTTTTTTTTTTTTTAAGATTTTATTTATTTATTCATTTATCCCCCCCTTGCTGCTTGTGCTTGCTGGGTCAGCTAACCACGCCGTGCGGGCGGGCTTGCCTTCACCAGGAGGCCCCGGGAACTGAACCCGGGGTCTCCCATATGGTAAATGGGAGCCCTACTGATTGAGCCACAGCCGCTTCCCAGTAGATCCATTTTTAAAATTAGGTTTTTAACTGATGTGGCAGCATGTAGAGCCACCTTAACATACATAGTTCTAAATAGAGAAGTTGATTTTCCATAAGTGACATCCTACATTTCATTTCATGGCCCAGTAAGACAACCTTTCTTCTTCTTTTCACAGTTTCGATCACAGAGGAATGTGTATATTTATATGTATAAGTGTGTAACTAGGAAGAGTCTGCAAGTATGGACACCAAACTCTCATGCTGGGTTTTACAGTTCGTTTTTTTGTTTTTTTTTTCCATTTTCTACTTGATATATTCCCTGGATTTGTTTTTTTTTTTTTTTTAATAGAGAAATGTATTGCTTTTATCGTCATAAAAACAACAAAATTTCCATTTGGAAAAATGAACATCTAAGTAAACTCGCACAGAAACAGCCTGTTTTAACTAGATTAAACCTTACACCTGTGAACTGCTCAGCTCTGCTTGTGGAGGGGCTGCTCCTGTCTCCTCCTTCCCCTCCCCTCCAACCGGAGGAAGGACTGCTCCCTCCCTCAACTCCTTGTCAGAGTGAAGGGCTGAGAAGCTTAACTCTTCCTGAGGGTGGTTCCTGGACTTCTCTTGGCCAGACTGAGCGCTCATACAATAAACCTGGTGATGGCGGACTTATTCAAGCAGCCTCGATTGAGCCATGCTCTTTGCTAAGCTGGTCTGTGGCTCAGCACGTGTAGGAAGGGAGGTTTGGCCCAGCTCACTGTCTTCCCTGGTTCCATGGGAGAAAGACACAAGTAATAAAGCAAATACATTACATGTTTGTGAATCTTGTGACTATATTAATTTTTTTTTAATTTATTTTATTTTTATTTTTTATTTCTTTATTCATTTATCCCCCCCTTGCTGCTTGTGCTCGCTGGGTCAGCTAACCACGCCGTGCGGGCGGGCCTGCCCCCACCAGGAGGCCCCGGGAACCGAACCCAGGGCCTCCCATATGGTAAACGGGAGCCCTACTGATTGAGCCACAGCCGCTTCCTATATTAATTTTTTTTCCCCCATAACTGTCTGCAGAGTTCTGTAATATCCATGGCTATTCAGTCCTCCCATCACCTCTAATTGCAGGGATGTGAGAACTTGGGTCGTGGAGGTGACCATGAAGGCTACAAGGGAGGTAGCCTTGCCACACAGGGGCCTGTCTTGCAGCTGGGGAGGGGACTCTTACCTGGGGAAAGCTCAAGCCACGTGGTAAATTACATTGCCATTTTGTGAACTTAGAGGTGATTGGAAGAGAGGTTCACCCCGGTCCCCTCCTGCTCTCAGAGCTTATGCTTTGCTCCCAGTGTAAACAGAGCTAGTTCTTCACTCAACTGATTCTGTACCTCCTAAGATATGTATACAGTTGGTTCTGATTATTGGCAGTAGTTACATTCTGTAAAGTCACTGCCAACACTGAATTAGCAGATACTGAACCATCGCTCCTAGGAAATGCAGGCTTAGGTGCCTGTGAGCCTCTGGTCACAACACTTTTGTCACCCGATCAGTACATAATTAGGTGTGTTTCTGTTTAAAGATACCTTATTTGATGTATATTATTGATTCATGAAAACTGAACTCAGGCCTGAAGGAAGCTGTTCTAATACGTTTTTTCCGTAGCACATCACAGCCTCTTGCACTTAGAAACACTAGGCACTTCAGTCCTTGGCTTGAGGGCCACTTTAAACAGTGAAAGCACCAAAAAAAGCACAAAAATGTGAAAAAACATGGCGCTAAACATACCACAAAAAGGACACTTGTTTACAGCTTGAGAGCTGAAACGAGAAGGCCTCGCATCACCTTTCTCCACTGTAGCTGGGAATGTGCATGTTGGACAGCTCAAATTTTTTGCTGCTCCCTGCATGCTTGCAAATGTCCGTGAAAGCACTGCAAGTATTGATTTGGGGATTACAAATAAATTGTCATGAGTAAGTGAATTCATGAACGTGGAACTGTGAATGATAAGGCTCAACTGTATTATATATGCATCATCTATCTGTTTATACTCGAAAATTTATTGGTCTTTCCCTAGCCTTTGTTCTCCAGGCTAACGAGCCCCTTTCCTTTTGGTCAGTGAACTATATTAGATCCCAGTCAAGAATAAGGAGACAAGGATGCATTTATCAATAGCAATGAATGTGCCACACTAATGAAGGATGTTGCTTATGTGGGAGGGTGTGGGAGGTGTGGGGAGCGAGGCATATGGGAATCCCTATAGTTTTTGTGTAACATTTGTGTAATCTAAGTATCTTTAAAAAAATAAAATATATTGAAAAAGAATAAGACAATTTATTATTTGGGGCTTGGTGAGGCTCTCCAATTTGCTGAAGCAGGAGGGTCAGATAAGTAATTGGAATGTTAAGGAGTAGATCCCCCTCTCCTTTTGCCTGGACAGGAGCTTGGTTATCGTCTGATTCAGGGGTTTTCACCCTCCTGCTGATTAAATCTCCAGGGAGCTTTTAAAAATCCCTCTGCCCACATCCAGACCATTAAGTCAGAATCTCTGGCAATGGGGCCCAGACAGCAGCACGCTTGAGCACTTCTCATAGATTCCAGTGTGCAGCCAGGGTGAGACCCCTGATCTGGCCTAACTTCCTCATTTTGCACCGAGGAGGGCCACCATCCATGTCGCAGGCTGGCAGGCACAGGGCCAGGCCCTCCCCTCAGGTCCGAGCTCTCCCCGGCAATGCCCATAGCCTTGCATTGACCTTTGGGCTGAGCTGCTGCCCCAGGTGTCACCATAAGGCCACTGGCCTTGACCAACTTGCCCATCTGCACCCCAGAATGACCCTGCCCCAGCCTCGCTGTGGTCAGCAGGGGCAGCAGCAGGCCAAGGCTGACCTTGGGGAGGCATCCCCCTGAGCCTCCTCTGCCATTGCCCCACTCTTCCTGTCCAGCTCACTTTTTTCTCTGAGCGCCCTGTCTGCCAGTCTAAGAAGAAATGGACCCTCTCCCTGTTTCGGATGACGATACTCTGACCACAGCTCCCACTGGACCTCTCACTCTTCTGGGCTTCTCAATGCTGCTGTCAAATGGGGGGGCTTTAGCAAGGGGGGCTCTCAGGATAGCAGGCCTAGCCCCGTTTCCCCTGGCCTGGGCCAGTGGCACTTCTGTGCCTATAAGAGGCTTTAGAAACACTGCTTTTCCAGGCCTCTTGTCACCCAGTCACAGTTTTTCAATGCGATTATTTTTTCTCTCTCTTCTTCCCCCCAGTGACCTTTTCTTAAGCTTTCCATATAAGTGGATTTATTATAGCTGCACCGCTGTGCTCAGACCTGAGTTCCAGGAGCAGAGAGCGATGTACACCTGCAGATGAATCATTAGCCCTTAATAAGCAGATTAACTCGGTCCAAGGAGGTTTATCCAGCCATGCAATCTCGTTGTCACGGATTATGACTTCTTTGCCCAAATCAAGTTGAGCTTTCAAGGGATGTTGTTCCAAAATGAGTCTGAGTGCTGGGTGTGAACCACACTCGCCTCCAAAGTGTGTATGGCCCAGGTAGAAGGTCCCAAATTGTAATTATCAGACAAGATGGGGAACCCCGAGGGTCCATGTAATCTGGGGACCAGACATTTCCATTTGATGACGTCAGCACATCCCGCTTTGGCTTTGAACTCTGCCAGTCTCTTACCAAATGGCTGCTTGGTTAATAAAGTGGCATGCTATTTTGGGCCAAGGCTAAGAATTCTGTCAGTCATTAAAATATGCAAAACCCCCTACTTGTTAACTTTGCCCCATGATAAGGAGTTTGCATAGTAATGGATTTAGTCTGTAAGGCAAATTGCTGGGTGAAAAGGTTGGCCTCCTGCCCCTGGCCTTGTCTTATTCTGTACCTTGGAAGGATCTAACAAGGTGTCAGGGGGGCAGAGAGGAGCACCACTGAGCTACCGCAGCAGGTCACAGGGCTTGCCTGGTGGCAGCCAGCAGGTTCTTATTTTATATAGAAGGGCAGGCATTGTGTCTTTTCACAGCACCGTGTGGTTTTGGCTTTATAAGGACTGGTAATCATCCTTCCCAAGCTCTGAAGCTCCATCTTAAAGACTGTACTTCTTGGTTCCATTCATGGAGGAAGGGGAGCACGTTGCTGAGTTTTTGTTGTAGTTGTTTTTTCCTTTAAGGAGGAATTCTGACCTTAGCGTTTCTGTGTGTATGTGTGAGCGTATGTATGAATCTGCATCTGTACAGCTCATGTGGAGACTATCAAATGTGCTGGCGTTTTAAAACCAAATCCTTATCTAATTCTATAGAAAGACATGTTCTATTTTGGTTATTTTCCAGATAAGCACCTCTCTTTTCCTGAATGGAAACAGCTGGATGCAGCTTTTTGATAGGGGGATTGTCCAATCTTCTGTTTATCTAGGGTGAGCATCACGGTCTGAATGTTGGGATAGGGTCTGTTGGGTCCCAGGCTGGCAGTCAAGGACCTCCTGTGCTCACCACAGAACTCTCCTGGCCTTTTCGGCCGGAGTGAATGTTCTACATGCTGCTCCTGACGGGCAACCCCAGATGACCTAGATGCTTGAGGGATTGTTCATAGAATCCCTTGGCTCTCGTCCCATGGATTCCCACTTGGATAGGGCCTCCTCGAGGGCAGGCATGAAGCCTGATTCAGCTTGCTGTTTCCAGAAGGCCAGGATCTCGGCCAGTGTTGGTTGAGCAGGTGGGTATGGGATGTGCTGAGAGGATCAGTCCGCCTGGGCTTTGCTGGGGCTCCAGATTGGATCTTTGCTGCCCCGTTGCCAACCACAGAGCTGCCCAGTAGCCCTCCACTGGCAAAGCTGAAGGAGGATAGTTCTCAGGGCTGTGCTTCTAAAAGGCTTCAGTCACTGGGTATAGACGGAACAAAGTATTAAATATATCTGTTGACCTGTCACCTGAAAATGCTCTTCTACAAAGGAAGGCTCAAAGCTTGACAGAATTTGTTGAGATTTCCAAGATCTGAAACATACACGTTCATTTCTGTCTGTGGATGTAAGTTATCTCTAATAACAATCTAGGTGCACACACACATTAGTATTTTGCTTTCAGTTGAAAAACTCAGAACATTACCCAGAGATAAATGGAAGAAAGAGCACTTTAATCTCTCCTTTCTGGCGGTTGAGGGAGCTGATGGTATTGAGAGTGGTCCATGGAGGCCTGGGGGGACTGATCTGATAGGTGGCCAGTTCGTTAGTGCAGAAGACTGGGTGTTTCTCTGGATACCTCAACATATGCAGGCACAGGCTAGTTATGCTTAAAAGTGGGTGTATGCAAGATGGCGATGGTCAGCACAAGCCAATTCTGCTCCTCTCGAAGCGGGGCGGCCAGCTAGCTAGCACGGTTCCTGGGCTCCTTACGCCAAGCTATGGACTCTGGCTGCTTGCCATAGCCCGTCCCCAACTTTGAGACCCCGAGCTGAACTCACAGAACTCAACTCTGCCTTGACCCAGAGACCCTGCTAACTGGCCACGTTCCCTTGTATGTGCTGTGTGCTTAGTTCTGGAACAGAAACCAGGACTTGGGACGGAGGAGGAACCACCTCGGGCATTCTGGGGGCAATTCAGATGCTGTGAAATTAAACCTGTTCTAAGTGTACTTATCGAAATTAATTGTATTATAATATTTGTTGAATATAGTAATTAGATATTCATGAATATATTGCTGTAATTTTTTACAACATCCAAAAACAATCTTCCTAAATCAAAAAAGTGGGTGTGGGTATGGATGGCATGCATCTCGGGTGGGCCCAGGACATTTTGGGATGACCCTGGGACTGACTGTGGTTGGAGGGGGGGCCAGGCCTGGGGCAGTCAGCCTCATCCTGGTCAGGGCAGCATGCAGCCCAGTGGAGGAAGCTGGACGTCAATCAAAAACTCAATAGCGGGAGGCGGCTGTGGCTCAATCAGTGGGGCTCCCGTTTGCCATGTGGGAGGCCCCGGGTTCGGTTCCCGGGGCCTCCTGGTGGGGGCGGGCCCGCCCGCGCGGCGTGGTTGGCTGGCCCAGCGAGCGCGGGCAGCAGGGGGGGGATAAATGAATGAATAAATAGAATCTTAAAAAAAAAAAAAAAAAAAAATCTCAATAGCTACCACTATGCTAGCTAAGCATTGCTACCTGCTGGGGCTCCACATCCATTTGTCTCTTAGTTGCTCATTTCCCCTGTCTCATAGATGAGGAAACTGAGGCTCAAGGATTGAGTAATTTTCTAAGGCCACAAAGGCTTTGGACCCCAGGCTTATATCCAAGTGTGTCTGGCGCTAGCAGCCATGCTTCTTTGCTGAGTTACACTGCCTTTGAAATGGGGGGTGTGGGGGAGCCTGCACCTGTATTGGGGTGGGGGAAGTGTGACTAATTGGGTGGCTGCCCAGGAACTAAACCTAGCAACTAAGGGGTCTGGGCCCACCGCTTGCCCAGTGACTTTCCTCAGGATTAACTGAGGAATTCCTCCGGGCTGTGCCTCAGCTGCCGGTCCACATACTTGAAAGCCGCACCACAGGGGGCTGGTGAGCTGGGTGGACATTCTCTGAATCCCCGGGGTTATAGGGCTGCACAGGGAAGTCCTGTTTAATGAATTGGCCACCTGTGAAGTTAGTTTCCCACCCTCTCACAGAAGACCAGTGTCTCCCCAACGGTCACTGTCTCAAGTCCGGTCGATTTTTGGAAATCTGGCTAGATGGTCCAAATGGAAATTAACTGTGGACTGAAACTGCCAATCTTGCCAAAGGTTTGGTATGTCATGAAGGAGTTGGAGAATTGCTTGGGTTGCACACCTTGACAGACGAGGATCTGGGAGGATTAATTAGGCCAGTCTACAATTGGGGAAGAGAAAAAGGAGACAGAGGATGTGTGATGAGTATTTTAAAAAGGATTTGAGTATCCAAAGATTAAGAAAGGCTCTTGGAAAATTGTTGAAGCCCTTGAATAGATTGTAAAAATGACCTTTCTGGTTGTCTTATAAAAGTAAAATACAAAGCAAAAGGTATCAGGGTAAGTTGGTCAGGAAAAAGTACCCCCCAAACAAAGCAAAACAATAGTGTTCTAAGAATATGAACATGGTTATAATTGCATGTTTTTAACCTAAATTCTGCCGGGTGTAATGCAGAATAGACTTATCCTTATAAATCAGTCTAATTTTTTTCAAGGTAAAGAACCATACTTTTTCTACCCATCCCTCACTGCCAAATCATTTACTGTAAGATGGTAGTCCTAGTTTCAAATGGATTAATTTAAACATAATACACACACACCCAACCTGCTGCCTTGAAACAGTTAATTTTGGTTAACGGCAAATGAAACTAGACTGAGGTAGTTTGCAGTTCTTTAGCAGCCTGAGAAAGTTAGTGTCTTGCCTAATCATGCCCCAGTATTTATTCTTATTAGTCAGGAGAAAGTCTCCCAAAGGACTCATTTCTTCCTTATTTCTAGTTGCTTTGGCAATCTAGACACCAAGAAAGGCAGACAGCAGCACCCATGGGGGATATCACATAACTTTTTAAAAAACTTTCATCCTAACGATTTTGAGGGGTTTGTCAAATGTGGTTTCCAAATTTAGTATTTATTTTTTCTGTTGCTCAGATCTGGGGCATTTGAAAGCTTAACGGTGTTGTCTAATGCTTGAAGAAGAAACGCACACAGTGGTCCAGGTATACTTCATCATGTTACAAGAGGCACCTTGTCCTTATTTGTCTTTTGGGGAAATTGCAGCATAAGAAGGGTTAGTAAATTCCCAAGTGGTCACAAGGAGGCCTGAGAGCCAGGGGAAAGTGCTCAGGGTTCAGCAAAGCAAGGCCAGCCTGGCCTTAACTGTGCAAGGTGGGGCCCAGCACCCTCTTAAAGATCACTGTTGTCTGACCATTTTTTTGTAATGAACTTTACTCTTTAGGCCAGTTTTGTATTTATAGAAATGTCCGGTCCGTTTTTAAAACTAGCTCCTTTCCTTTTCTCTGCAGACGTCGCCTCATCTCCCAGAGGTCCTCCCTGGAGACACTGGAAGACATTGAAGAGAACGCCCCTCTACGGAGGTAAATTGCGGGTTGCATCTATGTGCATGTAAACGGTTTGTAGTACAGGATGATTTTGGGGGGAAAGTTCTTGTTGTCCTGAGCTACATTTAAAAATGACAGTCTGATACCCTGGGGCTTTGGAACCCCAGCTCTGAGGAGCACTGGAAATAGAAAACGGTGAAACTTCGATTGTGTGTTAGAATAGCCCAGTTGGTGTGGGAATGTGGGTGCTTTTCCCTTTCGTGGCTTCCTGTTCAGCGCCTTCTCATTTCAAGAGTGAGGAAGTACAAGTCCTTTCCTCAGCTTTCCCCCAAGGAACAGCACAGCCATGACTTGTTCTGAACTTCATGTCCAGCAGCCACGGCAACCAGAACTTCCTGTGAACTGGCCGTCAGGTCCCACCCCAGCTCATTGCCGGGCAAACGCGAGTGGGATGGTCTTCGGTGCCCCCTTGGGTCTCAGAGTGTTCCATCTCTCCCTCAGCACCAGAAAAGGGTGACGGGGTGCTGTGACTGGCAGGCTTTCCTCCTCCTACCCTGCCCTCACCCGCACCACTGTCCAGCCGGGCCATTCTGGAGTGGGGCAGCAGCTAACCTACTGGAGCTCACGCCATCCTCACTGCAGCTGGTTCAGGCAGCATGTGGGGGTTCCCCCTGCTGGTGGGGCCGCCATGGGAAGATGGGGGGCTGTGGCTTTCCAGGGAGTACCTGTTGGCCACGCATCTGCCATCCTGTAAACCTGCACCTGCACCCCACGTGCTTTGCGGCTGCCGGGGGCTGGGGGTATGGCTCCTCCCTCTGCGTCTGGGAAGCTGCTGATGTGAAGGGGTAGCTTTCCACAGATGGGGCTTAGCTCCCAGGTTAGAAGTCTTGCCCACAGGCTCTCCAGGTGAGGAGTAGAGGGCAGGACAGACAGGCCTGGGTCTCATCGAAGATTTCGGGTGCTGGGGAATCTCAGCACTGACACACTTCCAAGGTCAAGGCCAAACAACCCAATTTCCATTTTTGCAGACTTGCATAGCTTTGAGCACGCATGTGACCCCTGGGCGCATCTTAGGACACATGGCACGGATCAGCATGATAAACGTGGCTCGGCACAAATGTTCTTTTCATGGTCATTAGCAAATGTTGGGAGACGGCTCTTTCCCTGCTCTGCCGGTCAGTCTGTAGGAGCCGTACAAAAAGCTACATTCAAAGTCAAACTGGGGAGCCGGCTTGGGTCCAAAGCTGGGAGACGTATTCTCAGCGCGCACTGTGGGGCTTTGGTGTTAGAGCAGGTAAGGTTCTGACTCCCACACCCCTGCTGCAAACAAGAAAATCAATAAATAGAGCTTAAATGCCCCTGGTATTTCAGAGGCTGTGGAAGGCATGGTCATTTGAGCACCGTGGTAGTGGGATGCAGGAGGGAACCAGGTGATACAGGGATAGGCTGAGAAATGTTATTCAAACCACAGGGGTTCCAGTCCAGGGCTGTTGTGTCTCCGGACGAGGGCATGTGTGCCTGGTTGGGGACCCTGTCTTCCTGCACCCTCCTTCTGAGGCTAACCCCATAACTGCTCATCTGCCCCTGTGCTTTGAAGCACAGGTACGAATGGAATAAAAATGGCCTTTCTGCCTTATAAACTGTGAGTTCTTCCAACTCACACTTAATAGAATACTATACTTAATTTAAAACAATTCTTTAAATATATCTTTAAAAAATATGTTAGACATCAAGAGAGTTTGAGCTGTTTTCAGAAGTCTTTATTTTGCCAAATGGCCTTTTTTGAATTTAAAAAAAAAAAAAAAAATGTTCCAATAGTTACTTAGAAACATACTTGTTCCTAGAAATGAAATTAGCACAGCAGAGAGACGAGGACAGTATGTTACGGGTCAGGAGAGCTGAGTTCTTGGCTTGGTTCTTCTGTTAACCAGTCACATGGGCTTGGAAAGTTCACAACACTTCTCTGGGGGCTCCATTTTTCCATCAATGAAATGGGAGGGCCAAATTGACAGATCTTTGAGTCCTTTCCAGCCCCTCAATTCTGTGACATGACTGTACCAGTAATGACACTGAAGTGTTTTGGGAACTGGGGGGGTGGAAGGCTGTTTGTCAAACTTGCTTTTAAACCTAGCACATTGAGCAAGTGGCTCCAAGGCATCTATTAAAAACCTTTTGCGTAATTAAGTGTATCCTGTAATCAGTGCTAACAAGGAAGAGCTAATCTTTCATTGAGTTTTTAATTTAATTCTGTCCTCATTTAATTTTGATTCACTTAAAAGGTATGTTTGTAAATGGTATTTACGTGTTCATGCAGGTGGCTTGGAAATTAATTCATTCTTTACTTAACTTGCCACAACCTGGACCCTCAGAATTCAGGCTTCCTTGGCAATTGTTGCTAGTACAACAATTCTTTTAAACCATTTATGCAGTTAGAATTGGGTACTGATAGCGAAATAAAGGCCCTTTGTTAAGTCATCCATTTAAGGGTGTTGTTTTTCTCTTGCACATTGTAGTTTGTTTGTTTTACCTGTATCTACCCAGATTGAGCATTTACAATGATAGGGATTAGAGGGAGGAGTTTCCCACCTGCCTGGTGGTTACCTGGTATCCTAGAAATAAGGAGGTGTAGGACATCTCTAGGCATCCAGGAAACCTCAGTTCATCTGCGGCCAACGTGATAGCCATCAGCACCTGTCCAGGCTTTTCCAGACAGACCGGGTTGATGGGTGCTGGCTGCTGCAGCTGTCAGAGGGATTCCTGCAACAGCCTCCTTCCCCTGCTGGTACAGTCACCACCTGTGACCCTTCAGCCGACTCCAGTTCCACCAGAGATATGGCACTCCAACCTGGAGGGCAGCAGCACCTCTTTCTGAAGGCACAGGAGGTGGGAGCCGCTTTGCGGTCACCCCTCCTCTGTGCTGGGGTCCCTTGCCGGGGGCCTTGGGGGTGCCAGAGTTTGCCAGGGTGGCAGCACCTGTGACCCACCTGAGCCAACTTGCAGCCTGGCTCTTGCACACTCCCTCAGACTGGTGGCCAGGAAGCTCTGCTGTGGAGGGAAGTCCAGGGAGGATACGAGCACACCCCTGGGTCCTTGGCCTGGTCCAGAAACCTAGGACTCCTAGGCCTTCCAGAAGCAGCGTCTGGGGGAGGGGGCCAGAGGAGCTGCTTCTCATCACCGCCAGCGGGAAGGGAGTGCCCACATGGCACCGCCCTGCCCCCCTGCAGGGAGCAGGCATCACCCCTGCCCCAGGCCTGGGGACCCTCAGAGCAGGAGTCCCCCAGAGCAAAGCCTCTGGACTGAGCAACCCTCTCTGGGAATTTACAACTGGATCTCTGGGGAACATATGAAAAACTGATGACGTTTCTGGGCATTTTGGAGGAGGTGCAGCCTCCAGCAGCCCTTCTGCCTTCTAGCCCCATTGCTACACCATTCGTCACCATTTTGGTGTGGGTGTGGGGTGCAACTACCTATTCTTTACATTTGGGGACAGGGTAAGGGCAACACTTCTTACCCCAGACCTTTTTCTCTGTTCCCACATGACACGCTCACCTTCCCTTCAGGTAGGACATGCACTGGTGAGCACTGCAAACATCACCACCTGTAAGAAGAAACTTTTATAATTTTAAAAAACCCTGACCACCACCCCTGCCACTCTTCCCATTGTTTCAAGTGTGGCAGATGTAGCCATGAATGCCAGCTGTGAATACTGGGCTGATAAACTATAACCACAAAGTGTGATGCCACTTCATTTTCCAAGAGGGGCTAGAGGAAGAAGGGGACTAGCATTGATTCAGGGCCTGCTGTGCACCAGGTGCTTTATATATGTGTTATTTTATTTATCCCTTAGAAAAAAAACCTTGAAAGGTGGGTGTCAGTATCCCAGTTTTACACGCATGAGGATATTGGGCTCAGAGGTTAAAGTCTCAAGTCAGGGTTTCTTGTCCAGGAAACCTCGGCTTTAGCTGATGCCTCTAAGTTTGGTAATTTGGGAAGCCGAGCACTGCTGCTCTGGGACTTGCTTTCTGAAGAATAAGATCACAGGGACTCTGTTGGGAAAACAGGAGCCTGTTTGGGGCTCAGGGTCAGAAAGGCTTAAAGAAAGAAAAAATGTTGTAGCAGACACCAAAATAGAAAAGGCACAACTCCTTTTCTCAAGGGAAGACCAGATTTTTGTATATAGGGTTTTTTGCTTTTTTTTTTTTTTTTTTTTTTTGCAGTTTCATAGAATAGAAAATAGAATTTTCCAGGTAACTTTGGGAGAAATGTCCACAAATAAGACCTCTTCTTTTGTGGTCTGTTCTGTCTGTCCTGTAGCACAAAGAAATGTCTGTATTCCCAGAGAATGTTTTTCCTCCAAGTCACTTTAGTTGAACAAATATTTGTTTAAAATTTATCTTTTAAAAAAGCCACTAGTTGGGTCTCTGATTCTCATTCAATGAAAGCTGTGACTTTCCAGGCATAGTCAAGTGTGGAGTTGAGACAATTGACCAGGTATTTAAGACCAAAATCCTGCTATGGGAAAAAAAAAAAATCATTTGGGATTGTTTTTAAACTGACTTCCCTCAGTCCTTGAGTTTTCTGTTCCCTTTACTATGTTGATACAGGAGGATTCTTTTTAAGATGACAATAAATAATCACATATTTGTAAGTGGGGACGATAGGTTTTCATTCGCTGGCATTTCAGGGGCCCAAATAAAATATCTCGCTGTTACTAAGGAAGTTGTCTGTCGCTGGCTTTTCCGAACACTTCCTGGCGTCCAGCCGAATTGTCTCGGTTATCCCTGCTCACTCCTGCCTGCCTGGGGGTGACTCCAGCCATTTGTCTGGTCCTTCCTTCCTGTCTTTCTGTGGCGTTTTCTCAGCCGTCTACCAGACAACTGACTGTTTTCTAAATGACCTTATTTTTCAGATGTCGGACTCTCTCAGGTTCGCCCAGACCAAAGAACTTTAAGAAGATTCATTTCATCAAGAACATGCGGCAGCATGACACCAGGAACGGCAGGTACGGCACAAAAGGCCCTCCCGCGTGGGAGGCGGGACGATGGAGTGGGGAGGGAGGACACTGCCTTAATTTCCAGACCCCGGCGGTGAAACCCACAGGACCTGGTGGAACCTTCTCCGACAAAATATTTCCACCCTACCCCCACCAGAATCGCCCAAAGCAGTCAACATAACATAATGCTCCCGAAAGCAACCTAAGGCTTGGCCAGATGTTTAGACCAACAGCAAGCTGCATTTTTAATGGCACGCTAATATATTTTTATAGAAAAGTTTGACCTAGAAGACAGTTGATTTATTTTTTCCTTTCTCTTTTTGGCTTTGTTGGTTTTCGTTTGCTTTGTTCACCAGGGCCGTATGCTCTTGGTTAGTGAATCCCACCAGATCTGCGCCTGAACTTGAGTTTTGGTGCCGTCTCTGGTGCTGCGGGAGAGGAGCATCACAGCTCTGCCACCAGGGTTTTCCTCTGCACTGATTCAGATTCCAGGGCCTACTGCGGGCTGCACCGCAATGTGTCTCCAGCTCTTCATTTGCTCTTTTGAGAAGTGCCATTAAATGAAAATTACCGTGGTAGAAACTTAAGTCCTAACAGCAAATAGACTGGAATCACTGTTGCCTGCTTGCTTACGATTTAATTAAGTCCATTCTGTTCAGCCCCATGATGTTGGGGACAGAGCTAGAAGGCCCAGGAAAGGGCTTCTCCCCACTAACCTGAGACCTCGCTAGTGGCTTCGCTCAAATGGGTAGGTCAGAGGCATCCTGGGGAGGAGGTTGCTGCACAGACTATTTTGTTTGATCTTCTGATTTACAGAAGACCATTTGGTCCTCACTGATACCCTCCAATCCATACAAAATTGATAAAAAGTCTTTTAGTTCAATTCACAGGGTGATAAAGGCCCAGCATTACAGAAATTTGAAGGTGAAAAATACAACCTATGTAACAGAAACAATTCCAGTTTTAAAGGCTTGCTCTCTTGACATTTATCCCTTTTTTTTTTTTTAACTTTATCGTAACAGATAAACAACTCCAGATATCCCATTTTAACGATTTTCACATGTACAGTTCAGTGGCACTGATTCCATTCTCAATTCTATGCTGTCATCATCACCATCCATTACCAAATGTTTTCATCACCCCAAACAGAAACTCTGTACCCATTAAGCAATAACTCCTCCCTCTCCCTCTCCTCTAATCTAATTTCTATCTCTATGATTTTGCTTATTCTAGGCATTTCATATATATCCTTGAAAAAAAAAAAACTTCCATTGATAGGGAACATAATTATAAAGTGATTACAGTGGTTTCTGAAGAGCAAAGCTGAGCTCTCCTCAAATAATTTTTCTGTAGTCAGTCCGTATTCATATTTTAAGTTCAGAGCTTTTAGTTAAAATTTATATGTGTTATCTGCTAAATAGAAAACTCTGGGTTTCTCTCCTTACCCTTAAACTCACTGTTGCTTAGAATGATTGTGCTTTATTTATTTAATCACAGTATTTTCTTTCTGGTGAGAGGCTCTTACTTAGGAACCTCACTTGTGCCATTTTCAGTATAATTGTTCAACATTTATTTACATTTGTGGTGTTTGTTTTTTTGTCCGTAATCTCTTTAACCATAAAATAAACATAGAAAGCCTTTAATTTGTAAATAAAATCTATGACAAGGCCCAAGAAATTGATCCAATTGCTAGGATTCCCCACCTCTAGCTGCTGTTGAGGACGGAGTCAGATGATTACCTGGCACGGTTGGGTAGGAAGAGGATGTAGTTTGTCAAAGACTGGGATTAATGGGGTTTCCAAGGCACACCCTTGACCAAGGAGCCACATAAACAGAAGAACATGCAGGGGCAGGCAGTTTTGCTGGGGAGTGTTCAGAGAGAGCCGAGAAGCACTGTTAGCTTCTCTGAAGATCTGAGAACTGCAGTGAGGGCAGGAAAGGGAGATCTCAGAACTGTGGTGGGAGCTCTGAGCTGGTGCCTGAGGTGGGGGGCTGTATCTGTCTCCTGTGCAAAAGGAAGATGAATGGGTAGAAAGTGCTTCCCTTCCTCCCTTGACTTGATTATCAAAAGAAGGATCGTTCTTAGATGCAAGAAAAACCCTAGGAGGAAGCCAGGAGGACAATAGGATTGCTTGGGTGACAGAAAGAACTTGTGGTCAAGAGCCTGGTGAATGGGAGGATGTAACCCAGCCTTTCCTTCCTGGAAAGAAGAATGGCAGGGGGCCAGCAGGAGGGGATCTCCTGAGGGAGGAGGGTCTTGGTCCTGTCCCCTGAAGGGAGGGACCTGTGATGGCTGGGATCTTGGGTTCCCACTGCCTTCCTGCAGCTCGGGTTGCTTGCCACGTTGAGGAAGAGGAGGCTTTCCACAATCTGGCAGCATTCATTAAAGACTGATGTTCTAGACCAAAAATGTAGTGGCCTGAGTGTACAGGTGGCATGCCTGCCTCTTCTTCCAGCTGGGAAGAGAGACGGGGAAAAAGGTTGTGGGAGGTAAATCTGTGGAGCCTTTACCAGGTGCTCTCCTGGCCAGGCCCTGTCAGCTGCTGCCCCAGCTCACGACTTCTGCCCGTTCGCAACTCTGCCTGGCCTCTAAGTGTCCTTGTGGCCTCAGATAATCACAGACCGCAGATGTGGACTACAGGCTTCACCCGAGGCTGCTGGCTGGTCAGATCTGAAAGCCTGGTGTTGAGGTGCCTCCATCCCCAAACTTGTAGAATATGAGAAAGAGGCACCTGCAGTGGGGAGGATTTGGACTCCTGGCCTCAGTGATGGCCAGGGTACAGCTCACGAAAAGAGTGAGGAGGGTCTGTCATGAGACCCACCGTCTGACCTGACCAAAAGTTAGGGGAAAAACATTACTAGTAGCATTGAAGAAAAAAAAAACCCGAGTAGACATGAGGACCAGTAATATCAAGTAAAACATACGGTGGGACCTCACGTGGCTCCACATGCAACTGTAAAGCACGGTCTCTGCAGAACCGCTTGACTCTGTATGATACGACTCCTACTGGCATGTGACAGCGGAAGGAACAACTTCAGAAGAAGCATCTGCTGGAGGATGGAGTCCACTCTAATAAAAACCATATTCCATCCATCTGGACCTAGTGATTTCTGTGAGGCTGCCTTTGTAGACCTGCTAGACAAAAGTGCAGAGAATGTAAACAGTGTTCTGGAGTTATGCTGCAGACCACTTTACCCAGTGGAGGCTAAGAGGGGTGCCCTGGCACAGACCACAGACCCAGGCCAGAGAGAGCAATGGAAATGTTAATGATGAGTTCTCTGCTGGCCTTGCTGGCCGCCTCACCCTCTAGAAGGTAAGGAAAGCAGAGGGGGAAACTGCTGCTAGCTAGTGCTAAATCTCCTTTAACATGGAAGACAGGTTGGTAATGTGAAAGCATCAGGAACTTTGGGGAGTCATATTGGACTTTATAGTTGGAAAAGAAAGCAGTGCTTGTTGAGATTTGGGGAACATAAATCTCAGAAAGGTCATACTAAGAAGTGTGTTCTTGTGGCTGATACCATATTGCCGAAAGGGCTTATAAAATTACATGTATTGTAATAATGAGTAACATTTATTAAGTGTGTACTGGGTGGGGGGCTCTAAGTTCTGAATATATTTTGTTCCATTCAATCCTAAGACAACCTTATGAGGCAGATGTTACTTTCATGGTGGTGAGCAGAGAAACTTGCTGGCCCTCCCCACCAAGATGACCATGTCCTACCCTGGAACCTGTGAATATGTAAGGTTACATGGCTGGGGAGAATTAGGTTATTAATCAGCTGATCTCAGTATAAGGAGGTAACCCTGAACTAGCCAGGTGGGCCCAGCATAGGTAAAAGGGTCCTTAAAAGATGGGAGACAACGGCAGAAGAGCCAGTGTCAGAGTGATGTGGTATGAGAGAGTCGACCCATCACTGCTGGCTTTGAAGATGGAAAGGGCCGTGAGCCAAGGAACTCAGGCAGCCTCTAGAAGCTGGAAGAGGCAAGAAAACAGATTTTAGAGCCACCAGAAAGGATCACAGCCCTGCTGACTCTGAACTTTCACCTCTAGAACTATAAGATAAATTTGTGTTGTTTTAGGCCTCTAGCTTGGTCATTTGTTACAGCAGAAATGGGAAACTTAAAGAATCGCCATCCTACTGGATAGAGGCGGAAACTGCCGGAGCACATAGCTAGAAACTGGGAGGTAGAATTCAGATGTGGGCATCTGATTCTCTTAATTGAAGGGACAGGTGGAAGATAAAAGTTCATATGGTATAAGACACATTATGGTGGATTTCAAGAAAACTCTTGAATTCTGATTTTTAAAAATCATATGCTAACATCCAAGGACTAATAGAAGAATGGCTTAAGCAAACTTGTAAGAATATGAGGGAGACTAAAATCTAGATTGTACTAAAGATTGCTGAAAAGAAAAGAATGTCAGTGATTGTCATGGGGGTTTAAAAACTGTATTCCGAATAGGAATGAAAAGGATGGTGAACTTCTTGGGGTCCGTGGTACAAGGTCAGCACATGTCAGCTGGGCTAACTTTTAGCTCCATTAAAGTGGGGAAACAGCAATGTACTGGGCACACAGTAGGTGCTCAATAAGTACTTGCTGAATAAGTGAATGGACAGGCCTTTTAAATGAGTTCCAGTCTTCAGGACTAGATGAATCAGATCCTAGGTAATGGAACGAATTTAGAAATACATCTTTAGAAATCATCTTTAAAACTCCATAGAGAATAAAAGAAGTTCTAAGTCTAATGCCAGGCAAATGTTGCCTGAAAAAAGTAAGAAGGAAGTAGTAGCAGAGGGTAAGTTCTAATAATCATAGACCAGCAAGCCCAGAGCCGATTGCTGGCATAGTTTTGGAATGGTTTATTAAACAGATGGTTTGTGTGCTCTTTGAAAAGAGCATGGAGGTTGCTAGCAGTCAACATGAGTTCACTAAGAAAAAGTCATGTTAAATTAACTTTGTTTCCTTATTGATGGAATAAGTAGGTTAGTAAATTAGAGGAATGCCATAGACATTACATTTCTTGATTTCAGCAAAATGTTAGGCTGTTCCTCAATACAGTGCATTGCTGTGGATAGAACGGTGAAAAGTGGGCGGGTGACTGTGAAGCTGGACGAACTTGCAGGCAGCTGAAACTTGATAACAGACCATTGTCAGCCAGAAGGTAAGATGAAGTAGAGTAGCTCATGGTACCCCTTGAGCATCAGGTTCTCTGCAGTATACACCAGTGAGTGGAGTTGAGCCTCATGGTGAGCCACATGGGAGACCAAAAGCAAGGACGAGCATCTTAATTTCACAGGGCTGCTGTAACAAACAAACTGGGGGGCTTAAAACAACAGAAATGTATTGTCTCACAGTTCTGAGGTTGGAAGTCCAAAATCAAGTCCAAGTTAAAAGTCTGTAGGGAAGACTCTGCTCCATGCCTTTTCTAGCTTCTGGTGGTTCCTTGCAAGTCTGGGTGTTCCTTGGCTTGTGGCATGGCTTGGCCTCTCACACTATCACATGGCTGTCATCTTTCCTTGTCTCTGGTCTCCTGCTTATAAGGACACCAGTTGTATTGGATTAGGGGCCACCCTCTTCCCTCTTGGCTTCATTTTAACCCGTAACATTTTCAAAGATCCTGTTTCCAAATAAGATCCATTCATGGGACCGAGGATAGAACTTGAACTATATATTTTGGGGAGACACAATTCAACCCATAACAACAAGGGTTAAAGATGAGAACCAAGACTCAGTTACTTCATCAGCTGAAATTGCTAGGCTCCTTTCACAGAGAGTAAGTTGAAAAAGGTTAAATGTAATTGAGGTAGATGATCAATTACAGTTTAGGATAGAGACTTTTCAGAAGTTCCTATGAAAAATATCTTGGAATTAGGATTGAAGCTAAAACGTGATATAAAGATGGAAAGAACTAATTTAGCTTGTCTTAATAGAAGTATAGGATACAGAAATGTATCACTTTTGCACCCAGCCAGGGTCCAGGCCACCAGTAACTTTGCGATCAGTGTGAGTGTCACAGTTTAAGATGTTGGTTTGTATTAGGATGGCCCAGTTGTGGCGGGCTCAAATTTTCCAGGTTTCTCCCTCGTGAAAGTTGGGATGGGATCAACCAGAACATCTGTCTCATCTCATTAAACCACCTTTGTGTAAACAGCTCTTGAAGGAGTCCTGTGCATCCAATTGTAAGGTGCCTCACAGCACCCTTCCTTGGCTACATATGGGATGCACTGATCCATGCACTCAGTCTATTCAACACATACATGCCAGACACCTGCTCTAGGCTGGGACTGTTTGAAATGTGGGGGATGTATCTGTGAAAAAAAAAAAACAGACAAAGGCCTTGCTTCAAGGAGTTACAGTCTAGGTGGAGAAGGCAGACAACAAGCCAAACAGTAAATAGATGACAGATGGTATAAAAAGTCAAAAGCTTCATGGTAAGAAGACCTTTGAGCAGAGGTCTGAAGGCAGTGAGGGAGCCAGCCTGTCCCAGCAGGGAAGAATGTTCTGGGACATTGATGAAACAGTGAAAAAAGAGACCCTGAGGCTGGAGCCTACTTGGTGTGTTCGCAGAACTCTAGGAATGCTAGGGTGGGCAGAAGAGAGTGAGAAGAGAGAGGGAACGAGACCTGAAGTTGGGGGAGAGTGCGTTGTGAGGGAGCCATGGAAGATGTTGAGCAGAGGAGCCACGTAATCTGGCTTGCATTTGAACACGATCACTCTGATGGACCAAAATTCAAGGGCAGGCTCTGTAGGACTTTTTGGATAACCATGTCCTCCTTACAGGATATTGGGAGTATCTATGTGTATTGCCTTCTGAAAGGGAACATGTATTTTCCTATTTTCATAATTGTGAAGCTGATTTATCTTGATATGAAGTTCAGAATGACTCAAGGTCTTTAAAAAAAAAAACTGCTCATAAATGTATGAGCAAGTGCTTTGTCAAGGCAGGGATGACGAGTGGGCCCATGCCAAAGCATGTGGAATGTACCCTTGAACTTCTTGTGATTGAGGGTGGTCAGTGAGTGGCAGCTGCCACATATTTAGTAGGTAAGAGCCAGTCACCATTAGCTCCAATCTGCATCTTCATTGAGAGCCCTATGTGTACTAGGGGAAGAAGATTAAACAAAAATAAAGGCAAATCTCAGTCCTTGGGGATAAGGTACACCCATAAAAATGACAAACATTTACAAAGTCTCACATGAACAAGGCGTGTTCGTGCCGACCGAGAGCTAAGAGCCAGCCAGGTAGAGCTGCTCCAGTAGGATGGCAGCTGGAGGCTTTGACCATGAAGACTGAAGACTTGCCAGTGGCCTTTCAAGACAGTTATGTCCAGGGATCTTCGCGGTCTCCTTCGTAAAGCCCTTTTCCTCTTGGTGCTTCCAGTTCTTGAGATTCATAAACGTTTGTCTTTGAAAGCTATAGGAGCCGAGAGGCCCCGTTTCAAGCAGGTATCCTCAGGTACACGGCTTGTGTGTGCAGTGCTTGGCATCCTCTGGAGGTCATGTGGATTTGTTGGCATTGTACATCATCGATGGCTGCCACGTGCACTGGAAGTGCTCAGCTCCTGGATCTTTGAGAGTCATTTTATTCTCAACAAGCAGAAAAATTTGCTTTGTGGTGAGTGGACTGGATTACCTAGTCCCTTGGGAGGAATTTCCAAAGAGATTTAAAAGGATTTGAGATAGGAGTAGACAAAGAAGTAAGCTAGAGTGCTTTTTTTTAAAAGTATAAACTCAGTAGAAAAAACTATATATATGTACATACACACATACACACATACACACACACACACACACATATAAAAATATTCTGGGGTCCTTTATCTGCTTTTTAAAATAAGATGGCTGGGAAGCGGCTGTGGCTCAATCAGTAGGGCTCCTGTTTACCATATGGGAGGCCCCGGGTTCGGTTCCCGGGGCCTCCTGGTGAAGGCAAGCCCGCCCGCGCGGCGTGGTTAGCTGACCCAGCGAGCACAAGCAGCAAGGGGGGGGATAAATGAATAAATAAATAAAAATCTTTAAAAATAAAAATAAATAAAATAAGATGGTAAAAATGCAGTAACTGAAGTCCACTTGCAGCCTTTCCTTTTTATACCAACAATTTTGGAGGGAAAAGGAGAATAGTTAATTAAATTAAGACCTCGTTTGTGATCTCCTCACTTCTGATCTGTCAGCCTAATTTAGTCTGAGATATGACTTGGAGGAAATGGAACGTTTCAAAAACTAAAGCAGTTAATTAGCAGCTTTGAACTGGCCGCCTTGAAGGAAGAAGAACGTCATCACATTCTATCCCTGAACCGAATCGCTCCAATCTGATAGATATTGAGCTTCTTCCGCGATGCACTGTCCTTCCCAAGAGTAGCTTTCCCCTCCCAGGACCTCAGCTTCTAAGGAACACACTGGAACCCACCATTGCCCGCAGCAGGAGGCTGGCGGGCACAAGCTTCTTCATCTGGGCCGTTGCATCAGTGTCTACAGCCGATTTTCAGCAAAACCTCGGTACTGAGGGACTGTGATAGGACAGAGGGACAGTGGTCGGACAGACTGAAGGAACCCGCCGGCACTCCCCACACCTCATTTGTGCTCCCAGGCCCCACAGAGCTGTTCACGAGCACCCTTTGGAATTTCCCTGGTGCTGATGCGTGAGTGTGGGAGGAAGGGAGCAGCTGAGGCAAAACAAGCCCACCGTGGATCACCCCTCCCGTCACTCAGAGCTAAGGGTGCTTCTGCCCTTGGGACCCCAGCCCTGTGGCTGGGCACTGGGTCAGCACAGCACAACACGTCAGGGGCACGATTTTATTCTTCGTATCTCTCTAAAAAGTATGGAGGTGTTGCTGGCTTTTTCTATGACTCTGCATGGGCTTTTTAGAGTAATTACTTTCCATTGTAAGCAGCTGTGCTCAGCACCTAGTGGGTACCACTGCTCTGCTGAGAAGCTCATGGCCTGCAAGGCCCTCTTCTTTTCAACCAGCTTGATTGACAGGAAATAAAACAGGTCACAGAGGGGAGGTCTAGGGGTTGGGAAGGTTGGACGGAACCTTCCCTTGGTGGCTCTGTTTTAATTTACCTGCTTGGAGAAAGGGCCTGGACACCTAGGAGAAAGCCGTGTGTTACACCTTTGCAGACAGCTCGGGGCCAGGATCACACATCAGGAGGGCAGGGCTACTGGTGCTGTCGGGAAGAGCAGGTAGGAGAAGCCTTAAGAGCTGGCTTCCATGACAACACACTTGGCTTGTCTTCCTCCTACCTCTCTCCCTCCCTCTCCTTCCTATTCCCTCCCAGTCCCTCCCTCTCCCCCTACCTCCCTCCCTCCCTCTCCCCCTCCCTCCCCCTCTCCCTCCCTCCCTCCCCCTCTCCCTCCCTCCCTCCCCCTCTCCCCCTCTTCCCCTTTTCTCCTCCACCTTTGTGAACTCTGCTGCTTCTGTCCATCCTAGAACGCTGGCTTTCCTCACCTGCCGCTCCCTCCTGCCCCTCCTAGCTTCCCACTCTGCCCCTGGCCCTGGGGGCTTGTCCATGCCACTGCTTCAACCATTATCTTTTCTGGGAACTCCCAAACCTGATCCCAGGCTCCTGAGTTCCAGGACCAAATCCCTCGTGGGGCTTTTCCCAGCTGGCCTGCTGACCTCACCAGCTCCTTCCCCTCCTCCACACCACCCCCCTCCAGCCACACGGAATTATTTTTGACAATTGTTTGGTTATTAAACACATTGCTTAAACATTATGTTTCAGTTTAAGGCATATTTGTGATTTTATACTAATTACTGATTTAACAGGTTTTTTTTAATGTCAGGCCTATTTTTGCATGCGGGTCCACTGAGTGGAATCTGTCCTGGTCCATCCATCTCCTTGCATATCATTGTTCACACCCATTGCTCCGAGGTGCAGATGTGACTTCTCTAGAGTAACCCAAGAATCTAGGTGTAAAATCCTTTAGGATGATTATAGTTTTTTCCTGCTCTTTTATAGTTGTCATGTAGGTATCTATTTCTTTTTTTTTTTAGGTATCTATTTCAACTGCATTTTTTTAGAAACTTGCCTTTGTTGAATAATTTTAAAACAATTGTCTTGTTTTTCTAGACATAGCAATTCTCTTTTTCACATTTCATTAGTTTGTGTGTTATTTAATGAATAAGTGCTAGAATAAGTAACAAGTTCAACAGTCATGAAAAGGTTGGGACGCACATAAAGGACTCTTAGGGAGCATTCAGCCCAGTGTGGCTGTACTAGAGAAGAGCCTGCCGGCCTGAGCTCTGCGTGTTCCCCAGGTCCTTGTCAAAAGTTGGGCAGTGGAACGCAGGGAGCCTGATGGGGCAGGTGGGTGGTGAGTGAAGAGCGGTGGTGGTGAGTGAAGAGCGTTTTACTGCATGCTCCGTGCCTTGAAGAGGCCTTACACACTTTCTCCTCCAGCCTTTTGTGCACACAGCCCTCTGGCAGGACTCTCCCCTCATTGTTCCCCTCAGATCTCAGCTGCCACTTCCTCCAGGCTGTCCTCCTGAGTGCTTCCCAAGCACCCTGTGTACACGAATCTCCCGCCACACCATACGCTCTTTGAGGTGGAGCCCTTCTCTGTGTCATTCACTGCTGGATCTCCAGGACCACTCCTGGCACAGAGGGGCTCAAAAATATTTGTGGAAAGAAGGGAGAAGAGGAAGGTCATGTTGCTGGCATCTCAGAGATTTTCAGCCACTCCCTATACTACCGGATAAAACAAAACTCCTTTGCAGGCAACAAAGGCCCATGCTGTAGTAGGGCAACAGCAGTAACGAGTATTTGTAGTGAAATTAGCAGTATGATTAATAGCGATAAGACCACCACCTCCTGTGTGTGGACCATGTAGCATTTAAAGACCTTCAGCTGCTTTATCCCGTCTCATCTGTGCCAGCACCGCACCTGCGGAACCCCACCCCCCACGCCTGTGCCTCAGGTGGCTCGCTGCTCCCGTGCCACCCTGGGCAGCAGCATGTGGCTCTGCACAGGACCGGGGTTCCCTGACCTCGTCTGCTGGGCACCCACCACTCCCACAAGGCCCCACCCAGGCCCCAGCACCACCCCTTCCTCTGTCTTCTCCTCCTCGGCCCCTCTTCTCTGCGGGTTCATCCCCCACTCTCGTCTCCCTGTACTGGGATCGCATCGCCATCCCATTCCAGGACTGAAAGGAACAGAGGGCTTTGCAAAGAATGTTCCTGGAACCTCCACAGAATCCCTGCGTTTGCCCTTGTTCCCAGATAAGGCACATCCAGCAGCGAGAGGCATATTTCCTAAGGAGGAAGAACATTCCCTGGGTGGCTAATGAGGGTTTAAATAGAGTAAACAAGAACGTTTTGTGTTTTTTTAAATACAGCGTTCATTATGTAATTGCCAACCCTTCAGAAAGAGAGAAAGGGGTCAAATCCCCTTCTTCCAGCTTTTGAGCAAGCACTGTGAGAAGAGGAAGGAGCCGTTGTGAAGAAAGTGCAGCAGAAGGAGCTGGAGAGGAGAACGGATCCGGCAAGCATTAGGTTCTCCAGGTCCCATAACGTGCATTTGTTTTCTGACGTTAGAGCTTTCACATCCCTGGCAAACACGGCCAGGGTGCACAGAGGGTCTTCTGAGCAGGTTTTCTCTGGCACGGAGATGCACTGGAAACAGTCCAGATGCCGCACTTTTAAATTTGTTCTTTCTTGCTTCCTGGGCATGCAGAGAATGGACTACAGAATTTGGGAGATGTGCTTCCATGTGCGTCCCCGATGCCTAACGTGGCCCCCAGGCAGTGTTCTTACAGTACCGCACCCACCCATCGTCATGAATGCAATTTTCTTTTCTCTACCCCTTGAAGTTGGTTGCTTGTTTTTATGCTCTTAAGAGATAACTTCTGCTATATTGGAATATTCCACCTGGAAGAGATCAAATCTCACGGCCAACAGAGACTCCCCAGGGCTCTAGAAATAGAATGAAAAGCCAGCTTTTGGCAGACGAGGGAACATTTAAAGATAGCGGATGATGTTAGACCTCGTCTGATTAGATACCGTCAGCACTGGGCTGAGCGGGTGAAAGCTGATTCAGTGAAAGTGGTCCATGGCGCTGTCCACTTTGACACATGTGCATGCCCCAGCTGCCCAGAACACTCACGGGCAAGCATGGCTGTGGGAGCTCTGGGTGGTGTGCAGCCTCAAGATCCCTCACACCAGACACTTCACTAAGACCGTGAAAATGCAGCTACAGGAGAAGAAAGTAAGCCAGTGTCCCAGCTGCAGAGCACTCTCGGTGCTTCTTGGAAGGGCTTGGAAAGCATCGTGTATCCACAGGCGGCTCAGCCACGTGGGCTGCAGCCCTGTGGTGCTTTTTCCTTTGCTATTTTTTATTCCTGTGGCAGACGTTTGAGTGGAAATGTGCTCCTTAAGTCCTTAAAGACCCATCTCCCCAGTTAATTCCTCCTTTGAAGTCGTAATCTCTTGTGTAATGCTTTCTGGTCATCTCAACTCCAAGTAAAGGGCTATATGTCGCAAATTGGACGATCATGTGGTTTTTTTGTTATTTGGACATGAAAGAAGAAGCCACCGTGGTTGGAAGGCTAGGCATGGAAGTGATCTTTAGCCAAAAGCCCACAGGAAGAAGTTTGGTCAAGAAGTATGTCTTTCTTGACCACCGGCATCTAATTTCATTCTTTCACAAATACAGAAACACGAGAAGTACACACACCTGATTTCCTTCTTGGATTTTCCAATGTGATGGACGCTTCCCCATGCTGATAAAGAGCAAAGCTGCAAATTGACAGAAACCTCCAGGTCCTGAACGCAGCCTTCGGTCCCCTGGGACTCTCCATTAGATGAGCGCTGCTCACAGTTGCCGGTGGTGTAAACAGAAGGCTAGACTTAGTTTGTTGATATTTTCCCACTCTGGCTAAGGCCCCAAGCCCTGCCCAGATTCTTGAGCTACTTCAGGAGACAAGATGTGTTCTGGAGTGTGTCCCCGGGGTCCTGTAGCTCTGCCTCACAGCTGCCATGGGGGTCTCGCTGTGGATTCCTGGAAGGCGGGCATCCAGGAGACTTCTAGGACACAGGTGAACCTGAGAATGGAAGGAAATCGCCCAAGAGCCCTGGGCACCATCCTTCCTTCCTCCCTGCTCCAGCCAACCAGGGAGGTGCCAGTCCTCCTGGAAACAGCCCACATTACCATTGTTGTTGCTAAATTTCACATGCACATTAGAACACCAAGTGCTTCAGACTGAGGCCAGTGTTGTCGGCCTCTCCTAGACCCAAGTGGCGAGGGTTGAGCATTCACTTTCTAGAACAGTGCGACCGGTTTATCGATAGTCACGATGTGGCTGGAGCTTTGGAAAGAACACTTGAATTTCACTTGCATTTCTAATCTCTCATTTTCTTGTTCTATTAAAACTGCCCCCAACAAATCTGGCGAATGGGAAGGAAGGACACGTTAGCAGGGACTAATGAAGAAAATGCAGGAATGCGAGGCCAGTTGTGTTGGTTCAACACATTGCTTTCTCTGCAGAAGGCACTGATGTAGAACGACATGAGGGATGAGTCCTTCTGGGCTTTTCTCCCAGTGCACAGTGCGGGGGAGGAGGGTGGTGGTGGTTTGGAGAGCCTCTCTCCTCCCTCCATCTGGAATGGGGCCCAGGCCGCTCATAGCAGGAGCATGCTCTGATGTCAGGGCCGGTGGGATATGTCATCCTTTGGCCCCTCCTCAGGCTCTGCCTAGTGACCTGCTGCCAGTTTGGAAAGCCTCCCTAGAAAGCCGGGTTGAAGGAAGATGTGTGGTGCGAGAGAGGGCAGGTCTGTGTTCAAGAAGTCAGTGGTACATGGTCAAGCCCACAGGACCAGACTTTATTAAGTCCTTAAAGAAGAGCAAAGCATGGAGGCACGTGGTGAAGAGCGTGGGTTCAAATCCCGGGCCTGCCAAACACATCGGTGCGTGGCCTTTGGCATGTCTCTTACACTCTCGTGCCTCATCGGTTACACGAGATAGTACTCCATGTAAAGCACTTAGAATCTGGCACGTAATCGGTGCTTAAAAGTATTAGCAATTACTTTATCCGCTCCAGTAAATGGACATGGCATTACAGTGTTAGAAGCTGAGCTGCTGGTCTCATGTACGAGCCCGGGAAACCCAGCTGGTGATCATGGTTTATTTTCACCTTTGGTGCACTCTGGACATGATGCTCTGTCCCAGTGGCGGTGACCAGGGGAATGGGTCTGTGGCATCCGATGAGAGACATCTCCCCTCAAGAGGCTTCCGTGTGTTAGCTTCTCTTCATGGGTCACACACGTGGTCCATCTGCCATCCTTACAGCAAGACCTTTCATGTCTTAGCAGGCCCGTGTATTTTAGCACTGAAGACTGAAGAGGTTCTGAATCCACATGCTATGCTGGTAAAATTTATCTCAACGCAAGGATAAAGTGGTCTTCCAGGAAAGACAGTTAATATTTCTTGTTTACTATTTGCCAAATCCTGTTCCAAGGGATTTCCAAGTATGAACTCAGTTTATTTTTACAATGTTCTGGTAAGACAGTTACTGATATTATCCCATTCTGTAGATGAAGAAACTGAGGCCCAGAAGAGTTAAGTAACCTGCCCAAGGTCCCCCAAAAGCAGCAGAGCTGGTATTTGAGCCTGGGACTGTTGCTCCAGGCAGTGAAGTCAACAACCACAGAATCCAGAGAGCTGCAGGCTGGAGACACTGTGGCAGCGCTGCCCTCGGGAATAGCATACCAGTGAAACCTCCTCGGCAGCAAATGGGCATACTGAGGGTCCAGAGGACGAAGCCAGCAGTCAGGCGAGCAATGAGCGGCACTTTGTCATGGGTGCCATTCTGGAAGTGTGCGGTGTGGGCAGCACAGAAAAGGGAACAAGTGACCAAACTAAGTGGGAGGAAAGTGAGGAAATGCTTCCTAGGGGGTGACTTCTGACCTAGGTTTTGAAGAATAAATAGGACAGATGGATGGATGGGCAGACAGAAAGAATGATACAATGAAAGTGGCAAAATGTTAAAAGTTGGTAAATCTGGGTATCTAGGTTGGGGGTATACTGGAGTTCTCTGTATAGAATTTGTATTATTTTTGCAATGCCTTATACGTTTGAAATTACAACATTTAAAAAAAAAAGAACTAGGAGCTCACCAAGTGCATGAAGATAGGCCATCACATGCGATGGGCAAAGGTATGGAATAGTAGGGGATTTATTTTAAGGTACAGGTACTGTAAATACTTTAGCATGGATGGATAGTAAAGCACATGGCAAAAATTCGTGAGCATTGAGCCTGGAGAGTCAGAATGAGTGAGGTGACACAGGGCCTGGGAACCTGACTTTTTCCTGGGAGTACAGGAACTTTAATATCATGGTTTAAAAACAAGGTAAAGGGGGATGGATGTGGCTTAAATGGTGGGGCATCCAGCTCCCATCTGGAGGGAACTGGGTTTGATCCCCAGAACCTCCTGGTAAAAACAAAACAAAACAAAACAAAAAACAAGGTTAAAAACCCCAAACCTTGCTGATGCCTTTAGTAGTTCATCGTTTCCCCAATTTTATTTTTACAATTATTAAAGGAAAAGATGATATACGTTGACATTGTGCTAAAAAGAATGTTGTTTTCTAATGTCCTCCCCTCATTTCCTTGTCAGCAATTAATTCCATTTAGCAAAAGTTATTCTCGATGCCAAGATAAGGAGTTCCGAGAAGTTTTCTTTAAACGTTTTTTAAAGTGGCCTTTGATTGCATAAGAGTATCATGTAGAACTATATCCAGTAGCATCTTTATAGCAGGAATGGAAGCTAAGACTGATTATGTAATTGTTCCCTTAATTTATTCTCAGAACGTAACATTCTGCTAGGATATAAAAAAAACTAATGATTATAGCGGCATCTGAGTGTTTTCCCTGTTCACGAGTTTCTAGCACTATTGCTTTTGCATTGTTTACTGCAGAATAGAAATCGTTGGTTTTAATGTGGCATGGCCCCCACCCAGCCACCCTGACCCTCACCTCTGCCTGCACACGCAGCCCACTGCCAGCTCTCACCAGGACTAATCTACATTCCTTAGAGAACCTCGTTTACACCTCACGTGTTTCTTTGGACGAGGAGAGGCAGCACGCTTCGACTGCACTGAGAGAAGCCCCACCGCATTTTGCAAGGAGAGCAGAATGCCATCTGTCCGAGGGGGTGGCGCAAGTGTGCAACTGCTGCTGTGAATTGGATGAACGCTTGATTGCTTTGCTTTTTTTTTTTTTAATTAAGTCTTCGCATTTAGTTAGTTTTGTTTTTGTTTTTGTTTTTTAGAATAGTCCTTATCAGTGGCAGAAGATCCTTCTGTAGCATATTTTCGGTGTTGCCGTATCGCGACAGTACCCAAGCCGGGTATGTATCTGCATGCACGCTTTGTAGTTCTCTGGGTAGAAAGTTTTGACGCCGGTGTACATGACGTGGCTGCCCTGTCCATCTTCAAGAACTTGCCCAGCTCTGATGCTGCAGTCAGTATTCGTAAATACGAAAGAAAAAAAAAAGTCCGCTTTCTTTTCATCCAGAAAGCTTCCTCGTGATGGCTGTGTATGTGTGTGTGTCCCCACCTAGTGCCTGCTGGTTCTGAATGGAAGTGCCACCACCTCCACTTCTGTAAAGCAAGGGCAATGCAGGGCTCGCCCCCCTCCGTGGGGCCATGACGACTTTTACTGGACAAAGGTAGGTCAGGGAAGGAATCAGGCCAAACGGGGGGCCATCCTAGCACACACATCTTGGGCCAGGGGTCGAGAAACTGACCAGCAAGCCAGAGCTGCCGCCGCAGGGCAAATGTGGAAGCTGAGTGGTAACGGGGAGCAGACGGGGGATTAGCTACAGGCCAGAGGGATCAGATCAACACGCCCCTCCTCTCCAAGAAAAAGTAGGTAAGTGAGGCCCTCTTCTTTGCGCAGCCGCCTCCTCATCACCTCCCTGAACTCAGGGTTCATTTCCTCGGCCAAGTCTTGACTCGCTTACCCTCCTCGTCTTTTGTTGCATAGTGTTTGCCGTCGGGTGCTGCAGGCGTTCAGGGCGGGAAGGTTTACCATGCAGGGCTGTCGGGAGCCCTGTGGGGTGTTGGCTCTGGCCTCTGCTAAATGCTGGAATCGCTTTCCAGTAGCTGTGACGACCCCAGAACCACCAACCCTGAGGAGGGCAGTACGGTCTGGGTCCTGGCCACACTGGTTCCTCTTTCACCATCTTCCGTGGGTTCAACCCCACGGTCCTACTCCCCATGACCTCGCCTCTCCCCCGTAGACCTGTTGGACATACGGCCTGTTTGGTTCATAATGGTCATTAATATACTCTAGAGCGTAAATAAGCTCTGTGGGGCAGAGTGCAGTATCTCTCTGTTCCTGGGATCCTGACCAGATCATTTATTAGATACACATTAATATATCAGATACTGCACTTAAAGAGTAGCAATGATCTTAGATTTATCGAGCACTTATTTTGAATGGGTCCTTTCATTATCTGCTTCCTTACAACCTTGCAAGCAGGTGTTCTAAGACAAGCACCAAATCCTGCAGCTTCAAGGTTTAAAAACCACCTGGGGGTGGCCAAGGGATGCCATCAAAAGGAGACTTTCTTCACGGGGTTCCCTGCCATGGCCCGGGTCTGGCTGCACGTGAAGGGCAGGCTCATTCCTCGGGGACACCTGCGTGTACCTGCTCACAGACCTGATGAGGGCGTCTAGGGGACCAGTTAATTAATCTCATTACAAATCGTGGTCCCCACACCTAGGACCTTTGAGTATGACCGGCCCAAAGACGGAAGCACGTCTCTTCGGGATCTGAGCCATTGGTAGAGGGCTGTCCTAGGGCTGCAGTGGGAACAAGTGGGATTGGCCACGTGAATGTCAGAGGGCACCAGGCAAAAACAGGCTGCTGCGTTTAACCCCTCAGAGGACTGGTCTTGTTAGCAAGACCAGGATGTTCCTTTTATTTGCCCAGGTGTCTTCTCACCTGGGCAGGATGTGGATGGGCGCTGCCAGTGTGGGCCTCATTTCTCTGGGCTTCCCTGGCCGACCAAATCCTTTCTGATTAACGTCTTTTTTCTTTAGGTGCGTTCCATTCATTCATTTATTGAGCCCTTACTCTGTGACAGGTACGGGGGACTTTCATCTTTGAAGTGTTCATTATAGTTTCATTCTCAAAGGGTGATCTTATTTCCAGGTTTTGGAATCCCCCCACTATGGTACCCAACAGCATATGTCCATTTTATAGATCAATGGATAAATCTATAGATCAGTGGATTCTCAAGACTTAAGATCAACTTCAGAACCACAAGGGTGTTTGAATCCGAGTCTGTCCGACTCTAGGTTTATCCATGACGCCCACAGGCAGAGAGGCAAAACAAGTCCTGTGCTCAGGATATCCTTCTGTAAATGGAGCTTTTACCACCTCTGCCTCACAGAGGTGATAAAACTGCCTGGGACAAGTTCCCAGCCCAGGCCTGGCACCTGGAGAGGAGAGCAGGGCTGCCTGTGAAGGACCCGGCATTGTTTACAGAAAAAGAAATTGGAGCATCAGTTTGGAGAACTTGGGAGCCTTAGAGTTTTATGCTTAGGCAAATCCCTTGCCTTCTGTGAGCCTGTTTCTTTCTCCACTGAGAGGGGATGGGAAGTTAGTACCTCACATAGTTGATTTGAGAATTACAGCTTTTTTTTAGGAAGTACCAGGGATTGAATCCAGGATCTCGTACATTGGAAGCAGGCACTCAACCACTGAGCTGCAGGCGCTCCTCGAGAATCACAGCATTTTATGCAGAATCAGTTTGCTAGGAATAGATCACCAAAAGCATCTAAATTTGACATCCTTAGGGATCTGTGCATTTTTTAAACACCTCCGGGAAATTCTAGCCCGGGAAGCTGGCTGGTGCTAGGGAGCTGGAAAGTAGCTATCGGTGTATGTGGATCTCCTTCCCCACCCACCTCATAGAAAAATGAGTACGAGATCACAGGACATAACCTTTCACAGCCTGGAAGTGATCTGAGAGAAGAACAAGTTCAAACCACCCCCCTCATGCCTCCAAATTTCATAGGTGAGGAAAGCAAGGCACAGAAATATTCATTTTCTTGTAAGAAAAAACATAATCAGATTCTTATACCGAACAGAGAAAAGAGCATGCCTGTTTCTGTAGCACATTCTAAAGTGCTCACATAAAATTTAAAATTTTAATCTGGCAACAGGATTAAGGAGCATTATGCTTCATTTTAATTTTTTTTTTTTTTTTTAAAGATTTTATTTATTTATTCATTTATCCCCCCCTGCTGCTTGTGCTCGCTGGGTCAGCCAACCACACCGTGCGGGCGGGCCTGCCCTCACCAGGAGGCCCCGGAACCGAACCCGGGGCCTCCCACATGGCAAACGGGAGCCCCACTGATTGAGCCACAGCCGCTTCCTCATTTTAATTTTTTAACGAGCAGGTATCCTACTTCTAAGTAACTTCCATTTGTCATAATTGATTTTCTTTACCAATTATGGAGAAAGAGCTAGGCTCAAATAATTTTTAAAAAATATACTATTAAGTTATATGTAGACACGTATATGTTAAGCTACTTCAGTTTTTGCACATATTAACTATATATCCCTTTCCACTGTGGAGGAGTCCTTTACTTTTAAGCTAAAGCTGTTCCTGTGGCCAGGACACGGATCATGGAATTTCAGGGATGGAGAGGACTTTAGAAATCAAGTGGGGAACCTTCCTGCTGCATGGCTGAGGCCGCGGACCCCGGCAGGACCCGCGCTAAACCCCAGGTTTTCGGCCGTGTGCTTTCCACACCAGGGTCCAGCAGTCCGTGGTGCTCATCCATGTGGACCAGCCCACCTGGGCCTGGTTATTCGGGACCATCACAAGCCCCCTCCCCTCACCCACCCACCCCCGCTGAAGGAGATAATGTCCACCTCCAACTATCATCACAAGGAAGTTTTAAAAACAGGAAGCTCAGAAGTTCACCCTGCGTGTCCTCGCACCCCCTTTACGAGCAAACGCTTTCCGCAGCTGCCCTTACCCTTCCGCTCTGCTTCCCACCTTCTCCCTCCGCCACGCCGGCGCTCCCCAAGCCCTGTCCGTGCCTCTTGGGCTGGGATGCCTTGCACCCTGACCCTGAAGCCTTGTTCTGGGTTCTGACCCAAAGCTGAACCCTTCATTTTGACTCCTGCCGTCAGCTGACCAAAGCAGACAGGCCAGTCTCAGGAGAGGCTTTCCTATCCATCCATTCCTGTGGTGCCCCCCCCACACCTCCCGTGACCATGGGGCTAAGGGAGGTGGGGTGAGGGGGACAGGATAGGACCTTGCTCTCCAGGAACGCATCTTTGAGTGAGGACATCAGACGGGTTCCCAAGGAGGCACTGGAGAATTTTTTAACTGCCCCAAACCTTCAGCAATGCCCACATCTAAATAAGGCTACAATCTTAAGTAATAAAGTGTTTGCTGTATAAAGTCTCTCTATCCCCACCCACCCACCCATAAACTGCCGTCTCTTACACTTCCATGTAGAAATCCCTGTGCTACCCCTGCCCAGCAGAATTCATTCACCCACCCCACGAAATTTATTGAGTACCCACTGTGTGCCAGGCACTGCGGCTATAGAGGTCAGCAGGAAAACGCCTCTTCCCTCATGGAGTGTACCTTCTAACGGCAGGGGGAGAATATGCAAGTAAACAAGTAACCATCAAACAAGCAGCAGACAATTAAATGCCATCTAAGCACTGGGCCTTCGGAGCAGGGTGCAGAGGATGGAGCTCAGCGAATTCAGAGGCAGTAGAAGAGCCTCTTCAGTGAGGCTTGGAGGACTGAGGTCTTGGAGAGGTGGAGACAGACTTTCCAGCCTCCGTCTGACCAGAGGCAGAGATGAATGTGGAGTTTACAGATTTTTTTTTTTTTTTTTACAGAAAATCCCAAGGCTTTTGCTTCTCTTGCATCAGGAGGAGCCCCTGTGGCAGAGAATGCTGCTGGTAACTTGGAATCTGTAATGCTTTCTTTTTGTGGTGACACCCTTGTGCGCTCCCGGCCGGGACACTCCAGTGCCCAGCATATGGAAAGAGTGCGATAAAGCACCATTCAAGCCAGAATCCCATTTCCAAATGACACCGCAGCATCCAGCACTGTGTCACAAGAGGGCAGAGGAGTGGTGGACAGAGATCAAAAGGGACAAGCACAAGCTAGGGTGGGGGGCCAGGCTCCCAGCCACAGGATGTCACAGCTGTACGGCCCCAGGTCCATCACTCAGCCTTCTGGGATCTCTCATCTGAAAAATGGGGAGGTTTGATCAGACTCTCCAAAGATCCTACAGCTGAAGCAATTTGCATCTGTGCCTTCCTCGTCAACACTGCTTTGCTGATGTGCAAGGGATAAGTTTTGTTAGACAAGGAGTTGCTGAAGGAAATGTGCAGTTCACACTTCCCATCCATTAGGGACCACCAGATTCAAGGAAAACAGTTTTAATGGGGTGTAACATTTGGATGTAACTAAATCATCACAGTACATTCAGGTGTTTAAAATTTGAAATATTTTTTATTTGGTACATCATTTCTTGGCATGGGCTACAAGGTGGATGGAGGCTTAGTCAGCCTGGGATCAAGAAATTGTGAAATGCTTGGGGTAATTTTGCATACCACCAGATTGATATGCAGCTGACCATGTGATCATTGGCAAAGCGATGTCTAGAGCTTCAACCTCTGACAGTTCTGATTGCTTAACTGCCACTGTCTTCAAACTCCACCTCCCTGCCTTGATTTATAGATATTGAGAGAAGCTCGTATTCCTGTAGCAGTAGCCAGTAGTGTGTTCAGACCTTTGTGTGGACATGATAAATGGAGGTAATGATAGAGGTGGAAATCTAACGCTTACAGTATCCCAGGCACCATTCTGAAGGCTTTGTACACATTTGCTCATTTAATCTTCACAACAACCACCTAAGGTAAGAACTGATATTGGGTTATTTTATAGATGAGGCTGTGACGGAGAGATACTTTGCATGTTGGCCACGTGGTCGGTCAAGATGTGATTGAGCCCCAGTGATCTGAGTCTAGACTCAGGGCAGTGCCATGCTCTCCTGCTTTGGGACTGGCCTGACTTCTCAGCAGTGGTCCTCGAAGTGCTAACGTACCCTGGAGATCCGTGTGTATGTCCCGCCCTGATCACTGCATTGGGGGGCTGGGCTTGCTGGTGCGGCACCAGCCAGTGGGCATGCGTCCGTGTAATGGCAGAGCTTGAGGCCCAGGACTAGGAGCGGCTCTGTTGTGTGCCTGCTGGGGCTGCTCCTGGGACACTCGCAGCTGCCCTGGCAATGCACGCCAAGTTGTCAGCCGTGGCTTTCAGGAGGCTTTGGAGGCTGCTGGCTCACCCTGCAGCCTCGGACCCTCCGATGGCACACCCCAGGCACCCCACGGTTATTTTCTTGGTGGGGTCTTAAGTGAAAAACAGTTGGTGTGATTCCCCTATCCAGGTATTTGTCATCTTAGGAAGAGAAAAGGTGTGCCAGAGAGCGTGGAGGTGGTGAAATTCTCTAGGTTTAAACGTGGGGTCGACGCATCTGGTAACAGCACTGAACCACCCAGTGCCCACTCGTGGCCCCCCAGCGCCTTTCTGGCTGCACCCAGCTCACCCCAAACGTGGTACTTTGCCATCAGGGAGCAATTTAGGGACTGGCAGGAGTCTTCCTCTTGTCTTTATTATGTGTGAAAAATACTGAACAGTTAAATTAGAGGATTATAATTCACATTACCAAACATATCCTAACTTCACGGAAGGATCTGTGGCAGGACATTTTAAAATAAAGAGCTCTCTTAGAGCTCAGAGAATATTGCTGGATTCATAGAGTTTATTAGCTTTCAGGAAATCGTCTGTGAGATACAAAGAATGTTTTCTAATAACCTTCCTTTTCCTCTTCTCTTACTTCAGAAATTCACAGTGTTGCCTGTAACCTGAGCCCCCAGTGGCTCTAGTGCACACAGAGGGGTGGGGAGCAGGGTAGCGTGTCACTCAGTGTTGTGAGTTGCAGGCAACAGAATCCACTCTATGGCAGGTGAGGTGGAGCAGTGGCTTTTAGATAGCTCACCAAATCTCCAGGAAAGAGAAATAAGCAGACACATGAATCAAAACAGTGGACAGCAATACAGCCAGAAAAAAAAACACAAAAACGTATCTGCAGGTTCATACCCTGGGTTGCAGTGCAAGCACTATAACTGATGCCTGCCATTGGGGGCTGGAGCTATGAGGAACTGTTCTCTGGAAATTTGACTCCTGTTGTCCCGGGAGGAGCAGATACCTCCTGCCCATGCTTACCAGAGTTCTGGTCTATACCGCCCACCTCCTGTGAGAGTCTCACCTGGGTGCTTCTGCTTGGCAGAACCTAGGTCACCTGTGGGAGTCTGGAAACTGTAATGTTTAGCCTTCTGGGTCTAGATTTCAGAAGGGCTAGAGGGGTTGGAGCGGGGACTGTGAGCCAGTCTGTGGTCTTTAAGAACCCACCTGCCCTGGCCCAGCTGAAACTGGGAGGCCATGGAACAGTGTCATCCCAAAGAGAACTTCCAACACCTGACCCAGGATCAGTCCCAGGGGATGTCCTCAGGTATGCGTGGACACATAAGGAGCTCAGAGGCTCCCCCGTGCTCCCCACAAATATACTCCCTTAAAGACTAGGCAATTTCCAATCAGACTCCATAGAATCACCTAGGAGCTCTGATGTGAGCCAGACCCCTGCCAGAAGGAGGTGCTGGCCGAGCACAGCTGAGGCGGGGCCCACTCGGACCTCTCCTTCAATATCAATGCTGGTTCCTGACTCCAGCTCTGATCTGTGCTCTCTCTCCCGTTGGATTTAAGAAAATGGAAGTGAAATCAGACATGCAGGAGCCCTTCCTTGTGCGCCTGCTAGTTTTGCTCTTGTCCACCACTCGCAGCCCTTTCTCAGACTCTCAAGTCTTAGAGCCGAGAATAATTTAACCTCTGCAACTCTGAAAATGACCCCCTGCGTAAAACCTCTTCCATAGCTGCCCAAACTTCTCACCACAGAGACAGGCCCTTTAGGCTCTGGCCTCAGCCCCTCTCTGCCTTAGCAAGATACCTATACTTCCTTGAACTTGTCAGGTTCCCCTGGCCTTGGGGCTTTTATGCTTGGTGTGAGGTTTGGAAGAATGCTCTATCCCCTCACCCATCTCAGCTTCTCCAGACTGGATCGGACATCTGCAGGCAGCTTGCTCAGGTGCCCCCTCCCCGGTCCTCCCAACACCCCACAGCTCTGTTAAGAGTTCATTTATGTTCTGTGGGACCCTCTGCTTAGGGCTTTCATAGCACTGACCACCTAGATTTTAACTTCTTTGAAGCTTGCCCTATCCTGCTTGAGGGTGTGGTTTGTGTCTTGGTCATTGCGGTAAATCAAGCACTGTGGACAGTGCATAAGAGACCCTGCGTTATATTGAATGAGTAAGTGAAAGTGACGTTTCTGGGGGCGGGGTCTCAGGCTTTTGAGAATCATTAATTTCATGAATACAGATGATTGTCCCAGCAAACGCCTGGACTGTGTGCTCCAGGAGGAGCAAGTGTTGTCTCAGGAGCCCTGAGGCTGCGCCCCATCCTTGTGGGCATCTCAATGGAAGTGACTGGAAGGACCTGGAAGGTGCTGAAAGGATGAGCTGACAGGGACCTCAGAGCCTGCTTTTCTCTGAGCGGCCCTGTCACACCCAAGTGGCCTGCAGGGACAGAGGGGGCATCAAGCCACACCTGGGTGCAGGTGCTCAGCCCCAGCCAGGTCCCCTGACCAACCAAGTGGCTCACCTACCACCGCCCCCTCCCCCCTTGTCAGCCTCCCAGTCTGTGGTTCTAGTTTGGCCTCGCTTCACCAACAAAACCAATCGTGCCTGCCCTGCGCCTTCAGAGTTGCTCACAGTCACACTCTGAACTTGAACCTAGGAATGCCGAGGGCCTGCGGCTCCCCTCACCCCTGGTATCTCTGCTGACATGCTCACCTAGTCCTCTGTCAATACAAGTTGTCAGCACTTCTCCAAACCGCATCGTGTGATCAGATGTAACTGACATACAGCCCCGTTTTGAGCAGATCAACCCGTGTTTTTCCTTTTACGTATCCTGACTCTGCTTAAAGCAAGGAACATACTGGGATGGACTCTGACAGAAGAGGGCTGTTTCCAGGCTCAGTACCTTGGGAAGTGGCGAGCTTGCTCCTGTCATCAGAACCCCTCTGGTGACTCAAAGCCCTGCCTTCCCCACCCCTCCCACCCCTTCCTTGAGCCCGGCTGACCAGCTTTAAACTAGGTGCACCTGTGAAGACTGGGCTTCCTCGGATGCTTGAAGACGGGTTACGGGCTTTGCTCATGCCTTTGACATAACAGCCATTGAGCCCAGAGCCCCACTAATCCTCACCAAGGATGGCCCGTGTTTCAGAACAGGCCTAGGGTGAAAACAGTCCCGGGGACGTGGAAATCCTTCCTGGAAATAAGGGCATCGCCATTTCTCCTTGGTGCATCCCTAAGCAGATTCATTAAAGGGTACTCAACAGGTAACGCCAGTTCAAATGAGCTCCAAGAGACGTTTATAGCTGGAAAGTACTTGGAGACTGTCAGTCCCATGCTATCTAAGACTTTCTTTTTAGGTTCAGAAACTTTTCCTCCAACACAAGTTTACAAAGAACTCCAAGGCATAAAACAGCATACCCCAGAGCTGTTCCAGAGAGTTACGAGTGGGGACGAGAGATCCCAGTTATTAGCCAGGCCTGTCGTGGGCACAGGGCAGCAGTGTGAGAAGGAGCTGGAGGCCAGTGAGCCCCGCAGTGCGGGCAGGCGAGCGACCTCGCTGCTCCCAGACTCACCCACCTGTACATTCAGCTGCAGTGTTGACCTTAGGAGTTGAGAGCATTAAATGAAATCTTTCATACAAACACTTGAGCACCCTGCCAGGATGTAATAGACACCAAGTGTTCGTTTCAGTTCCATTTTTGACCAGTCCCAGAGCTATTTTGTTGCCTTTTCTAGATGTGTTCTGACTTAGCAAATCTGTCTCGTGCATGATGCGTCAGCCAGCTGTGGGGGTCTATGAACACAGTGGATTCAGCTTCAGATCTGATTTTACTTGGTCTTTAAGTTTTTTCCCCTCAATTATATATGCTTATTTTTAAAAATTTAGAAACTACATAGAAATAAAAGGAAGCTAATGATTACCCAGCACCTCACCTCCTAGTCAAAACAGCCCTTAGCATTTTGGAGGGTTTCCTTCCAGTCTTTTTTTCCTAGTGCAAATGCTCGTGGGCAACGTGAAGAGAGGATTGGTTTGTTTTGATCTTTCTGCTGGTGGGAAGGAGCTATGCCAAATCCTACCTTTCAAAACAAGCTCTTGGAAGCCTGTTAGGAATGAAAAGGAACAGCTGTTGCTCATCTTTTTCACTACAACTGGAACATCAAACCTTCCGTAACCGTAAACACTCTTCTCATATTAAGCTTTTAAATTATACCATTTTCTGGGACAAGTCCCAACCTTAAACCAGCTCCTCTTCTCTCAACTACCAGTTGCCAAGACCAGACTGAATCTTCTTGCCTTTTATCCAGATTAGTCACCGCCTTCCCTTTCCTAGCCTTGATTTTTGGTTTGGCTTGGGGATCCTCAGATTGCAAAACGAGTTGCAAGCACCTTTCTCAAAGTAGGCAGACCCCTCTTTGTAAACAGACGGCTTATCCGGCGCTTACAGCGAGACCACTGTATGTCCTTTTATTCCCCATCCCTGTCCCTTGTCTTCCCTAGCTGCCGACCCACACTGCCTTGGGACCAGGAGAGAATCAGGTAGCTGCAAAAGAAGCTACAGGTTCAGAAGTAGAGGGCAGAAATTGTGGAAGACAGGAAGAGTTTAGGGGAAAGGAGGTTCAGAGAGGGAATAATGCAAACTTGACCTTCCTTTGTAATGTTACTGAGGTCAGCCCAAAACCAGGAAACCAAGAGAGACACTCCTGTTTCTTTACCCTCCTACCTTCTCTGACTTTTGCTCTTACAGCCAGAGCTCTTGCTTGTACTACTGGGCTGGTTCGGTTACATTAAAAGGCTGAAAGGGCGTTTGTGGGCTAATCTCCATTTATGTCACCGTGTTAGTGGCAAAAGGCATTCTGAGTTCCAGGCAGCCAACTCGTGAGCTTTGGGACACAACCCACTCGGGAGTTAGACGCTGGGTGTTGTGCTGACCAGAGCCGTCCCTGTACCCGAGGGCCTGCCCTTCTTCCTGGGAACTGGCGCCAGTTTCCAAATGCTCTTTATTTTCTGAAACATGGACATGGGTTGGTATTTCTGTACATACGGCTCTGACCCGAAGGAAGGAGTAGTGAACCTAGTTAACTTGTGATTGGGGGTTTGTTAGATGATCCCAGCAAAACGGTTTCTGTGACGTGTGCTTTGGCCCAGATCCATTCAGATGGGCATACTTTACTGAATTATAGTTGCCAGGTTAAATCACTTACAGATGCCCCAGAGACCCTGTGATGAGGGAAAACGGCTCCTAGTGGGGCATGAGGTGTCTCTGGAAGTGTGTTTTGAAATGGTCAATGGCCTCCACGTGGTGTCCTTGTCCTTAACTTTTGGCATTCGGGGCATTCAGATGAGGTCACCCACTTGGGGTCCATTTCCTGAGTGTTGGTCATTTTGTGACACAGAGAACAACTTCTTCTATTCTTAGAGAGCCTCTGAGCCTGAATGCTCCCTGCCTGGCCCCAGGCCCATCCCCCCTCCCTCCCCACCCACTTTCCTCAGAAACATCTCTTCGTTGTGGAAAATTACACATTCACAAATTGTCTTTCTTTCCTCACACCAAGCATATTCCCACACAGAGACAGATTCTAGAATGATCTCATGGATGAATCATGTCCTTATCCGGCTGTTTATAGGAGTTGCCTTTAGACAGAGATTTTGGTGTAAGCTGCATTAAGACCACGCCATTGTCTGCCAGCTGCCCTTGAGGGGGAATGGCTCCTCAATGAAGTGCTGCATGTGAGAAGGGCAGAACTTCTAAACTGAAAGCTGCTTTGATTTCGCTTTTCTCCTGTCAGCCCTTGGCCCTCCATTTACTCTCAGCTGTAATGTCCGGCTGACAAGTAAGCTGACACAATCCAAGATGGCAGCTATACTATATCCAAAGAGGCAATAAGTGGGATTTCTTAGACATCAAATGAGATAAATTCTTATAGATTTGAGTCCCAGTGGATGTATAATCTCTTAATTAAAATGAGCTCAAAAGTGGTATTTCCTTTCCTAGTCCAGCTTTCAAGCTTTGCTTTCTGTGTAGCAGATTTCTCCTTTTTTTTTTTTTTTTTTTTTCTTGAAGGGTCTGGAACTCCTGTTAATATTTAATTGGCCTTTAAATTATTTAAACATCAAAGTGTTCAGCCTATTGTCCTTTAAAGAGCAAGTGCCTAGCAGAGCTCTGGGGCTGGTGTTCCAAGTATAAAGCACCATTAGAGAAATTGTCACTCAGAGAAGTCAGTCTGCCCCTGCTTGGAAACAGGAAGCTCTGGAAACTAGTTAATTGGATCACATGTGCTTTTTCCATCTACTTGCCAGGTGCTAAGTATTTAAATCTTATATCTTTTTTTTTATTAATAGTAATGTTCATTAATCATTTGCTCTCTGGAAAAGCTTGGACTTCTTGTTATCTAATAGGAAATCTTATTTTCCTGTCAAGATCAATTCCATGTGTCATGCCTCACTGAGCAGCTGACTGGGTCTTTGCCAGTGAGCCACGGAAGAGGAAACTAAAACTCATTTTGCCTCTTATGCAAGATGAAATCAGGAGTTGGCTATTTTATGGTTAATAGTCAACCCTTTTGGATACCAAGATATGTAGGTTGGCTCTAATAAGGAGTCTCCAAAACGGTGAAAGTACATTAGCTTTATGCTGTGGAAACCAAAACTAGGAGAGGTGTTCAGGGGGGGTTCCCACAGTGAAGCTACAGGCTTTCAAGGAGAGCCGGGCTCTACGAATTATGGTGCCATCCTATGAAGGATGGGTTTACAGTCCCAAAAAGAACCAGCCTGTTTTTCTCTCCTTGCTTAGGGGTATAACTGCTGCTTGGCTGTCTCCCCAAATGTACTTTCATCTATTGTTTTACTCCTCTCCCAACCACTCTTCTGTGAACCTTACCCCATTCCCACCCTCCTCCTACCATCGTCTCCCAGTTTCACAAGTCAGACTCTGTAAAAAAAAAAAAAAAAAAGTTTGTGCTGGGTTTTCAAAGTGTGTTTGTTGCCTTCCAGCCTCCGCAGAAGTTAACACACTTGAATGGAATGAGGGATGAGATGAGGTCTTGTAGTTAAATAACTCCAAGCTGTGGTGTTACCCAGGGTTGTGGAATAGAAGGAATCGGAACCCTTGTATTACCCACATCTCCTCATCAGTGGTTCTTTGTTGGTGTATAAGCCAAAATGAGATCTTTTCCTATAGCCTGACTAACGTTCATCTCTGAGTGCCAGCTATAGCACTTAAACCTTAATTCACACAATTTTGGACAAAATCCACATATGGTATTTGAACTTGCCTCATTTGCATTTTTATAAGGAGGTAGCATATAAATTGGTATTTGAACTTTAGATGTATGCAGAAAATTCAGAAAGATTGTCTAAGTTTGTTTTTAATTAATTTCAGCTGCAGTTCCATATTATCCAACCTTATCTGCTGGTACTGGGGGGTTAATATTGGCATTTGAGCCAAACAGATATTTCTATTTTCATACACCATTTTAGTGAGAATTCAGAACAATGATCTTAGAAAGAAAACATCAAGATTTTATCACTATTCTACTGGGACTTTCTGCTTAATTCTTTTTCACTGAAGTTTTGTAAAGATTTTTTTGGGGTGACCCAACTACAGCATTCTGAGTTCCTTTCTGAATCCAAAGCCAACCCTCTAGGCTCCCCAAACAATGGAATGTCATTAGTCTCAAGCTTGCTTTGAAGTCACATGTGAGACTTTACCAGTAATATTAAGTGGCACCTAATATTGCCATTTGTGTAGGTCAAATCACAGCAATTTCATATTTCACTAATCTAAGGAGGTTTCAGTGACACTTTTCAGAGCATTTAGCTAAGAAAATCCAACCTAGAAAAGTTTGTCTGCTTCTTCATGAAAGATATTGTGCATTTAAGATGCTGAGTCTGCTAATATATTCAAATCCAAATGCTATTAAAAGGAACCAACATTATTAGAAATAGCTTAAATAAGATGTTTCGTTTTATGTGGAAATGTGACTGCATGCAGATGTGTGCCCATGTGCACTCTTTAATTCATACCCACCAAAATGGCAGTTCTGAGTTAGTGGCAACCTCTCCCTAAATCCGAGGGAGAAAAATATATGTCCTCTGCCACCCGGAAGCAGTCATTTCTCTGCAGCAGTTGGGATATTTACCATGTCAGTGAAGTCTTTGTAATGCAAATGAAGCAGATGTGAGTGTGCCCACTTCAGCGTGCAAGAAATGTCTTCTTTTTAAAATCTACTTAATTCACACTATTAGCCCCTTTCTACAAGGCTGTCATCTCTGGGGCTTCTGCCCAACCCCACCCTTCACCCTGCCTCCTAGAATGCCCAGCATTCTGGGAGCATGCCCTGGTGTGCCCTGGCACTGCTGAAACCCCCGTTGCCCCTATGCCCCTGGTCCTTCCAGGACAGAGGCTCTGAGGTGACTTTGCATCAAGCCTGGGAGCTCTGTTACTGGGGCACTGGCAGGGTGCAGGGCACTAGTCTCCTCTGGTCACTGCCCTCTCCGCCAAGGCCACTCTCCCTGCTGTGTGTGCAGCATCTTCAGAGTCCTGCCTTTCTCCCACCCCTGTGGAACATTTAACATAGGCTTTCAGCGAGCTGGGCCTGAAATGTGAACATCTCCTGAGGCATCCAGCAGAAAATAGGCCTCTTGCATGAGGAAGACTGGGAGACCAAGCCCAAGCAGTTATATGACTATATGCCATCGGAAGTCATGAGTTAATGGTAGCCAAAGTCCTGACAAGTAAGCACGAAGCCTTCCTTAGTCCAATATAGTAGCCACAAGCCACATGTGTCTCCTTAAATTAAAATTAATGAAAACTTCAGTTCTTTGGTCAACTAGTCACATGTGGCCAGGGGCTACTGTATTAGATGGTGCAAATACAGAACTTTCCATCGTGGCAGAAAGTTCTGTCGGATATGCTGCTCTAGAACAAGCAGTGTGTGTTTTTCCAGTAGCAGTTGAATGTGAACCTACTGCCCTTCTTGCTGATTTTCTTACTCTGCTTGGGCTTAATTATTTAGAAAGTAGAGTGATACCATCGAAAGCCAGTGGGAAATAGTGACTGCAGAGAGCAGCCATAATTTTAACTCCTGAGAGGCTGGTCCCAGTATTTCGGCGTGGTGGAGCTCTGCCTGTTGTTGATTCATGTGGTTCAGAGCCTCCCTGGGGCACCCGACAATCCACTTGGTCTAAGAAGCCCTGTTTCTTTCAGTGGGGTTTATCTCTTGGACAGGAGTCTTGGATTTTATGTAAGAACACGAAGTATATTTTTGTGATGGCTCCATTTCCCTTGGGGTATGTACCAAACAGGAATGTGGGATGAGATGCGGGGAGTTTGGTTCTGGTATGTGTACCTTTAGCAGCAAGGGGCCAGCTGGCAAAGGGCAAGGCTGCCCCAGGAAGCTGCAAGTCTGTGAGCAAAACTGAAGACAGATTAAAAGGAGAGAGATGGACATTCCCTGTCATCTTTATAAACCAATACTAGTGAGACAGCAAATATCCAGACTACCTCAACTCAGTAAATATTCCACTAAGTGTCTGCGTATCAGGCATGTGTAGACAGGATACAAAAATGGGATGGGATTTGGTCATGCCTGCAGCTAGCTCTGCATCCAGGAGCACTTTTCATATGGGCTTATTTAAATACTCCTTATTTCTCTTGGCCTTCTCACCCCATAAAGACATTCCCTGCTTTCCTATTAATTTCAGCCCTAAATAACATTCTCTGGCAAAATGAAAACAAGGAGAAAGTCCTTTGGGAGTCAGGAATTTGAGGAGTGTTCTTTCTGGATTTGGCTTTGGGAAAGTAGGAAGTCTGTGGAACTGTGCCCCAGGTCCTTTTTTTTATTGCGGTAACATATGTACACATCAGAAGTTCCCATTTTAACCACTTTCAAGTATACAGTTCAGTTGTATCAATCACATTCACAATATTGTGCTACCATCACCAGTATCCATTATTCCAGCTTTTTCATCACCTCAAACAGAAACTCAACACTCATTAAGTAATCGCACCCTCTTTCTCTCCCCTCTACTCCCCTTGGTCCTTTAATGCAATGAAAGCTGCTATTTTTGTGCCAGCTCACCTCCTGTCCTTCCTGGGGTCCTCTTGTTCCTACCCACCATGGGCATTTTTTGCCTCATTGCCTCGTTCAGGTTTTCACTTTGTGGGCATTTCCCCTTGTCCATGCCTTGATGTACTCATCTCCATCCTTTGCTTTGCAAAAGCCTTTGGATCATGGCCCTATAGCTCCCACTAAGAAGGTGGGGCAACAGTGCAGATGGTCTCCCATGGCTCTGTATGGCTCTGTATCTCCCACCTGGAAGGTGGGGCAGCAGTGCGGATGGTCTCTTGGGAGTGTCTCGTCCTGAATCTCCATCTGCCTGCTGGGCCTTGATGAGCCCTGCTCTGCTGCAGCCTGTGTGGATTCGAGGTCAGTAAACTGAATGGCCTCATTGGCCCAGCACCTGTTTATAAAGCACCAGGACCCAAGAGTACTGGGCGTCCCGGTCCTTGGAGGGTGTGGTCCGAGTCAGAGAAGACACTGGAAGAACTCCAACATCCCCAAAGCTTCCGTTGCTCAGAGCATGGTTGGAACTCTCGTTTGGGTGATTTGCACCTTCTGAGGTTTTACGCTTCCATGAGCTGGCTGACTATTCTGTACCATCCCTTAGGGGCGAGTGTGATGTTTGGAATTATCCAAAGTCATTCACAGTTAAATCTGGTGAATACTGTATGCGGTAATGAGCAGCAATCAAGCAAAGTAATCGTGTTCAGGTTCAAAAACAAACAAAAAAAAACCACAAATAAGAAGTTTTAAGACTGCGGGATGGTTGGTTGGTTGCTTTTTCTGCGTGACTTTGGAACTGATTCCAAAAGGAACTCCAGAGATGTTTTGAGCATGGGCAGGTACCCCAGCTTCCCAAGGAGATGACTTTTAAAAATGAAGAAGGTCTCAGGCATGTACTTTGAAAACTGTCATTAATCACACTCTGCATTCAAGGTAGAAAAGAGGAGCCACTTGGTCCATGGAATGCCCATAGACTAGGATGACTGCTCCATAGAATCAAAGTACCCCCTTTCCTCTCCGTATTTGGGGTGGCCTTCCTCTCTTCTCCCCATGTAGCTGGCTCCCTTTTTTTTCCCTGATTACTTTACCTTTGACCCGGACAGTCTTGTCTTCACATTTTATTTGTTCTTGCCTGGAGGGGTGGGAGAAGTTCCTGAATCTGATGGCACACAGCAAGAATGGGTTGATCGGGGGTGGCTCTGACTAGCTAATGCTGTGTTAGAGACAGAAGCTGGGAGGCAGTGTTCCCAAACTCAGCTGCAATTTAAATCACCAGGGGAGCTTTGACAACTCCTGGTGCCATACCCACTAAATCAGAGTATCGGAGGGTAGGAGCGCATATTTTTAAAATATACAGCAAAGTTTGGAAATGACTGTTAGGGAAAGGAGATTGTCTTTGAAAATGTGAGCATGTACCCCTGCACATGGCAACAGCAAACCTACCTTGCTTCTCTGAGAAAACATGATGAACTGGGAAGAGCATTGGGTATAAAACCAGTCCCCATAACTTCCTATCCTAATGGCCTTGGGCAAGGCATTTTCCTCCTCTGGGCCTCAGTTTCTTCATCTATAAAATAGGATAATAGTAGTAATACCTATCGCATAGGGTCATCTTAAAGAATGAAAGAGATGATGTGTGAAAGGCTGTGTAAATTGTGAAGTACTTCATAAATGCTTGTTATTACTGCAGATTACCCCATTTTAGAAAGGTATTCACTTCTGGGTATCCTTGCAAGGTAGCCGGATGATGAGTGTGGCATGAATTCTTGCATTACTAGGAATAAACCTAAGAGCTGTTTAGGACAGGGTTGATTTCTCCCTTCTAATAAATGGGGTGGCTACTTAAAAAGAACCCAGGAGAACCATCAGTGTCCTGTAGTGTCAGGGAATGGTTCCATCTTGAAGAGTCCAGGAGGCCTCACAGGGAGGAAGGGATGTTGGTGTCCATTGGTTTCTGCACCTGACTTTGATCCTCGGGCTTTATGTTCCAGTTCGGTTTCTTTGATTTCAAAGTGGTTGAAATCAGGTGAAACCGCTGTCACCGAAGAGCCCCAAGGGAGGGGCAGAGTGACACCCCAACCTCCAGGGCCAACTGGGCATCTCTGTTGCAACTTTTGGGGGCAAACAAAAGCATTTTCTTTGGCTCGTCCTCCCCAGGGATTTGAAGTTGGATGGAGGGAGACAGTCAGCAGGCGCCGTGAGCTTGAAAGAGATCATTGGCCTTGAAGGTGTGGAGCTGGGTGCCGATGGGAAGGTAAGGCTGCCTGGCTTTCAGTAATGAGTTGATGACGTCGCTCCGTGGCAGGAGGGGGTCAGCATGCTAGACCCCAGCCACCCTCTCGTTGTGGCAGGTTCCCAGGGCCGTGATGCTGGCTCTACTCACCTACCCCCGTGAGCAGCGATTCCCACCCAGCCAGAGATTTGACACAAGCATGGTTAGGTTCCCAGCATACATGTATTTCTCTGCCAATGCTGTTTAAAATGGAATGTGCTGTATTCACCAGTCTCTCTCTTCTCTCTCTTCTGTCTCTTCTCTCTCTCCTCTCTCTCTCTTACACACACACACACACACACACACACACACTATGCACACATCCCATGCTCTGACATGCTGTGCTCTGGGGTGGGGTGACTGGGGTTTGGGCATTTGTTAAGTGATGGTGTTGGCAAGCAAGCAGCATTGCTGCTACCTGCCTGGGGCCAGTCCAGGAAAGTTGTCTAGCTTCCATGACCCGCCCTGAAGTGAAGAGTTCCTCCGGCTTTACAGAGCAACTGCAGAGCTGTAGGGTGGTCAGATTCCTCTTTTATCCACAGTTCCATGAGCTGCTAGTTGAAATCTGAGGAGTGAGAGGTTGAAAGATGAACTGACCCTTTTCCTGCTGGCTCCCAGGCAGCCCTCATAACCTCTCCCAAGGCCTGTTTACAGAGAGACAATGCAAGTGTGACTTTGGGACCACCCTCCCAGGACAGTTTGCTTGCAGGTGTGGCTGCTGAGACAGCCAAGACTGTCTCCCCTCAGCAGCTGACCGCAGCTATACACCAGTGACGCCAATCCCTGAGCCCAAGGGGTAGGGAGCAGGTGGAAAGAGCCACGCTCATCTCATCTTCATCTATAAAGATTGAGTGTTCCCATTGGAATGAGGGAGAACAGAATCGAGCTGAGCATCATCGATAGTGTCTGTCAAGGGAACACGATTTGAGTCCACAGTCCCTCATCAGAGACTCTTAGGGCCCTGATGGGTTTTGGAACCTTGTACTTGGTGGAACGTAAAGAGTAATGCGATGTGTCTCCTATATTACACAACACCCCAGACTGGTTCTGAGATAGTGACACGTTTGATAACAAGGTGCTATTTCTGCAGCATAAGGTTTATGTACAACCTTGAATCAGCCCAGGTTAGTTTTGGCACAAATGAGTGGCAAAATAAATTTCCTGTTTCGGATCTATTTGGATTTTAGAACTGCAGATAGGAGAATGTGGGCCTGAACTTGGGGTGGCAGCGTGGCTTGGTCGAATGCAAACCTTGCATTTCCCGGAAATAATTGCTTGCCCGTTTCTGTCTTCACCTTTTAGACTGTTTCTTATACCCAATTTCTGTTACCCACAAATGCCTTCGGAGCCCGGAGAAATACCATAGACTCCACCTCCTCCTTCTCCCAGCTCCGTAACCTGAGCCACCGCAGCCTCTCCCTGGGACGGGGAAGCAGCACCCAGGGGAGCCTCGACACAGGTAACCTGGGGCCCTGCTGGGTCTGGGTATGAAGTGGGTTTACCTGTGGGGTAGACTGGAGAGCAGGTGCCCAAGGAGCAGGCACCATGACTTTGGGGAAAGTCTGATTTCAGGCCCTGCAGGCTCACCACCAGGCCACGGGGCCATCATCCCTCTGATCAGGGGCCCACGAGGAGATGTGCTGACCCTGCGTGGGTGGCTGGGTTTCCCAGCCTTTCTTGGCCACTCAGCTCCCCATCTCAACTATTAGCTGGTTCTCTCCAGCATTTTCTTGGTGCTCAAGCTTGGCTTTCTTTCAAATAATCAGGCCTGAAGCTCAGGGTCAGGGGTGAGCACTTCCTTTATGCCGAGTTGACCTGGCAGCTGAAGGGAGACTTGAGTTTTCCAGCTCTGCCTACATACATCTTTGCAAACGTCGGTAACAGGGAGCAAGCTCTTAGGAAGCCATCTTATTTTCACTCCCCAAGAAATCCCAGGGGAATGAGAAGTGACGTAGCTCTTGTCCCAGTGCAGAGTCCTAACATGCAGGCGGCCTCTTGCCGATCACAGCTTTTTGCGTTAGTGGCTGCTCTGATCTGTGTTCGTGTGACATCAATGCGTTCCCACTCTTGGGCCCACTAGCCAGCCCCAAAGCTCGCAAGAAGCAAACCATGCTTCTCAGATGGCACCACCCAGTTTACTCATTTGATCTGCCACGTTCTGTAATCGAGGAGGGCTGGCTGCATCTTTCTTCCTTTGTGAAGTTTTGTGCTTCCCTGGGGTGGTGAGATTAATACATAATTTTATAAAATGGAAAAAAGGCTGGAATGCTAAGAACGAGGTAAAAACCTTTTATGGGGGTGGGGACACACGCTTCATTGGCATGCAGAGAGCCTGGTAGAGTGCCGAATGGCCACGAGCTTCCCAGCGGGATGGCCTGAGCCTTTCTTCACTCTGACTTGATGCTGGGCGTCCTCCCAGCTGCATCAGGGTCAGAGGGTCCCAGGTCCCCTAATCATTATTTTGTATGTGACCTTCAGGTAGTAGCCTGGGAGACTTTATGGACTATGATCCAAATCTTTTGGATGATCCCCAGTGGCCTTGTGGCAAGCACAAACGTGTTCTCATCTTCCCTTCGTACATGGTGAGTAGCGCTGGCGAAGGCGGGTCTGCGCCGTGCCCCAGCCTCCCTGGCGCGGTTCTGCCTGGGGCTTGCTTGCACTAATGGAGGGTCTGCTCTGCCTGGGGTTGGGGAGCCCTGGGGGAGGGGCTTTGTCAGACACTGCTCTGCTTGGGGCCCTTCCTAGGGGGCTCAGTTGTGTCGGCTGCTTACAGAAGGGCATCCGGGACCCTGCTGGCTACCTGGCCTGTGGGCGGAGGAGGCTGGGCCACCAGTGTCCTTATATAAAAGCTCCCGGCCCAGGTCCAGGGAGCCTCTCTCGGGGGCATACGCAGGCTTGGACATCCACGGGACCTGCTGGGGGAGGTCCAGGCCCATCACAGGGAGTATCAAGTTCAGGTTGGGCTGTTTGTAGTTCCTCGGTCACTGTAGGCCTCCGTGTTAGCTCAGAGCAAATATTTGGCACCCAGGCTCTGGATGACAGAATTATCTCTTGGGAAAGTTGAAAGTAGGACAATGTGGGTGTTAAATGCAAAACCTTTCCTTGCTGTTTTTATTTCATGGACGTTTCCTGTTTTTCCCTTTGCGTAATTTTGGTTTCTGCTTTTGGCTGACCACCGTTGCCCACAACTAGGGGCTGCCATTTCTCCAGTGCCGGCAGGGACCTCAAGGGGTCCAGTATACTTTCCTGGGGCCCACTTGCCCGACTTGGAAGCAAGCAGAGCCCTGCTGCTGTAGGAGCGGGAGAGACCAGGCTTGCGGGGGAACCTGACTGGCCAGGCCCACCTCATGCAGCACCGGGTGGGAGAGCTCGAACCCAGCATGCATCCTCCACCCCCCGCCCTGGCCTGACTTCTGCCCAGATGTGGCAGGCAGGGCCAAGCATTTCCTCCTCTGGGGCCCCCCTCCTCCCTAGCCTGTGCTGTTCCCAGAAGCCCTGGCCCCAGGCATGAAGCGGGGAGGGTCCTTTTTCTGTTTTAGGCTCCTGTGGCTGCCAAAGCCAGAGTGGGATCAGCCCCATGGAGTCAAAGGTCCCCGAGGCCTTGCTCTGGGCAGCAAGTGGGGTCCTCCTCCAGCCAGTCTCCACACCCTGCTTCCGCAAGTGGCTCTCATATCAGAGAAATACCAGGAGGAACTCGACCAGTTCCTTTCAGCGTAGATCCTCTTCATGAAATTTGGCAAATAGCTCAGAAATCATTCCAGCATGCTACACTGAGTCAGAATGAGTTTCCAAAGGCGATTCGTTTTAAATTGCCCCTACCCCTCATGGTCCAGTCCTTGCTGCCCACCACCCCGACACTGAAAACAAAACCACAGCCATGCGTAGGTGTGTTCTACTCTGTGACCTGTTAGACTGCACGCTTCTTTTTAAAAAGCCTTGGCTCACTTGTCTTTGCTTCCCCCGGGGCCAGGACAATTTAAGTGTTCAATAAATGATCGGAATCGTTTCCTGGCGTGAAGGAGGGAGCTACCGGAAGGTCGTGGCTGGTCTCAGTGTAAGGATTCTTTCCGAGGTTCACTGCTTTGAGTAAGTCGGGCAGGAAGCTGTGGCTCAGGTAGTCCAAGGAGGCGCTCACGGTTCATACAGGAAGCAGGGGGCCGAGCTGCATCTCCAGCCACAGCGCCCTTAAACCGTGCATGGTTGGACCCGAATTCTCCCTCCCTCAGCAGTCCGTGGCCAAGCTGCTGACGTGAGCGTAGGGCGCAAAGATGGCTCCTTGGGCCAACAGTTTAACTCATTTCTAGGTAAACAAGAACAAGAGTGTGCACTGCTTTTGATGGATGTTGGGGTTTGGCGGGGCGCTCTCCTCCAGACGTGACTGGGGAGAACCTTGACCTCCCCCTTTTATCATCCTGGTATTTAGCTGGTGCCAGATCTGATCTTTTTTTTTTTTTTTCTTCTTCTTCTTCTTTAAATGACTTCCTTTTAAGCTCTAGGTGTGTGTGTGTACACACAAGGATTTTTCCTCGGACAATGTGCCAAGCTGATTTGCCAAGTCAGCACATATGTCGTGCCCTCCTTGTTTCATATTCCCAAATGGATCATTTTTCATTTCACCACATTGAATCTACAGTCTGTGCTTCCTGTGAACAGTCTGGTTTTTTTTTAGAGAATGAAATTGTCCGTGAGATGCATTTGCCTGGTCAGCTCTATACGGTCTACATCTCCTTCTATTCTGGTCATGAATAAAATGTGGGAAATCCACTTTTCAGCATTCTCATCCAAGCCGTGAACACACGTCACGTGCTACGAAGAGCCTACACCCAGCTCCCGGGAGACCCCCACCCATGCAGCAGGCACTGCTTACAGGGCCTTGGCATGGACTTGCATTGAACTTGCAGGGCTAAGGTCGTGGGGTCTTTTGGTTTTGTTTCTGGTTTCTTTCCTTCATTTTCATATGTTGAATAGCAGGTAGAAAATTCACCCACTCAGCAAGTACTGATTGAGGCCCTACTATGTGCCCGGCACTGAACTAGGTGCTTGCTCACACAGTGGAGGACATAGGATCCAGGAGCCCCTCCTTCTCAGTCTTGTACTGTAGACAGTAAACAAGAAACCAGTCACCACAGTCATGAGAAAGGTGCGGAAGGAACCATCTCGGAATAGTGGTAGGGGTTGGCAGCCCCCTCAGAAGCCTTCAAGGCAGACTTCCCCAAGGAAGCAGCGTCACGGCGAGTGCCGAGGGGTGGGAAGGAGCAGCCATGCCGGATTCTGGTAGGGAGACCCCTGTGTGAAGGATGCTCGCTCGGTGTAAATTGATATTTTTAACAGTAGAGGTAGGTGCCCTTCCAGCTACCCGTGTGTACACACACACACACACACACATACACACACACCCCTGGAGAACGAGGCCTCCTCAGACACCAGGCATGGGAGCTGCACTTGCAACAGGCTGGCGACCACCAGGCTGACAGGAAGAACCCTAGGGTTGTGTGACCCCAGCTGTGACGGTCCCTGGGTGGGTGGGGAAGCTGTGTCCGACACAGACCTGGCTTCTATCTACTCAATCCTGCCATGGTGGGAACCATCACTGCTGGCAGGCAAGCCCCCTCCCTCCTCCGTCCCCCACCCACTACCACCTCACTGGTGGGGGAGACTCCGTCCCCCACCACTACCACCTCACTGGGTGGAGGGGGACTCTCCAGGGCTCCGGGCTCTAGCCTGTGCTTAGTGATGGAGGAAGGCAGCATGCCTGCTGGATCCAGGCTGGGGAGTATGTGCACTACCACCCACTTCCCTAAATATCCACACCCAAGGCCCTTGAAACTTCTGGATGCGGGGAGGGGGGGTACCCCAATTTGCAGTTTTCTGGGGACTCCTCGTGCCTGTGTTTTTCTTGGCTCTTGGGCTGTTGGAGTTAGGCCAGGACAGCCAGAGCCCAAACCTGAGAAGTGGGGACTGTTGTCTGGTGTTTTCGGGTACCCTGTATTCCTGTAAAATTTCAGGGTCTGGCAACTGAGAACCAGGCTAACTACCGCCCAGATGTCCATGTGGCCGTTGCAGACTCAAGCAGCACTCAGGGCGGAACGTCAATCCTTTCCCAACAAATCCTGCTGCAGCCATTTACCTTTCTCTTTTTTCATATTAACAACATAGGATCAAGTGCATCCATTTTAAATGTCTGGTTCCAGGAATACTGTAACCACCACTCTGAACAAGAGAAAGAGCATTTCCTTCTCGCCCTGCCCACCCCTTCTCCCTACAGAATTGCTGCTCAGAGTTCTTACCATCACAGAGCAAGCCTGTTCTGGAACTGCATAGAAGCGGCCTTGTACAGTCTGTCTGCTCCATCTTCTTTCATACGGCTTATCTGTATGATGAGCCCATGGCGGGTGCCTCAGTAGGTTTGTGGTTTTTAGTTGTACAGTGTTCCCTGGTACGGATGTAACAGTTTATCTATCTACCTTCTGATGGGCATTTGGATAGTTTCCAGTTTGGGGATATTATGAACATTGCTACTATGAATATTCTTGAACACGGCTTTTTGTGGACATATTTTCATTTTTCTTTGCTAAATACCTCAGAGTAGAATATCTGAACATGGAGTAGGTGCTGTTAGCCAGCCAGGATGGAGCTAGATACATATTTTCATTCATGTTTGTTTGAAGTGTAACATTTAAAGTCCATTCCATGTTGCAGACCCTGCGGCAGTCAGCATTGCCTTAAAGTTGAAGGGTTCCAGAGCTGAACGTTTGTCTGAGTCTCAGAAGCCTGTTATTACCAAGTTGCAGCTGGACCCTTTCAAAACTGGCCCTGCATTCGTAGTTACATGTGTTATTTTTTTGGCTTTGATCCATGAGAGTCACTCCCACTATTATCCATTGTGAGAAGGCAAAGGTGAGATTTTGAACTAAAACAAGAAAATCACTGGGGCAGCTGTCCATGGCTTTGGCCCCTACAGGTTCACAAGCTGACCACAGAAGACGCAAGTCTGCTCAGCGTCCCGGCCGGAGCCCAGCTCTAGCGAGGTATTCCTCAGGAGCACAAAGGAGGAGCTGGGAATCCTGGAGGCAGACCCAACCTTTCCTGCTTCGTGGGCTGCTCCGCTTGTAATTAAAAGTTCCTCAGAAAGAGGTTATTTATGATTAGGACCCCGCAACCGAGGTCAGTAGTGGTTTTTCTTTTTTCTTTTATGGGTGTGGAGAGCAATTAAGTAAGTGAAAGGGCTGAGAAAAATTTGAATGGATTTCTGAATCCTTTTCCTCGCTCAGGAAGAAATCCCTCGCACTGTTTTGACATGAGAGAGAAACCCACAAACATCCTTTGTATTATCTATAGCTGTAGAAATCTCAAGTATTGTGCCGGTTGCATTATTTACTTGATATTGAAATCTAAACACTCAGAGAAAAACCCCTCCCTCCACCCTCTCTTCTCCCCAGTGTTGTGGGAATAGATCTTAGAGTTTAATTTTTCATTACAGTGGAAGGTGCTATGCAATAGGAATATGTGATCATTTAAAGGAAGGCTTCTTCGGTCTTCTGCGTGCTGGGTGATTGGACTCTGTACCTCCGTTTTCATTTTTAATTGAAAGCCATCTTGATGGCTCAGGTGTTTGCTTACCTGTCCACAGAGTGGATTTGTGGTGAAGCTAAAGCAGCTGGAGCCCCAGGGCCCCTCACTTGCCCTGGTCTCTTCAAAGACTCCGGGGAAGATTCAGATTTAGAGGGGCATGAAGCGTATTCCATTTAGGCAGCCCTCTTTAAGAAAGAGAAGGCACCATCACAAAAGCACAATTGCTAGGCACCTCCAAAGATTTGAAAGGGGTGGGGGGAGGACGCTGTAGTTTCACCAACTTCAAGGAAAATATCTTCCTGCTCTGCCTGCCTGCCTGGAGGGTGGGAGTGGAGTAGCGAGATCTTTTGAGGCCACCAGGCTTTCACTGCTTGTGTTAAAATGCTTTTTTGGATTGTGATTTTTTTTCTAGTAGATATAATTAACATACCATACAGTTCACGCATTTAAAGTGTCCAGTTCAATGACTTTTAGTATAGAGTTGTGCAACCATCACTGCAATCAATTTCAGAACATTTTCATCACCCCAAAAAAGAAGCTCCATACCCTTTAGCTGTTGCCCCCAATTCCCTACCATTCAAGCCCTAGGCAACCACTAATCTACTTCCTGTTGCTATAGATTTCCTTATTCTGGTCATGTCATATAAATGGAATCATGATTTTTTTGGACATGTTTTCAAGGTTCACCCATGTTATAGCATGTATCGTTACTGTGGTGGTTTTTAAGAAATCACCTTTCCTTATAATCCACAATGAACTATGAGCTTTACATTTGATCAGAGATGTTGCACCATTCTGCTACTTTTCTAAGTATTTGTCTCAGATTTTTTTGGTAATCATTTCGTGATTGTTAATGATATTCCATAGGCAGTCCTGGCCCACATGCTGAAGTCACTGTTTTTGATGCAAGCATTTAAGAGTGCAGCCAAGTACTGTCGGGGGTGTGAGCTCAGTACCACATCCACCCAGGGTCATTTCAAGTGGGTGGAGACACTCCTCCAGAAGTTCCTGTAGTGCCAGATACAGACTTGACAGATACCCAAAACACGTGCTTTGTCCTGCCTGGTACATCTGTGTGGTGGCGTAAACCTGAAGCAAAAGCAACTTCCCATTTGTTCCTTTCCTCGATTCGCAAACCATTTCAGCGAGGGAAAGGGAAGGAGAGTAAATCCAGGATTATATATTTGGAATCCAATGGGTAGAAATAGAAACAAATGCAAACTAAGGCTGAGTGGGCCTTGGCTCATTCCGATGGTTTCCCTATGATTTACTGTCCTTAGGGAAACAGATTAAGTGCCTAGAACAGCTGAAATGCCCATCTGCTGGTGGTTAGACAGATTTAGTCAAGGGCTGCCTCTCTGCTTTAATGACCTTAGCAAGCATGTAACATCTGCTTTCCCAGTGCCTGGCATGCCGATGGCTCTCAGACCAGTGCAGCTGAAGCGGAATGGCCCTAGTTTTGCAGTGGATGTTAATACTGGAAGGAGCTGTGGAGGTCACTGCATCAAGTCACTCGTTCCTTTCAGGGGCATGGAAACAGGCTCAGAGAGGTCTCACAGCTCACTCTTGGTAGTCCTGGGGGTAGAAACCTGCTCCCTTGGAATGTTCCTGCTCCCAAGAGGTTCTCTGACCCCAAAAACAGTCACAGAAATTCCCAGAGAGATGTGGAGGGCAGGAGACGAGGGCTCTACTGGGCCCTCGAAGTAGAAGCACCTTTAGGTTGTTCCTGTTGGAAGTAGACCAGCAACCTGTTGGCTCTAAGCCCCTCATTGTGCTCTGTGATTGTTACTGGTCTGTGTACCCCACCACACCTGCTGCCTCAGTTTCCCTCTCTCCCGTTGTACCCCAAACCCACCCTGCAGAGCCTTCACCGTACAGCATTGGAACTGGGTGCTCTGGCCCATGATGGGGCCCAAGTTCAGGTCCATCCTCCCCTTGTGTGATGAGCCAAGCTTGTATTTGTTTTTATAAAAAGCAAGAGTTGTCTCAGTGGCTCCACAAAAGATGCCGTGGAATCTTCCAGCTTTTTATCTTTTCTCTGTTATCTCAGAAGGGATTGGGGGTGTCAGCTTCCACACTAGGCCCTCCTAATCCACTTCTCATCTCTGGTGGGGCAGACTGGGCAGGGAGCCGTCTCTCCAGTGTGAGGTTTGGATGGCCTCCTCCCTCCCAGCTGACCTCCCCCCCTTCCCCTTTACGCAGCTGTGTATACACAGCTTCACTGCAGGCAGACAGCTGCTAGAAAGTACGTTCAAGTGACCTCTCACCCCAAGAGAGAACTGCCACCTCTGCAAAAATGCCAGTGCCATGGGGCTGGTGCCTGCCCCGTGACCTAGAATTTAGGTACCGCTGAAAACAGTGGTCGCTCAGACTGTCCCAGACCAGGAAGGAAGCAGAGTCCGTTTAATTAGCACTTTGATTTATAGCACTGTGCACAGACAAAGCTCGGGCACTGCAGGTTTTCATAAGCCATACAGTTAGACTGGTGAGTGCAGGAAAACAAAGCCTCGGCCTACTCACTCTCAAGCCAAAAAGAACAAGAGACTGGGGAGCCGTTCTAACCCCACGCTTGCAGCTCAGTCTCGCAGTACTGCCTCCTCAGTTGCCCCTCCCCACTGGGCCTGGACAAGAGGCCAGCGGCCTCGGGAGGTCCCATCTCTAAAGGCTGTCCCCAGGCTCCCTGGACATAGGCGGCACTGAGCACAGCAATCACAGTGGCTGTGCCCCAGGCGAGTTTCCCAGATGACTGAGGACTGGCTCTGGAATCTGCTGGAGGCTGCCCTGGGCTCAAAGGGTGATGAATCCAGTAGCCAGAGTGTGGCATGCCACGGTGGGTCTCGGGGTCCAGCGTGCATTGCTTGGCCCTAACTGATTGTTGCTTGGGGGTGGGTAGGGAGCACCCACTCAGTGTCCCGATGGTATGTCCACGCAGCTGAGGTGGGGGGAGAACTTTGAGCAGCCCCCCCAGATCTGCTAGTGCCCACAGCTTTCAACAGAGAGGCTTTGAGGACACTGGAGCAGCCAGGTGGGAAAACTGAGGCCCAGAGAGATAAAGCACCTAGCAGCAGGTCGCCGAGCTACTGCATGGCAGAGCTGGGACTCAGAGCCAGGCATTCTGGCTGCAGGGACTGCCCTTCCTCACTGAGCTGCAGCACAGAGCAGCAGGAACAAAAGCAAGATGAAGAGAGGGCTTCTCAACAGACATGGGAGGCAGAAAGAAGCAGAGATGCGGAGAGCGCACGAACTAGGCACACTTGCTTCCTCCAAGGCCAAGACCTGTCACCTGGTGCAGAGCTGGGGAGACCCAGCCAGGGCAGAGCTCGGGCAGGCCAGGGAGCACCTTCATCTCTGATGAGCATGTTTTCTCTCTCTTGGCCAGCCTCAGGGACTGACGTGAGCAGTTTACTGCCATCTTCTTACCTTCTTGAGTTTCACTGCTCCAGAAACCAACCTTCACCCCCAAAACAGATGTAAGCCCCCATGCTGGAAATGCCTCCTGCGCTCCCCATTCACACAGCCTCTTCTGTGAAGCCTTGGGCTTTCCCAAAGCTGGACCCAGCTGGCCTCTGTCCACCCCACACTCTGTACGTGCTTCCTCCCTTTGCCACGCCCATCCTGAGGACAGCTAGGCCACAGCTGCAAGCCATCGGTGGTCGGGAAATGGGGGACCATGCAGAGAGAAGCTTCTGGTGTGAGACGCAGGCACTGCTGCCTTGCTGAGAAGAGCATTGGGTGATTCTGGCCCAAGAAACAGCAGTCTCTGGGCCTAGACACAAAGATGGAGGTTTGCAGAGACCCCAGCCCCAAATGTATTAAGTCTAGTTTAGAAAAGCCTCAGAGCATACCAGGAGGCCAAACAGATGAGTGGGAAGGTCAGGTTGACAGCAGGCCACCTGCTTGGCGCCGGCACCAGTCACAGGCCATGGCCCTGTAGGCAGCAGAGGTGGATCCAGGAGAATTCCACCACTCCGAGATGAACTCCATGGCTTTGCCATCCTGACCACTGCTCAGGATATGGTGTTCTGGGTGCCAGCTCTGGGCCGAGGGCCCCTCAGCTTCAGTTCCCTGACCCCTTCCACCCGGTCTCCAGGGACCAGCCTGGACAGAAACACACATTTCCACTCATCTCGCTGTCACAAGAAGCCAGTGCCAGCACCATAGTCCAAAAGCTAGAACAGGTTGCTGGTAAACCAGGCCCTTGCCTGCCTCGGAGGCTGCAGGCTGAGCTGTTACATCCATGGAATCACTCCAAAGCCAGGACTGGTCAGGAAATTCTGTGTAAGGGCTCGGGCCAGACCTGGCGCTTGGGTAGACCAGTGTCATTTGTGCTTTTTGGGGAATCATCCCACGTCTCCCCACACTCAGGTTTGATACCATAGTGGTAAAGGCTATACTCAAGAATAGCCTGTGCATCACATGTGGTTCCGCTGCAAAGTGTAAAGTCCACTGTAAGTGCCAGTGTAAGAAGAAAGGGGTTCAGCATAGGCACTAAAGAGCTTGTAGCATCACTGGGAAGGCAGAGGCAGCCGACGAAGCTGAGGTTTCAGGAGCTCCCCTTGCAGCCACACCGCACAGCCAGGCCCCCAGAGGCCCTGCCTCATGTCCTCTGTAACCAGGGCACTGCCTACTGAGTGGGGAAGCTGGCACTAGCTGCCAGCTCCGGGGTATGCCGCCGCTGCTGCCGTAGTCTATGCTGGCAAAATGGATGCCTCTGCCTTGACTCTTGACATCCAGAGCTAGTGATGGGACCGGGGCTCCTGCCGCAGCGCTCCTTGCCAGCAGAAGCACAATCTCTGCTTCCGTTCCACCTTCTCAAACGAGTGCATCTGGTATTAAGAACCCAAACCACATTCAAATCCTAGCAGCAAAGGAGTCTGGAAAACAGCTGTTTGCTCTCCAGCCTCTGCATTACAGCGGGCATCCCGCTGGCCCAACCAGGGTATAAAATGAAAGTGATAATAGGGAGAACGGCCTAATCACGTGAGTTTAGGGAAGATGACTCTATCACAAGCCAAACCACAAATGGGTGCTCGCCAAGCAGGGAATCTGATTGGCAAATCCACAAACTTCCACGAGCATAAAGATCACCTGGAAGAGTCTTCACAATGCAGAGCCCAGGCCCCACTTCAGAGCTTCTGATTCAGCAGGATTGGAGTAGAGCCCAGATTTGCTACCATCTCTTCCTTTTGTACTTAAGATAAAATTTTCCAGTGTCCTTTAGGGTAACATTCTGTTCTCTCTCTGATCTTTAAGATAAACCCTATGAAGTAGCCCCATCAGGTTTTCAAAGTCTCATTTCAAAGAAGAGGAAGGTGAGGCTTGGCAACTTTCTCCAGCTTGCCCATCCTGCTGGAGGTGGACCAGGGGCCAGAAGCCAGAGGCCAGACCCGACTACCATCCAGAACCTTCCAACTACCTAGTCTGTTTTGGGTCTGTGAGAGCCTTTTGAGTTGAGAACTATTCTCCACCACTCAGTTTGGTCTGAGCAAAAGAAAAGCAAAAAGGCCATGGGTGTGGCCAGCAAGGGACCTGGGTTCCAGGGCCGGCCTTGCTTCCAGCTTGCCGAGCTCCAGGGAAGCCAGCCCACCTCTCTGGACCTCCATATCCTCACGGTAGGATGAGGAATATGGAGAACAGGTCATAAACTTCTTTTTTGGCAGTGGAAGTCTTCTTTGAGGGAAGTCTTATGTGTATGAGCTAAGAGCAGAGCTGCTAGGGCTGCTGCAGAGGAGGGCCCAAGGAGCCCCTCCTTCTACTCCATCTGCCCCCCACTCCACAGGAACCCCCTCTGGGCACTTCAGCAGAGCCCAGTCTGAAACCCAAATGATCAGTAAGCAACAGGATCTCCCTTGCCTGGGGCTCCCAGGGCTTCTGCCCCCACGAAAGCAGGCAGCTTTTTGCTCGAGCCTGCTCATGTCATGACAAACCCCATGACTTTCGAGCAGAAGGGGCCATCTTGGGAGTCTGGATGTGAGTGGGGGAAGTGTGTGTGGCTGGAAGCAGAACAGGCTGATGGGCCCAGCATCTCTGGAATCAGGAGTTGTTCTTGTCACCAGCTTTGCCCAAGAAAGGTGATTGTTTCCAGCTGGCCAGAGATACGCTGCACATCATCCCGGTTCCTGGAAAGTGTACCCTTGAAGAGGGACGAGACTAACCTGGGTGGCACCCAGCGAAGGACCCTGGGTCGTTCAGAGTTAAATAGCATAGGGTGTGGAAGAGCAGTGAAAACTGAGTATCCAGATAGGTCTCAAGGAGCCAATCTTTAAGGATGGATAGAATTTCAAGGAGGAGAAGGGGAAACTCAAGGTCTAAGGGGCTAGCAATAGCTAACATTTATTAAGCACTTGCTGTATGCCACATGCTATACAGAGCACTTTTCATATGATTGTCAGACTAGCCTATATGAAGAAGGTCCTGTTACTGTTTTTATATTACAAATGAGGAGCCTGAGGTCTGAGGACATTAAATAAATGTCCCAAATCCCATGTTCTTAAACACTGCACGGCGTGAGCTACAGGCTGAAAAACGTGAACCTAAAGAGCGACTCCCCTCCCTGTCCAGGGCTGACTTTGGTGGTCAAGAGGCCAGTTTTCCTAAACACTGCCTCTCCCTGCCCATGGCAGCCATTTGATTCCCCCATCCACACGTGCCACTGAGCCCTCGTTTTGTGGCTATCATCTGAGCTTTCCTGCTGCTTGGTGGTCTGGGAAATTGTAAGTTAGTCATAGCTCACACACAATCCTTCCCTAAATACCCGCTTTTTAAGGAGTGACCTGTGTTAACCGATGTGTTTCAGACCACGGTCATTGACTACGTGAAGCCATCGGACCTCAAGAAGGACATGAACGAGACCTTTAAGGAGAAGTTCCCTCACATTAAGTTGACGCTCAGCAAAATAAGGAGGTATGTGAGGATTGACGGCCACTTGAGCTTTCCCTCCAAACCCCTCTCCCAGAATGCATAAAGCTCATACTTTGTGTAATGGTCCTTTCTGTTGTTCTGGAAGAGTGAAACATGGTCACGTTCAGTAATGAGAGACTTGTCTGATGCTGGCTGACTTGTGCCTTGACGTGATGGAGAGCCAAGGGAAGCGGGACAGAGGTCAAGGTCTTGATACAGATTTGGCAGGGTCATTAGGAGAAAGAATCATTTCATCCTATCTGCCACTCGGCAGTTCAGCAAGATATATGTTACTGAAATTGAGAAGGAGAAACAGCCCATTCCCTGCTTTCTCAAATGTAGACAAAGTAAAAGAGAAAGGAGTTGGTAGAATAGTTTGAGATAACCCTTTACCCACAATACTCCCATCTAGAGGTTGGCAGATAAACCTTATCTTTTTGCAGTCATAACAAAGTAAACAGCCAAAACAAAGCCAGGTCCCTATTTCCCCTAAAAGTGATTAGATCAACCTTGTGGTGACCCAAATCAGCCCCTAGAAGGAGAAAAAAAACGACTGGCTCCACCGGGCCAGGGAGAGAATATTCAGCAGGTTACCAGATCAGTTGCTACAGTTTTCTCTCTGGAATGATCCTGCTTCCCCAAAGGGTGTCCCTTTCTAACTTTGGGCAGCTCTACTCCTGGTTTCCAGAGGGGCTCTTAGTCATTCGCTCATGTCGAGTAAGGTCCTTCTGTGTCTCAGGTCAGTTCCCCAGAGCCCTGGCTCGTCATCCTGCCATCATCCCTGGAATTGGAGGTGGCGGCCACACCACATGACTGCTTCTGGGATGAGAATAAAGTCAGCATGTGTGGACTTAATAGAAGACAAGTCAAAAGCCTAGCTGCATTAACTGTTCCCCACACATACCGTAAGCTTCCTTCTCTGCAGGATTTAATCCCATTCCACCCCGTCCATCCGGGAACGAACAGGAGAAAATGCTTTCAAGATACCTTTCTTCTGTGTCCCTGACAATCCCCACCCTCCTGTCTTTCTCTAGTCTGAAGCGAGAGATGCGGAAGCTTGCTCAGGATGACTGTGGCTTTGAGGAGCCCACTGTGGCCATGGCCTTCGTCTACTTTGAGAAGCTTGCCCTCAAGGGAAAGCTAAACAAACAGAACCGGAAGCTTTGTGCTGGAGCGTGCGTGCTGCTAGCGGCCAAAATTGGAAGTGACCTCAAGAAACATGAAGTCAAGCATCTAATTGATGTAAGTGCCCCTCGTCCCACTGGCTGGGAGCACACACATTCTGATCCAGTGCTCAACCCTGGATTGGTGACCCTGTCCTGGAGGATTCTGAGACTTAGTGGGTAACGGAGGTGAGGTTACAAAGGCATCCTGCCTGCGGTCCATCCCGGGTGCCCCATGTCAGGCTCTCTTAAGATGATCTGTATTCAGGCACCATGACGGGGGACTATTCTCACAGCTGTGGATGCCACTGTGATGGCAAGTGAACTTGTTGCAGTGAGACCCCCAGGACAGGGACCCCGGCAGGCTTCCCTGCTGACTCAGGTGCTTCCGCTTTGGGGAAAAGTGTGGGTTTTATTTGGGGTGAGCCATTTTAAAGGAGAGCCCCTGTCAAAGCTGGGAAATGCTCATCTCCTTGGACTGATCTGTGAGTGCCCCGTATATCTGTCTGTCCAGCCATCTACAGTGGCAGCGGACAAAGAGCAGAAAGGATGCGAATGTAGGTGTTCCCCCATACACACATATACACAAGAGGATTCTTTACGTCAGTGCTTTGCTGACTTTAAGAAAAATGGTACAGAGTCATCTAGCTGGGTCAATAAGTACTTTAGGAACAAGAAGGTGATCATTGGAGACCAAAGCTGAGCTGAGAATCAATAGGCTTACATAGATATCTGCTAAACTAATGACTTTTTAGAGGAAACATGTATTAAAAACAATTTTAAGTGATGATATGCACATTTAATCATAGTGGAGTAATATGCCACACAGCAAATGTTAATAGGATTAATGCAGAATAGTATGGTCATGGTTTGACAAGCTCTTTGCAGGAGCAATTGCCCTAATGCAAGACCTCAACCCACTTATAATCTGAATGCAGTCACAAACTGCTCTTTGGCTAGGTTTGTTGTTGTTGTTGTTATGCAAAAAGCTGACTTTAAGCCAAAACAGGTTGTACCCTAGCAAAAATGAGGCCTTCCTTACTCACCCTCAGCCTGGTTGTTCCCCTCCATTTCCACCTCCAGCAGCCCCACTGTTGGGTGGATGGAGCCAGAAGGGCAGTAGAGCCAGGGGGCTCTCAGCCCAGTCAGATGTGCACTAGCCATGGGGCCATTCTGAGGTAAGGACTCCTCAGCAGGACTCAGCTCCTGGTCTGTAAAATGCCTTTCATTGAACTACATCATCAGCTCACCACGTTCTGATTTTACCGCATGTTTATTGTGGACAACTGGCTGTATTTTTAGTCTTGACAGTAAGCCTGAGTAGCCTAGCTGTAACCAGATAGGATTCTGAATCCCAGTTAGATTTGAACCTCCACTCGGCAATTCACTGTCCTTGCCATGTGGTCTTGGACATGCAACTTAACCCTTTGGTTTTCTCCTCTATCAAACAGAGATAGATTTAACCTCAGCCTTGTAAGTTTCCTGAGAGAATTAAATGGCATCACGAGATCCAAAAGGTTTGATTCCTTCGCCCCCAGGACAGAGGGCAGGAAGCACAGCTGATGCCTCCTCCTCCTCTTCCTCCACAAAGTCTTGCCCATACAGATTTCTCCATAAGATATTACACTCGGAGAAAGGCTAGGATTTTTTGTTTGTTGGTTTGTTTTTGAGGTACCGGAGCCAGGGATTGAACCCGAGATCTCCTAAGTGGAAAGTCGGTGCTCAACCACTGAGCCACACAGGCTCATTGGCCTTTTCGTTTGTTTGCTTTTGTTTTATGTTTGTTTTTTTAGGAGGCATTAGGAACCGAACCTGGGGCCTCCCATGTGGGAAGCAGGCGCTCAACTGCCTGAGCCCAGATTTTGATTTTTTTTTAATATTCTTTCATTTTATTGCAGAAACTGGAAGAGAAATTCCGACTGAATAGACGAGAACTGATTGCCTTTGAATTCCCAGTGTTGGTGGCCTTGGAATTTGCTCTTCATTTGCCAGAACATGAAGTCATGCCTCACTACAGACGCCTGGTCCAGAACTCCTAGCACAGGCCCCTGAGGAGCAGGCGAGGACTGTGCCTCTGAGCTCTGCGGGGCAGCGCTTACTACTGGAAATGCAAAAATAGGACTCAAAACACCAAACTTTCTTTTCCCTCTCAACGTGTTTTTGGGTAGAAGCAGTACCGGAAACTTTTCAGGGAGTCTTCGGTCTGGCTAGCCGAGATGAACTGTGAGCCATTTACTCCTCGGAGCAAGGGAAGGAGGGAGAGGCGTGCTGGAGCCAAAGGAGGGAGAGCAGGGGCCCATTTCAGCTCTCCACTAGCAAGAATTCTCAGCCGCCCCATCCCAGTCTTCCTCCCAGCACACACAAACTTTGCCAGCTTGGTCTGGGGCCATCTCCAGCTTGTTCCAACTCAGAGCGTGAAGTGGTAGAGCGGAGGGGGAGAGAGTTGGGGGCAAGCTTTTAAAAGATACCCACATTGTGTCAAAAGAGTGTGCCAATCTATTTTTGTATCAGCCATTGGAAGCGCACTTTCCCCTGGGGGGAAAGGGGGGTGTCTAAGAGATACTATATCAGCCCTGCCCCCACAAAAGCCATCCCCACTGTTTATAGAGCAGCCTGAGCCTTGGGTCATGAAGCAGGCTGACCTTGTAAAATTATTTCTAGATAATTTTTGGATGATAATCACTTTCTTGGTACCAGATTGTTTGACACCCTCTACCCCCTTAGAAAATGATATTGTTTCTGCTACTGCTACTACAACCAATGGGACAAAGAAAACAAGTGCTCAGGACTGGAGCCAGTTGCGTGGCAAAGGCGTTGAGTGGGACCCGTCCTGTTACCGTTCTGAGGTCCAGCATTCCAGCATTTCCATGTGTGCATAGACTAACCTTTGCACTTTTCCCACTGTGGAGATGGGTGGGGTTGCCCTCCATGGTGAACATACCATGCTCTATGTTAGAGTGCATAATAAGCACATTTATTGTGCTATATGTAAAAAAAAAAAAAAAGTTTTATAAAAAGAGTAGGGACAAGATGTATGATTGGTGTTTTGAGGCATTTTGAGCTGAAGTTGAGGCGACTGAGACGGCAGCGGCTCTTCTCACGATTGCCACATACCCGCGGCTGCTAGTGCAGAATAATTTGAACCAGTTGGTTCCAGTGGTCGCCATGGCTTGGACTGGCTCAGTGACACGACCTTGTTCCGAGGCACTTCGCTGTGCCGTTGCCTCCTGGCAGCATGAGAGAGGGGCCAGCAGAGGCATACCTGCTGGAAGAAAGCCTTCTGTGGCCATGTTAAAAAAAAAAAAAAAAAAAAATTAAAATGTTTTGTTTTCTATGTTCATGTATGTGTATACACATATCTTACCAGTAGCCCTGTGACCTGCCTGTACTGCTAACTCATCTGCCACCACTCCCACCTCAGATATCACACACAGATTCTAGTTAGGTCACAGATTCATAGCTTTTCACATCACCTGGGGAACCCAGTGTAGACAGCTTTAGTTAGCAGAGCTTGAACGAATCTGGTAGTTATACAGGACGCAGAAAGTCAAGCAGCAGCTGGTGAGAGGGCCAGCAGAATACTTGGCTTCTTCAGAGTCTTAGATGAACTGAGTTTAGTCCTCAGTATTTTGCTAACAACTGTCCTTAGCCAGAATCAGTTTTTGTCCATTTTGTTGGAGGGATATAATCAACTGATCTCTTAGGCTGACCTAAAGCTAGACCATCTAATCTTTAAGGAGCACCCACTGGTTTTAAGACAAATTGGGAAGGACAAAGTGTTTAGAGCATCTCCATTGCCCTGAACTACAAAATGCCCGACCTTCTTCTTGCGTTTTCTGACCCAGAGTAGACTTTGTCAACTTGCATATGTCACCCCCTGGCTTGCTCAGCCTACCCAGCACCTGGTGAGTGCCTGGCAGGTAGAAGCCTTTCCAAAATTCAGGACCCCTGGCCTCTAAAAGTTGCCGACAGACCTCCCTGCTGTCCATTTGCTTTGAGTATCTTGTCAAACACAGGGGGAATGTCTGATGGTGGATAGAGGCCAGCAGCCCAGGCATGGGGAGGGTTTTCTTGGGTTTAGGGGGAAGGGGTTTTTGGGTTTTAGCATTTATGAGATTGACTCAAGAAGCTTTTATTTTTTTAAAAGACGTTTTAAACACTAGTTTGGCCAGTGGATTTGTTGAGTTTAGTGAGGGGACGGGAGCTGAGAATGAGAGCATTTTGTTAACAGGTCTCCTTTTGCTTGTCCATAATAGGAGCTTTCTGGTAGCAAAGGAGGAGGGTGAGGGGCATAGGTCATTGCTAGAGCATCCCCTCTGATGGGGTGCATTCCAGATAATTCAGGAGCCTGACAGCAAGGTGTCAAGGAAGCAGTGAGGACGCTCAACAGACTGGTTCTAGAAGATTCTGAGGCTCAGCCCTTTGGCTCAGTTTTCTCCTTCCACCTCACAGGACAGTCCTGGCCCTCTTCCAAGCCACACACCTTCCTAGGGCTACCCTGAAGTCTCTGCCAACTCTCTCCATGCACAAATATTTGCAGAGAAGGCCTTCCCAGCCACATGTACCTGGGGTCAGCACTAGCTGTTCTGCTTGACCTGGTTTCCACAGAGCCATCCTGAGGGTGGGGTCCAAGGGCTCCTCTCCTCATGGTCAACCCTATTAAGTCAGGTAAGAGTTGGGAACCAACAAGCAGAAAGGTTGGTAGCGTGCCCCTTGGGAGAAAGTGGACAGCAGGGGGCGCTGTCTGAGAGGAGCAGTCCATTGTGTACCCCACCTGGGCTGGGTTCTGGTCGACCCCCAGTGTACCTGCCCTCGTGGACTGAGCTCTGGCCAGCCCAGTGATAGACGGTATATAGTAGTCACTACTTTACCCCCTTCTTCCACCACACTAAAACCTTATATCAAAACAGGAAATCCATACCAAAAGCGAATGTTGTTTGTCTTCCTCAGCTTTTTTGTGATTTAAAAAAAAAAAAAAAAAAAATCCCCTACCATCATTTTTGTTGTCATCATTCAGCAGGCTCATTTCAGGGAGGCAGTTAACTCCACAAATCACTCTGTACCACATTCCTTCCCTTACTGACTGGGCAGCAGGGGAGGTTTGAAGTTTCTTCCCCTCCTTGTTATTCCTTCCTGTCCCCTCCATCCCCCAACAGCAAATAAAACTGCTTAATGTTCTTGCTGTTGATTTCTTTCTCCCTCTCTTCCTCCCACCCTCCCTCTCTCTCTCTCCCTCTCTCTCTCTCTCTCTCTCTCACATTTCCGGTTCAGAGCTAAACAGGCGGTCTGCTAGCCCTGGCCACCTCAGATACCTCAATTACCACCCGAAACAGTCTTGCTCTCCTTGCAATTTGCAAATGAGAAAGGCCCGGAGAGGGTGGGGGAGTGGAGGGGGGTAGGGCTGGAGAATGAAAGTAAATTTGAACCTAGTAACTTGTTACCTGGATATTGTTATCTGTTGGTTCATGGAAGAAGTCCTTCAAAGAAAGGGACTTTAAAAGGGGTTGGGGTGGGGGGAGAATCCCAAAGGCTCACCTTTCCCAGGGGCAGCCCTGACTAGGTCATAAACATACCAGAGTATAAATCTGGAGTTACATGTCGTTAACACTAACTTAAACAAAAAGTGGCTTCTAGTAGTACAACTGTGTGGCAGAACGCAAGTAAAAAGCTATAAAAGTGGAAAATGATAGGTACCAGCTTATCTCGGAGATATTGAGGGCTCGGTTCCAGACCACCACAATGAAGCAAATCATAAGAATTTTTTGGTTTCCCAGTGCATATAAAAGTTATGTTTACACTATACTGTAGACTATTAAGTACGCAATAGCATTATGTCTTTTTTTTAAAATGTACATTAAAACTATTGCTAAAAAATTGCCAATCATTATCTGAGCCTTCAGTGAGTCCTAATTGTTTTGCCGGTGGGGATGGTCTTGCCTCGATCTTGACAGCCATTGACTGATCAGGGTGGTGATTGCTGAAGGTTGGGGTGACCGTAGCAGTTTTTTAGACAACAATGAAGTTTGTTGCATCATTGACTTTTCCTTTCACAAAAGATTTCTCTATAGCATATAGTAGAGTTTGAGAGCACTTGACCCACGGTAGAACTTCTTTCAAAATTGGAATCAGTCCTCTCAAAGTCTGCTGCTGTTCATCAACTAAGTTAATAAGATATTCTAAATCCTGTTGTCATTTCAACAATGTTCATAGCATCTTCACCAGGAGTGGATTCCATCTCAAGAAATCACTTTCTTTGCTCACCTGTAAGAAGGAACTCCTCATCCATTCAAGTTTTATCATGAGATTGAAGCAATTTAGTCACATTTTCAGACCCCACTAATTCTAGTTCTCTTGCTATTTCCGCCACATCTGCAGGTACTTCCTGTACTGAAGTCTTAAACCCCTCAAAGTCATCCATGAGGGTTGGAATCAACTTCTTCCAAATTACTGTGAATGTTGATATTTTGACCCCCTCCCATGAATCATGAATGTTTTTCACGACATCTGAAATAGTAAATCCTTTCCAGAAGGTTTTCTGTTGACCTTTCCCAGATCCATGAGAGGAATCACTGTCTATGGCAGCTATAGTCTTATGAAATGTATTTCTTAAATAAGACTTGAAAGTAGATAGGACTCCTTGATCCATGGGCTGCAGAATGGATGCTATGTTAGCAGGCATGAAAACAACATTCATCTCATTGTTCATCTCCATCAGAGCTCTTGGATGACCAAGTGTGTTTTAGTTTCCTGGGCTTCTCAAAGCAATACCATGATATGAGTTTGATTTAAACAATGTGAATTTATTCACTTATGCTTAGAGTCTAGGAAAATGTTCTAATCAAGACTTCATCAAGACAATGATGCTTTCTTTCCAAAGACCAGCTGCCAGCGATCCTTGGCTTTTCTGCCACATAGCAAGGCACGTGACAGCATCTGCTGGTCTCTTCCTTCTCTTCCATGTTTCACTGTTTGCAGAATCTAGCTTCTGTGGCGTTCTCTCTCTGTATTCATTCTGTTTATAAAGGACTCCAGTAAGAGGGTTAAGAGTCATGCTGAATGAGATGGGACCTCAGCAAAAGGTCCTACTTAAAATGGTCCCACACCCACAGTAATGGATTAGCTTTAAGGACATGATTTTCTGGGGTACATACACGTTCAAACCACCAAAGGTACATTGTAAATGAGCAGTCATATTTTGAAAGGAATCTTTCAGAGCAGTGGTCTCAACAGTGAGCTTAAAATATTCTGTAAATCATGTTGTAAACAGATGTGCTGTCATCCAGGCTTTGATGTTTCATTGACAGCACAGGAAGAGTAGATTAAGCATCATTCTTAAGAGCTCTAGCATTTTCAGAATGGTAACTGAGCATGGGCTTCAGCTTAGAGTCACCAGCTGTATTAGCCCCTAACAAGGGAGTCAGCCTGTCCTTTGAAGCTTTGAAGCCAGGCGTTGACTTCTCTCTAGCTATGAAAATCCTAGATGTCATCTTCCAGTAGAAGGCTGTTTTGTCTACACTAAAAATCTGCTGTTTAGTGTAGCCCCCTTCACCAAGTTATCTTCGCTAGAACTTTTGGGTAACTTGCTGCAGCTTCTACATCAGCACTTGCTGCTTCACCTTGTATTTTTATGTTATGGAAACAGCTTCTTTCCTTAAGCCTCATTTCTTCTGCAGCTTCCTCACCCCTCTCAGCCTTCATAGAATTGAAGATAGTTAGGGCCTTGCTCTGGATTAGGCTTTGGGAATGTTGTGACTGGTTTGATCTTCTCTCCATACCATTCAAGCTTTCTCCATATCAGCAATAAGACTGTTTTGCTTTTTTATCATCAGCATGTTCACTGGAGTAGCACTTTTAATTTCCTTTAAGAACTTTTCCTTTGCATTCACAACTTGGCTAACTGGCACAAGAGGCCTATCTTCTGGCCTATCTCAGATTTCGAAATGCCTTCCTCACTAAGCTTAATAATCATTTCTAGCTTTTGATTTAAAGAGAGATGTGTGACTCCTCCTTTCACTTGGACGCTTAAGAGGCCATTGTAGGGTTATTAACTGGCCTGATTTCAATATTGTTGTTTCTCAGGAAATGGAGGGGTTGGGGGAGAGAGAATGAGACAGGTAACAGCTGGTCAGCAGAGCAGTCGGAGTACACACATTTATCAGTTAAGTTCACCATCTAATATGGACCGTCTTTTGTAGCACCCCAATTACAATAGTAACATCAAAGATCACTGATGACAGATCACCAGAACAGACATCATAATGAAAAGGCTTGAAATATTGCAAGCATTATGTGACACAGAGACATGGAGTAAGCACATGCTGTTGGAAAAATGGCGCCCATAGATTTGCTTGACACAGGGTTGCCACGGAACTTCGATTTGTTAAAAAAAAAAAAAAAAAAGAAAGAAAAAAAAGCAAAATCTGCAAAGCACAATAAATGAAATGCAAGAAAATAAGGTATGCCTGTAAAGGGACTGATTCTCATCACCAGTTTTTCGCACACACATACACACATGTGCACCAAGCAAAAGAGGCCCAATCCAGAATTGGGGAAAGGGCACTATTTTAGAGAGCCCTCTGCCCCCATAAAGGACCTTCAGACTTCCAAAGGTTTCTAATAGATATTCCAGAAAGTCTGCAAATGTAGGGCTGGTTAGACCATAAAGATAACTTCCAGCGAGTACTGTGCTCCCTTATATACACTCTCAGTTCCTATGCTACCATCTTGCTACTCAAAGTGTGGGCCCTGGACCAGCAGCAACAGCAACAGAATCTACATTGTAACCAGATCTCTTGATGGTTTGTATGCAGAACACCAGCCCTGGCTGAGAGGCACCTCCCCGGTCACTAGGTCACTAGCTATACCACCTAGCACAGTGCCTGTATGGGGAATTCACCAAATAAATTTGGTTGAATTGAATGACTCATCACAAAACAATAATCTCATTGGGTGGATCGTTTTCTATTTTCATCCCTGAATCAATTCTCTGCTCTGAGCCCTGGAGGCTGACTCAACAGCCCAGACCACTCAGGGTCCCTTGCCTTCCAGCTTCCAGTGCAGTTCTGCTGAGAGGGGACAGACAGGAAATCAGAGAGGAGGGGGAAAGAGGTCCAGATATGAACTCCACGGCCTAAGCCCCCTCCCCTAACTAAGGAACCCTGCTGGTCTGCAGAATCTCTCCGTCCTTGTTGGCACCTTAACCTGTCCACACCTCCATAAATAGCTCCTTCACTGAACTCACTTCAATAACCCCCCAAAAAGCCAGTTTGGCCAATTGGTAATGAGCCTGACCCTGAAGCAGCCCTCTGCGGCACTGTGATGTCCAGGCCCCCCTCCACACGCTCAAGGAGAGGCACTTGGGCCTTTGGAGTTCTTGGGAGCTCTCTTACGAGGGGCCTCTGAACAGGAGCGAATCAGTAAAGATGACACAAAAGAAAACTCGGCCGGTCCAGTGAGGAGGCTGATGGCATATTCTGCCAGAACCACTCTCTATAAATGGTTTTTCAAAAATCCCCGGCTTCAAGACAAAGGAAGCAGATCCCTTTTGAGGTGTCCCTAGAAGTCCCTGGTGGAACCTACACTCTCTTCTATGAGATTCAAAGCCAGATATATTTTTTCCTAAGGTAGCTAGCTGCCGTCTCCCATGAAACCAATGTTCATTTTTCTTTTCAAAATGAAAAACAAGCCACAAATGAAATAGATCACTTCCTCCTCTCCTGTATCTATTAGAGAGAGTGGCAGAAACAGTTTTCAAAGGAGGCTTGGGGGCAAAATAAATTTCCTGGGAAACCCATGCAGCTAGAGAAGGGGGGCTGGGAAGAGAGGGGCAGTTTTCCAGGAGCAGTCTTGAGGCCCTCCCAGGGCTGCTGACCCTGGGGGAGGCAGGCAGAGAAAGAAGGAAAAGCCTCTGTGCCAGGCAAGGCGGGAGTGGAGTCTGTCCCCATAATGCCCTCCCCATCAGAGGGGTTCAGGGAGGATCAAGTGACATAATCAATACCTGACCCAGGGCTTGGCCTCTAGTAGGTGCCCAATACATGCTCAATCAACGGAAACAACTCTTATTATTAACCTCCCACTGAACCTGAACTAGGAAAAATAAATCCCGCTACAGAGGACGATATTGTAGCACAGATATGTTCAAGGACAAAATAGGAGGAGTAACATACCTCATTGGGGTCACAGGGCCTGGTGGTCAGAGCTGCCATGCAGTGTATAATCGCGTTGAGCCATGGCACCCGCCCAGGGCACCCATCTGGAGGGGTGCTGGGAGGCAGGCTGACATCCACTGAGTCATGCTCCCAGGCAAGCCTGGAGGAAGGGGCACCTTTCTGTCCGTTCTGCCTGGAAGGGATGATGTTCTGCCCTGCAGCCAGAGGACGGGCTCCCTTTGTCTGATGCTTCAGAGGTATTGGAGGGAAGCAGGAAGGGTCGGCAGAGGGCAGGGTCCCGGGAATGCCTGGGGTCCTTGGAGCCCAAAGAATTGAGCTAAACTTGGAGACGTTGAGCTGAACTTGGAGATGTTGAGCCGAACTTAGAGGGGCTCGTTCATTTTCTACCCCTCCCTGCAGCGTCCCAGAAGGCAGGCTTACTGCCAAGAGACTAGGAGGCCTCGACATATACCGCCAGGACCCCAGAGTTCCAGAAGAAACGAGACAGGTGTTGTGCTGTGCAGGATGAAGAGGACCAATCTGAGCTGCGATGAAGGGAGGCTGCAGGGCCCCCCCAACTGCTCCGAGAAAAGAAGAGGGTCTGGGAGAGGTAGGGTGGATAGGAAGGCGTGGGGGCTGTGCAGGGGCCAGCCCTCTAACCACCTTCACCTGGGGAAGCCCGGCAGGCGTTCACCTCCTGAAAGGGTTCCCTGTCAGGATTTTTGACAAGCTCATTAACACCTGGTAGCCATTTCCAAAGCACGTTCCGTGCTCCTTTCCCACTTGTCCCCACAAAATTACTTTCCTGCAGGCTAAACTGTTGGGGAGCAGAAACCCAGCAGCATGCTGAGCCCTGAGCCTCACACGATAACCCCATGGCCTTGCTGGGCTGACGTGCCTGAATCCCGGGCATCAGCCTTTCCCATAGGCTGCCGCTGCTCCTGCTACAGTCCTTACGTGTCCAACAGGAAGGCCTGTTTCCAAGAAAACCCCTAAGGAGAGCCGGAATTGCACACCACCTCTGGATTCCTTGCATATGGTGTTCGAGGCCTCCTCCTCTGGCCTTGGTTCTAGCTGGGGGAGCATTGTCTATGTCCTCCCCAAAAGCACTCCACAGACCCAGATGGAAAATCGGAGGCTGCTCAGGGCCCAGGTGGGAAGTCTGAAGTTTTCAGAGTAAAACTGCTAGAGACCAAGAGGACCAGGCAGGTATAGAAAGAGAACAAAATCATTGGTGGTGAGAAGGAATCAGACTCAGAAGCCTCAGCCCCCTGCACCCCACAACTGGTACGCCAAGCAGTGGGAAACAGTGCCCAGAATTCTCTCAGAGCACAGCCTGGGCAATGGTGACTGACAGCGTGGGGGCGGCCTGAGTCCCAGCAGGGTCCACCGCTCTCCCACCGGAGTTCTCCCCTAGCTGAGCCCAGTCAGCCCCTTCCAGGTCAGACAGGTCCCACCACCCACCACTGGGACCAGGTGCTCCTCCTGCCTCCACACAGATGCACAGACACACACAGTCACAGATACGGCAAAACCAAGGCATACTCACTGACACACACAGATACACACTGACACATCCAGCACACACAGATACACATACAGAAATACCCAGGTACACAAATACAGACACAAACACACAGATACAAACAGACCCCCCAGAGACACACACACACATGGACACACAGTCACAATCACTAATACACACACAAACACACACACTGCATCTGATGCCATTTTCTCCTGGCTCAGGAACTACCCATGCCTGCTCAGTTACTTGGACTGGGGCTACCAGCAGGCAAAGTTGTCGAGGTTCCTAGATGGGGTCCCTGAGGAGAAGGATGACAGGGGCAGTTCCCAGCGTACAGCGACACTAAACGGAGCCCAAGGCAGCCCTGAGGCCTGACATCCCTGCTCTGCTTTCAACTTGGGGCTGTGGCCGCGTGACTGCCACTCCGCCCCCTGGGGAGGACTCCCCCTGGGTGGCCCCTCCCTCCCTGGTCAAGCTTTGGAAACTGGGCAGGGAGGTAGAGCAGAGCGGAGACTGCCTCGTCCTTGCCCTGCAATGGAACCATGACCTGGACGTGGAAAAGGACGTAGTATCAGGAGACAGAAGTGAGATGACAAAGAAGTGTCTTTCCACAGTCAATCTCCGAGTGCCCCGACTTCCATTTCTTACTCCAAGGCGGGTTGCTCTGGGTCTGGCTGTGAATTCTCCTCCCAATGTGCTTGGTGTTTCACTCATGAACTTACACCCCACCCAGCCCCACGGGAGTTGCTGAGCCATCTCTGGCTTCTTGACCCCACTGCTTGGCAGGCAGAGGGTATAGTTTGTAGCTCGAGGACGCAGGAGCTGGGAGAGTCCATAGCTCCAAACAGGCATAAAGGTCTACAAAGGTCTCTTCCACCAGAAGGTGACACCCACACCTGTCTGCCAGTAAATGGACTTTGGGTGTTTTGCTACTGCCTTCAACCAAGTTACCCCCAAGTGCTGATTTGAGGAACTTGATGGGATGTTCTGAGGCCCAGGGGAGGCAGCCACGTCACATATGCCCTCCAATGAGTTCTCAGCACAGGGCCTGAGGCCAGCCTCCAAGGAAGTCTGATGCCCAAATAATCTGAACTCAGGCTGGAAACACTGCTGGCTCCCTCCCTGCTTGCCCTGAGGCACGGTGGTGGCACGGGGTGAGCCACGGGGGTGGCTCTGCCTTGCTGACTGGTGAGTGTGTGCCACAGGATTCGTGGGCACCATACGCAGCAGGAAAATAAGGGCCGGCTTCTCCCACTTGCCCTGCCTTTTTCTTCCATGTCTCCTTGCTGTCCAGCGTCCTGTCTCAGGACACAGCTGTATTGCAGAGGCAGGTGAATTTCGGGCTGGATGTTTCATGCTCTGTGCTGCCAAGTCAAGGCCCCTCGCCAGTTTAGTGCAGGTTCTACCACATGGCCCATGGAAACCAGAACAAGCTGTTCTGGATGCTTCCTGTCCCTCTTTCCTGGCCTCATGTCAGCCCTTTGGTGGGTCTCTCAGGGTCCTCAGCTACTTTGCGTTCCCTCCACCGCAACCTACCTCCAACACCCAGTCTTCTGCTTGTAGAAAGGAGTTGATTTTCTCTCCTTTCCCAGGGTTCATCTCCTGGGTTTTTGCCATGTGGTCACTTTTCTCATCAGCTCATTTCACCGCTGCCTATGTCACAGGCTGCTCCATTCCCTGCACTACTGAGCTGCCAGTCCAGCTCCGCCTCTGCATTTCATCCTTCCTGTCTCTCTGACTGGGTCCTCTCTCTTGGCACCTCAGCCTCACATCTAGGGCCTCCTGCCCCTTTCCTTCCCCAAAGCTCCTTTTGGCGAGCCCCATCTCCAGCCCTTCTGCCACAACCTGCTGGCCCCACTGCGGCTCCCTCCTTGTCACACAGCCCCCTGTTCCACACCTCGTCAGGATCCCAGCACACACTCCCACTGAGCATCGATGGACCCCTGTTTCAGTTTCCTAGGCTGCTCAGAGCAGATACCATGAAATGCATTGGCTTTAACAATGGGAACTTATCAGCTGACAAGCTTACAGTTTTGAGGCTAAGAAAAATGTCCAAATCAAGGCATCATGAAGGCAAGGCTTTCTTCCTGAAAACCTGTTGCCGATGACCCTTAGCTCCTCTGCTACATGGCAAAGCACATGGTGGCGTCTACTAGTCTCTCCTCCGGGTTTCCTTGATTTCAGCTTTTTGCTTCCATGGCACTCTCTCTCTTTCTCTCTCCTCTGTATTCGTCTGTTTATAAAGGACTCCAGTAAGAGGATTAAGACCCATCCTGATGAGGTAACAGAAGTAACCTCATCAAACGATCTTACTTACAATGAGTCCAGACCCACAGGAATGGGTTAACTTTATTTTTTTTTATTTTTTATTTTTTTTTTTAAGATTTTATTTATTTATTCATTTATCCCGCCCTTGCTGCTTTTGCTCGCTGGGTCAGCTAACCACGCCATGCGGGCGGGCTTGCCTTCACCAGGAGGCCCCGGGAACCGAACCCAGGGCCTCCCATATGGTAAACGGGAGCCCTACTGATTGAGCCACAGCCGCTTCCCCTGGGTTAACTTTAAGAACTTGCTTTCTTGGGGTACATACAGCTTCAAACCGCCACGCCCTGTAAGCACACATAACACCTGTCCCATCATTTAAGCTCTGAGGCCTCATTTTGGGGAGACATGCTTTGCTTTGTAGAATTCCCAAGCGCTTGCCTGCCACAGCAAGGGGTCCAAAAGGTGTGCTAATTTCACCATCCTGAAAAATAGGGAGTAAGCTTTTTTTTTTTCCCATAGCAAATAAAATGATTCTCAGGAAGTCTCTAACCACAGCTCTAAATAAAGAACGAGTCCCAGCTGCCACTGTACCCCAAGGCAAAGGTCAGGTAGTCCACTCTTTAAAAGGATCAAAGCAAGTGGGACAGGGTGGTAAAGAAAATGCAACTCAGCCCTAGTGGGCTGCTTCTCAGATGTCAAAAATCAAGACTTTGGGTAAGAATAAAGGACTGAGTTAAAGAAACTGTATGGGAAACAATAGGCTGGGACAGAGTGGGGTCCAGAGACCCGGAGGAGCGTGACTGAGGCCAGGACTCTTTTTTTTTTTTTTTTTTTTTTTAAAGATTTTATTTATTTATTCATTTATCCCCCCCTTGCTGCTTGTGCTCGCTGGGTCAGCTAACCACGCCGTGCGGGCGGGCTTGCCTTCACCAGGAGGCCCCGGGAACCGAACCCGGGGCCTCCCATATGGTAAACGGGAGTCCTACTGATTGAGCCACAGCCGCTTCCCTAGGCCAGGACTCTTGAGTCCAGTGTGCTGTGGTGCTGATATTTCATAGTTCTTCAGCCTGCTAGTAATAGCTTGGCCCACATGTTTTCACTTGACGTTATTTGGAATATAGAACTTAACTGTGCCCCAGCTGGCACATACGGCTAAGTCAACCCCAGTTCCAGCCCGTCCTTTCCTGCCTGAAGCCTTACTCCCCTCCTCCCTCACCTCCTGGCTGCTGCTTGGTGACTGTGGGACTCATACAGAAAGCTGCAACTCCATTCCCCTGCCTCTCCCTCACCAGGAGTGACAGCCAAAGAGATAGGGCTGTCTGTCACTAATTCTATAGGAACCATAAAATAAGAAGCATCCAGGCTGACTGGCTGCTGCCCACCCAGCTCAGGACAGGGTGTTTTCCAAAAGATCCTTCTGCCCTGCTTCTCTTACCTTTTCTTCCCCTCAGTATCTGTATGCTATTGTCAAAATAAAGCTGCAAAGCAAACTGCCCCATATCCTAGTGGGGTTTTGTTTTGTTTTGCGGTACCAGGACTGGGGATTGAGCCTGGGATCTCAAAGCTGGTGCTCAACCTCTGAGCTACATTGGCTTCACCAAGTTGATTTTGTCATTTGTTTTTTTATTTAACTTTATTTGTACATTTAATAATTGAAAATATAAACAATTAAAAACTAAAAAGTAAACACAGATGTCACTTATTTTTTGTTTGTTTTGTTTTCAGGAGGTACCAGGGATTGAACCTGGGACCTCATATGTAGGAAGCAGGTGCTCAACTGCTTGAGCTACATTGCCTCCCAATCACAGTGGTTTAAACTAACAACCAGTTGATGTTTTTTTTTTTTCCCATTTTTTTTAATTTTTTAAAAGATACTTAGATTACATAAATGTTACAGAGAATATATAGGGGATTCCCATATGCCCCGCTCCCTACACCTCCCACATTTTCCCACATTAGCAACATCTTTCATTAGTGTGGTACATTCATTGAAATGTTAAACACATTTTGGAGCATTGCCACTAAGCATGGATTATAGTTTACATTGTAGTTTACATTCTCTCCCATTCAATTCTGTAGGTTATGGCAGGATATATCATGGCCTGTATCTGTCATTGTAATGTCATTCAGGATGATTCCCAAGTTCCAAAAATGCCCCTGTATTACATATGTTTTTCCCTCTCTCTACCCTCAGAACCTCCAGTGGCCACTGCCTCTACATCAATGATATTCTCCCATTGCTAGAATCACAATAAGTCTATAGTAGAATACTATTGTCTACTTTACTCTATAGTTCATTCCCCAATCCTGAGGATTCTGGGATGGTGATGCCCACTCCACCTTTAATTGAGGGGGTGGGGGGTCTTCGATCCTCTATGGCTGATTGATGGGACTCTCTTGCTTGCAGTTGTAGACACTCTTGGTTCCTTGATATGGTTATTGTCCATCATCTCCTCCTTGTCAGTTGTCCTGGGTGAGTCCAATGAACTGGAGAGCAGGTATTGCAACTCCATTGGCTGGCACATGGACAGCCCAAAGATTTAAGTCCCTTAGACGTACACCTACCAACTTTAGTACTAATTATAAGTTCAAAGAGAAGGACAGAAGAGCCATGTGTAGGGATTTCTCATGCCTTTCTGGATTGGCTGGGCAGCTCTGCTGATCTGAGCCAAGCTCAGCTGCTCTCGAAGAGGCTCACTTTTAGGAGTCTGCAGTCAGCTTAGGGCTGTCTGGTCCAGGATGGCCTTGCTGGGGTGATTCAGTTCTGCTCCACGTGATCTCTCATCCTCCAGCCAGGCTAGTCTGGGCTTGTTCTCATGGCGGAAGCAGAAGTCCAAGAGAGCAAGCGGAAGTGGACAAGGCTTCTTAAGGCCTAGCCTCAAAATTGGCAGCCTCAATTCCACTGCATTCTCTGGGCCAAGCAAATCACAAAGGCTGGCCCGGATTCAAGCAGTGGGGAAAATAGGCTCCAGTTTTTGAAGCCTATTACAAAAGGTATGCATACAAAGAAGAATGAAAAATTGGGACGGTTTCTGCAATCGATTTCCTACTCTATTCATGGGAAGACTAGGACCCTCGTGCAGAACGCAAAGCCCCCACACTCCCTCTATCCTGATTTATCTGCTAACATAAGAGCAGACAAGAAGGGGCCAGAATTGGAAACCAGGCAACCTAAGGACTGCATGTACTGACAAAGAGTCTCACGACCAAAAAGAAGGCAAAGGGAATAAGACGGGAACTGAATGAACACAGTGGGGCTAAGTCAGAGACTTGGTCTTAGGCCAAAGCAAAAGTCTGGTTGTCAGAAGTAAGTGGAGGGTCACATGAGGACTAGAAAAGAGATGTATTAGAAAACATAGTGGGAATGGATGTGGCTCAAGCAGTTGGGCACCCGCTTCACACATGGGAGGTCCCGGGTTTGGTTCTTGGTGTCTTCTAAAGAAGACAAGCAGATGCCACAACGAGCAGATGCTGCAATGAACAAGACGCTGCAACGAACAAGAAACTGCAACCAGCAGATGCCTCAACTGCCGCAACAAACAGACACCGCAACAAGCAGGGAGTGGAAGTGGCTCAAGCAGTTGGACATTCACCTCCCACATGGGAGGTCCCAGGTTTGGTTCCCAGTGCCTCCTAAAGAAGACGAGCAGACAATGAGCATACAGACAAGGGAGCTATCTCAGCGAGGCAGGAGTATTTGGGGGGGGGGAGATAAAAATAAATATTTTTTAAAAGATGAAAAAAAGAGAAAACAGTAATGATACGAGCAATATCCACCATTTCTTGGGTTAGACATGGTGCTAAATGCTACACAATCTTGTTTAGTCCTTAAAAAACTCCTGGTATCACAACTCCCACTTTTATCATTAGGGAAATTAAGACTCAGAGAATCCAAGACAACAGAGCTAGCAAGCGTAGAGGATTTAAAATCAATTCGGGTCAACATTTATTGAGCATCTTTTATGTGTGCTGTATTAGGCACTGTAAGAACAAAGATAAATAGACATGGGCCTTGCCTTTAAGGAGCTTACAGTGTGGGGGGGGGGGATGGCAAGCAAGTAAGAGGTCATTTCTACCCTGGGTGGCAATCGTGTGTAGAAAGAGAACAGTGGAAGGCATGCAATCAGGTCTTTCCCACTACAAAGTATCAGTACATGCTTTTTCCAAGCTGGTTTCCTAGAGTCTGTTTCAGTTAGGGTTGCCTTTGACTGCCAGTAACAGAGGCTAGAAATAACAGTGCCTTGAACAAAGGACAACTTTGTTAATATTTCTCTCACATAAAAAAAGCCTGAAGGTGGGCAGCTCATGGCTGGTTTGGAGGCTCTACTATCCATCTCATCAGGGACTCAGGCTCTGTCTGTCTTTAGACCACAGCTTCCAACCTCCAGGTTGCCTCAAGGTCCAAGATGGATGCTAAAACTCCAGCCATCATGCCCTCAATCCAGCAAGTAGCAGGAGGAAGTTGGAAAGGACAAAAAGGGGCTCTTCTACCTGTCTGACCCTCTTTTAAGGAACTGTCCAGAAGTGTCACCCATTAACTTCTACTTACATCTCGCTGGTCAGAACTTAGTCACCTAACCACATGGGGCCACAAGGGAAGCTGGAGAATGTAATCTGTTAACTGTACTCACAAACACTCAAATCAAATCAGATTTCTGTTACTAAGGAAGAAAAGGAAACACATATTGGACAAGCCATTGAATGAGCAGTCTGTGCCCACAGCGCTTGAGATGGGCAGCTGAGCCCCTTGCAGCTCACTGGAGGCAGCTGAGCTGGTCCTGAGCTTGAGCCTGAGGGGTCAGATTCCAAATAGGTCTCAGCTGGGAATGGTGTGGAGGGCTGCAGAGGTGGAATGCAGGCAGACCGCTTCCCTCCACCCTTCCTCCAGGGCAGGGGTTCTTAACAAGGGATCAATGAGCTTGAATTGAAATTCAAAAACACATTATTCTTGTGGGGATGTGTCGGTACGGGTGTGATACATTTATTAAACAACACACAGTATAGTGTGGACTTAGTAAGGGATCCGTGGTTTCCACCCCACTGGCAAAGGGGTCCATGGAGAAAAACGGTTAAGAACCCCTGCACCGGTGGGCCCATTCCTCCCACTCAGGGCTGAGATCCCCAGTGGCCTACATCTGGGACCAGGCTGTGCGGACCCTTGAAACTGGCAGCATACACTGGACTCACCATTCCCTCCTTCTCAGCCTGTGTGCGCATTGCAAACGCTAACGGCCATGTGTGCAGGTCTCCTTCCTCAGCGGAGAGAGCGCTTTGCCCAGAATAGGTATTCCAGAAAGAGTCAGCAATGCGCCGTTTTGACTCCATTGCCTCTCCAAGATCCCCAGTGAGAAGAGGACAGCTGCAGGGAGCTGAAGGCTTAAAGCAACTCCACCTGCTTCTCCTCTCCCTTCTGACTCCACCCCCAAATTCAGACCCTGAATTCCCCCGAGCACAGCTAACACAGGTCTGCTGTGCACAACAGGCTTTACAAAGGCTTGAAGGTCATATAAGGGTATTGGCTGAAAAATAAAATCCATAGGGCTCTTCCGTAGTTCCCTCACCTACCGCCAGGTGCCTGGAGCCCCCTGTGCCCAATGTTTCCAAGCTGCAGGTCCAGGACCAGCTGCTCCAGGCTGCTAAGGAAGGCAGCTTTTGAAAGAATTACCTGAACTACTCAAAAAGCCTCAGTCTAACACAAAAGACCACATACTCTATGATTCCATTCATATGAAATATCCAGAAAGGCAAATCCACATTGACAGAAAACAGACTAGGAGTTGACTAAGTCAGCAGGTGGCAGGGGGCATGGAGGGAGGGTGTATATGTGTGTGAATGAATGAATGTGGGTATGAGGCTTCTTTGGGGGGTGATGAAAATGTCCTAAAATTATGATAGTGGTGATGGTTGCACAATTCTGCGAATACACTAAAAACCACTGAATTGTATACTTTAAATGGGTGCATTTTAGGGCATGTGAATTATATCTCAATAAATCTGTTATTTTTTTTTTAAATTTCAGCCTGCGAGGCTTCTTGTAGACTCAGGGCCTCCCGGAGAACAGGGAGTGTGTGTTTATTTGCTTTAAGAAAGCAATCATGAAGAAAGTCGCCAGAGCTGCTCTTCAAAGAACAAGGCAGATTCTGCCTCAGGACAAGTCCCAGGTTCCCTTGCTGGGGGCCCAGCTTCACCTCCAGCAAGGAAGCCAGTTTTAAGCTCGGCCAGAGAAAACCAAGACATCTGTAACAAAGACTAGAGCCAGGAGGCATCCAATATGCATTTGATTAGTGAAGGAATGAGGAAATAAATGAAGGAATTGAAGATGGATTGAAATTACTTGCCAGGGTAGTGAGGGAGCCAGGGACAGAACCCCGGGTTCCATCTCCCAGTGAGAGTGCTATTCCCCAACAACTCTACTTAGCTTCTATTTGTCATGCAGATCCACTGGCCTGGGTGCCTGGTAAGTCTCTGAATTTCCAAGGGCTTCCATTGCTCTCCATGAGGCTCCAGTGAAGACAAATGGGTATGTAGGCTCTGCCTTTGCCAGTCCTACGGGCCTTTTCACACAGAAAGCAGAAAATAAATGACTCAAATGTTCAAACAATTTGGCTCAGACAATTGTTTAAAGGAGGTTCCTCCTCCAGCTGCCAAAGAAGGGGAAGTTGGGGTGGGGAGGGGGCAGGGACGGCACCGTTCCTTCAGACCACTCCCCCGTTGAGCCCGGATGCAACTGGCCCACAGGCTTAGATGCCACTGTTTGCTTTACTAGGACGAATCGCTGCCGGCCAGGCCACCAAACTTCAGCTCACAGCAGAGCAAAGGATCCCTCACGTCACTGAGGAGCACAGAGCATTTGTTGCAGCAGAAATGTTTCCAGAACAGAGTGAGCCTTGAGGGAGCTCCAGAGCAGGTACTGCCTCCCCACTGGTTTGCTGCCCCAGCCTCGAACCGAGGGGGCTCTGCAGGCACCTGCCCCAGCCAAGGCAGCAAGGACCACAGCCCGTGGCAGCCGAGGGCCATGGGGGGCATGTCTCCTTCGGCTTGTTAGAGCTTGGCCTCATGGGGGGGTGGTGTATGGAGTTGGGCGGGCAATGCCCCTAAATGACCCAGCACCTGGGTTGGGGGTTAGGGTGGACTGGTTGTGCTGTTGACTCTCAGAGCTTGGCTGGACAGCGTGTGACCCTGGGGCAGTTTCCTGAATTGTCAGGCCTGGGAGGCCCCATCTTTACTTCGGGCTGTGAAGAGATGGCACAATGTGCAGGCACGGGACAGCGCTCACACTCATTACTTCCCAGCCCTACCTGCCAGGAGCCCCAGGTTGGCCCCACCCACCTTCCCAGCTTCACCCGCCAACGTGCCCCTCTTACAGGCTTTAGGCTCCCCCAGCTTGTTGCTCCCCTGAGCGTGGCCTAGACTTCCTACCGCCATGGCTCTGTGCTCTTGGCTGCCCGGATGGGGCAGTCGGCCTGCCCAGATCTCAGCCTCGTGGGGGAGGCAGAAGCCTGAATGAGGAGTCCTCCAAGTCCTCACTCCACCTCTAACTGGCCAAGGACCTTAGTGAGACAGGAGAGAATAGGAGCCTAAGGAGGAAGGAAGGGGGCAGAAAACCTAATGAGCCTGGTAAGAGAAATTGAGGCAAAGGTCTGCTGGCTAGCATTAACCTGCTGAGTCACACAGGCAAGTTAGGAAGGGGCACACACCCAAAAAGCTGCGTTATTAGAAGGCAGCCAGCAAAGAGGGAAGGGGCTAGAAGGGCATCACTGCCACCCACCTAGCTTTCAGGTTACCCCATGCCTAATGAACAGTGACATCACGCCTCGTGGACAGCAGCCAGAAGCCAATCACCATGGGACAGCAACCCCCACGCCCCTTAAGCAAATCAAATCACCCAATGGAGTTCCCCTGCTTTGTCTCAAATATGCCAATCAGCATGGGCTCTGGAGTCCTGTACCCCCATAAAACAGGGGACCCCAGGGCAGAACTCCTTTTCTCACTTGAAAATGCCCATCCCCAAGACTCGGGGATGTACTTCTGTTCTCTTGCTCTACTCCCCAATAAATCCTCTGCTTGTTTAATTAATTCATGGCTTATCCTTGAATTCCTTCTCGCGATGGCCAAGAACTTGGACACTGTCTCCGATAACATTTGGGAAGCCACTTGGCTTCTCTGTGTTGTTCTCCTGGTTTGTTCTGGAAACATTTAGAGTTCCTTTTCAGGTGAGAGCAGTACGATTCCCAAAGTGCTCCTGGTGGCCCCCACCCCACCGGGGGCAGATCTCAGACACAACCTGAGGGGAGGAGGTTGGTGGGGAGGATGGGAAGGCAGGTGGAACTCAGGCCACAGATACTGTCCTTTGGCAGAGAAAAGGAGTGTGGCCTCCAGGGAGAGCTCACAAACCTAAAGGATGTTAGGAATCCAGTTCTTTGCACATCTTGGAGAACTCTGACAACCCCTTGTAAAATGTGGGAGGAGGGATTCATTTCTCCTTCTCCAGAATTCTCTCAAGTAAACATGAAAAGAATGGACTTTGAGGTCAGAAAGACCTGGGTTCGAGTTCTAACTGGCTCTGGAGAAGTTACTGAAGGTCTGAATCTCACTGTTAAAAGGGAGAGAATGGGTGAGTGGATGTAGCTCAAGGGGTTGAGCCTGCTCCCATGTACGAGGCCCCAGGTTCAATTCCCAATACCTCCTAAAAATAAAACAAACAAATGAAAAAAACCAACTCTCACTGGGGAGCAGATGTAGCTCAGTGGTTGAGCACCTGCTTCCCCTAAACAAAAAAAAAAAAAAAAAAAAAAAGAGAATGAAAAGGGAGAGAATGTCACCTGCCCTACTACTGGAAAGAGTAAACAACACGAAGCATAGAAACTACCTAGCACAGTGCTTGGCATATAACCAGCCAATTGTACTGGTAACCCCTGCAGCTACCACCAGATGAACTGCTTTAGATCAGCACTGACAAACAGAATGCGAGCCACATACACAATTTTAACTTGTCTAGTAGCCATAGTTTAAAAAGAAACAGGAGAAACTAATTTTGAAAATATATTTTATTTAACCCAATATACTATTTCAACACGTAATCAATATAAAAATTATGAATATTTTACATTCTTTTTTTAATACTAAGTCTTCAAAATTGGTGTGTAGTTACATTTACAGCACATCTTAATTTCGACTAACCACATTTCAAGGGCTCCGTGGCCCAGGTATTGGAAAGCTCAGGCCAAGAAGGAGGAGTTGGGTGGGCCCTTCCCTGTCTACAGCTAAGTGGCCCAGACACAAGTGGAGGAAGTCGGCCTGTACTGACGATGTAAGCACTCCTTCCCAGGGATCACAACAACCTTTCTGCCATACTCCCCTGCCAAGGCTGAAGAGATGAGAAAGAAAGGCAAATTTCCAAGAAAATAAATGGTTTGTTTTTCTTATGTCCATTGCAGAATAGTAATAAAAATACAGTGCACAATCATACAGAACCTTCCCTCTCTGGACAAATGCATTTTCTTTACTTGTATGGATGATGATGATGATGATGATGGTGATGATGATGATGATAAAACCTGGCATTGACTTGGGGCCAGTAAGAGCTAAGTTAATCAGAACCAGAAAAAGTCACAACCAAACAAATCCATTGCAATTAAGAGGGCATGCTGGGGTAGCCTGGAGACTCCCTGCCTGGACCCAGGGCTTAGAGGCCACAGAAGCTGAGCAGGAGGGACGGCCGTGTGTGGTCCAGCCCCTTGCTTTACAGACCTGAGGGCTCACCCTGAATTCAGAGCTGGGCATTAAAGATGGTGGTTAAAGCTTGGTTAAAGCTTGAAGGCAAAAGCCCAAGAACAGATGGGTATATGGAAGCAACACCTCATGGGCTACTGCTTGCTGGTGTAAGAAAATACCTGAGATTCTGCACACCATTGGGACTCTGGAATGCAATTAACACAAAAACCAAAAACCTTTGCTAGAAATCCTTTAACTTTAAAGGGGGTGGGGAGGAGGTCTAAAACTCTTCAGCAAAAGTTTTTGAGGTCAGTCCTGCTGGAAACAGGAGCCTGGGCTTGCTGGTTGCTCAGGGTTCTGCCTGGACTTAGGATGCTCTATTTGCTTAAAGCAGCACATGGGAAGAGAGGTGTTATGGCATATGGACAGATGCCACTTTCTGCAAGTGGAAAAGAACTGGCCTTGGTTGTACAGGTAGAGTTTTGTGGGAGCAAAAGAATAAAGAAAACGCTAAACCCAGATTACCTACTTTATCCTCAGTCTATAGAAAGTTCGACATCCCAGATAAAAGAGCAAAAGCAACTTGAAACTACGTATGTGTAAAGGTCGCTCTGAACCTCTTTACCTTAAATGACAAGCAGAGACCAGGGAAACACAAGGAAGTGAATTTAAGATATTTAAGGTCCAACTATGCTAAGCCATTCCCATGTATTTCATTTTCATTTTCAACAAGTGGGAGAAAGCATGCAGAAAAATGGTCACTGACCATTGACCTTATAAGTTGACCTTATCCTTTACAGGGCCAAGAACTGACAAGGCTCATTTCCCGATGCTGAAGGGGAGTCTCCATCAACGACATGAGGGGCAATACTCCCAGGCCTGGCTTCCTGATGGAGACTCACTGAACTTGATTACCTTCTTCATCTCAAAATGAGCAAAACTCTATATCACCTGGTAGAGTAGTAAGGTATTTGGAAATACCTGGAAATACTTGGAGCTAGTCATTATTTTCTTAAACCTTCTTTGTGGGTTCAGGATCTAGTTACCATTTCGTGTAAATCCATTCAAGGCTCTCATTGAGGCAACGTATAGGGTTTTAATCCAATTTTTAATCTGGCCTGGAAAATACACTTCAGTGTTCAATGATTTGAAACCTCCTCTGAGATACCAGAGAATTAAATGTACTGAAAGCTTTACAGAAGCTTTTCCTTTGTTTTTTAACCTGCCCAGAGAAGACATCCATCCATCCTTATAAACCCTATTCTCTGGTGAATTTTTAGTACTAACTTAACCTAATTGGTGGGCAAAAAATAGCAAGCAGAATTAAGGCCAACACACACCCTGACAAGTTCACAAGAACCAAGAGAAGTTTAGAAGCAGAAAATAAAGCAATGTAAACCAGAAGAAAGGCTTCAGAACTCACTCCCAAGTAATAAAGTGACCTTCTTGGTCTCTTACTTGGCCCAGAATTACTACCAGACCCCCCATCTCTACCCCTGCTTCCAAATCAAAGCCCTCACTAGGAAGTGTCATGGATGGGTGGGTATGAGCTCCAGGCAAGACAGCAGTGAAATTAAGTATCCAGAGGCATCTCCAAAGATACATGTAAGATACATATATAAAGCACACACAAAAAACAAGAAATCAAACACCACCTTGGACCCATGCCCTGTACTGAAAGCACAGTTTGGTGAAAGATAGTCAGTATACAAAGAGACCAGCACTTCAATCAAGGTGAGCTGAGCCATCCCAGTGAAATCCTGCATTCCCTGTTTCTGCAGAGCTGGCATAGCACAGTCAGGCAGGACTTCTCAAAATGGGCAGCCACAACACAGTCCACTCCTCTGCAGAAGCCCAGAAATCTCCAGAAACAGTTATCCTTGAAGCAATGAGAAGCAGATGGAGCCTTCACATCATCTACAACCACGTTCAACTTGGTTTGAGGAAGAACAGGTCATTGGCTCTGGCTACCTGGGATCCTGGCTTGGTCTTACTGTCCTCACTTTCTTCTTTCTAACACGTTCAACAGAGCGGTACAAAGCAAGGCTGCTGTGTTCTCCAACTGGCATTTGTGAGCCTTACTTTCTTGCCATTTTCTTTATGAGCCTTTCTTCTCTGAGAAACTCAATAAGGCCTCTCCAAGTCCACCGAGCAGGAGGCTGAAAAAAACAATAGCAAGCGGTCAGCTTTGTACTCCCTCAAGCCAGGAGGCTGTGGCCCCTCAGCTGCCAGCCCCCACACACAACAGGTCAAGGAATGCCCCACCCCCCACCATTCTGCAGCTGTGACTCTCATCAGGCCCAGGAACTGCCCAAACCCTCCAGAGTAAACCTCAGTTATATGGGGGGGGGGGGGAGTGGGCTCTGATACGTTCCCCTCAGGGGAGAAGGTGACATGTCCTACTCATCCACTCACCCTGACCAGGTGAAGGTGACTGGTTAATGCCCTCTGTGGAAATACAGGAGGAGGGTTTCCCACAGAGCCCTTCTGGTGCTTTTTGCTAAGGATGGTTGATGGACATGAAGTCTTGCAGATACCCATTATGTCATCAGCATCAAGGAAGCAATTTCTGAATCCTTTCGTTTCATTTAGACTAAAAGAACATTTAAAGATGAATATACAAATGGGGAAAAGCTACACCAGTTTCCCACCAGTGCAAAAAGAAATATGGCCAATGATTTGAAAATGAAAAAGTAGTAGGAGAACCGAAGACTATGAGAGAGGGGAGAGTTGAATATTTTAAAAAGCCTAAACTTTAATACAGCCAAAGGTTTCTACATTTTCTATTTTAAATTTCTCAGTAGACAATCTGAAATGTTCTTTCCAATTATACCCTATTCTTCCCTACTTTTCCCACCCAGCTCTCAGTATCCTCCTGTGTACTCACACACAACACACATACCTTAAGGCTATGGTGCCTTTGTATTTTGGTAATGAATATATGAAACACTGTTATTACATTCCCAGTAAAGAATGTTGCCCGTGGGGCTGGTTGCGACATATAGGTGGCTTGCACCATTTACCACTTTTAATATGGGAGTGAACTGACTATGCGTGAGAATATAAAAACAATAAACTTTAGAATTAGGAAGACTGAATTCAAATTCTGCTTCAGGCTTTTATTAGCTATGTAACTTGTGCATGTTATTTAGCCTTTGTCTACTCATCTGAAACATGGGAGATCATCACATCTAACAGTTACTGTGATGCTTAGAAATAATATACCTAAAGCAACCAACCACTGTGCCTGGCCTATAATGGACAATCAATAAAATGTTCTTATTTTCTCGTTGACTGCCCTCCCAGCGCAGTGGCCCTCACAACTGGCAGGTCACCTGACCCCTACTCCAATCCTTCTGGCGAGGGGCATGTCCAGTTGTGCCAAGTAAGCCCATCCCACAGTTGAACAGTTCTAGTCATTGGATTCAAGCAAGTACCTGTGGGCATCTTCCTTGGGAAAGGCATTGTGGTTGGGCCTGGGGATTGCCTGAGTCATGGTTTCTCTCTCAAGGAGAAAGTCCTTCCTTAGATTGACCCCAAAGCTGTTCCTCATACTTAGCCTGTGAGTTCACGTTCTGCTTTCTGGAGCAACGGAGAACAAATCTACTCCTTCATCAACCACCTGTGAGCCACAGAAAGCGGGAAACCTCCCTGAGCCACCATGACCTCCTCTCACCAGTGACAGTGATTAAAGGGCTCTGTGTGAGGGCAGAGAGAGATGCTAGTCCTCGCCCTGGGGCTAACAACTGGGATGAAAATGAGGGGCTTTGTGGGTGTTGTACTCCTGGTATTTTTAAACTCCAAGTTGGAATGGACTTTCCTCTTTCCTAGAGAAATATTATTATAAAAAGTGGGAATAAATCGATAAGTAGTATTTAACACAATTTTAACTCATAATAATGTATCTGAAATAAGTGCCTATGTTATGAACTAAATAAACGTCCGAGGCTTTTTCTAGATGTAGAATCAGCATTTAATAGGGTGATTTCTGTGAGAAATTATGTTCCAAGTGCCAAAAGACCAACTTTGGAAACAAGATCCATTTGTGAAGTTGGGGGTCTGCTTGTCCCTTGTCTAGTTCAGGTCCCCAGAAGCTGAAGGTTTCTGTCTCCTCTTCTCTTTGGATGGAGAGATGATTGTAAAGGGGAAGCCATGGGAAGCGGCTGTGGCTCAATCAGTAGGGCTCCCGTTTACCATATGGGAGGCCCCGGGTTCGGTTCCCGGGGCCTCTTAGTGAAGGCAAGCCCGCCTGCACGGCGTGGTTGGCTGACCCAGCGAGCACGGGCAGCAAGGGGGGGATAAATGAATAAATAAATAAAATCTTAAAAAAAAAAAAAAAAAAAAAAAGGGGAAGCCATTCCTTCAGCACACAGGCTCACCTCTGAAGACCTGGCTTTTCCTGTTAAGCAGAGCTGCTGTACCCCTCACATCCTCAAAGAATGCGATTCCTGGGCAAGAGTCGCAGTGATCTGATCCAAGGGCTGCATGGAGATCTGGGCCGGGGAGGGTTTTATTTCTGCGAATGTCACGGCGGAATCCGTTGTTTTATACAGTTTCCACTAATCCTCCTTAATCACCAGGGGAAGAACAAAGCAGTGGCTTGGCCCTTTGCCATTTTTACTCCCACAAGCCTTAGACCAAAGCTGAAGTACAATAACCTTGCACTTCATCCCTCTGGCTTGGCTATTTTATGAAACGCCAAAGCAGCTTAGTGGACGCTAAAATGAAAACAAGCCCGCGCTGGGTTTACTGTTAAGGGGGCGGGGGGCGCACTTTGTTGCTGTTTTCGCAACAGCAGGAGAAGCTGACACAGGCTGTGGGAATCTTAATAGCATTACAACTATTTAAGTCGGAGCTTTACTGAACTGTTTGCAAATCGTCTAATCCTGTCATTCCTGAAGTGAACAAACTTCATGTTACTAAGGCATAAACATCAGATCGCAGGGTACATCCAGCCAAAAATATTCATCACTAGCTTCTCTTCTGGAGGCTTATTTTCAGTGCCTCTCCAGCCCTTCTTTTTCTCCTACTGGGTTCCAAAGGCCTCATCTTCATTTTACATTTATTGGCATGGTTATTCGATGAATTCCGATTTAACCCACTCTAACAGACAGAGGAGGGAGATGGCTTCCTCTCCCTGGCTGCAGGCCCAGCCACTAATGCAGAGCTCAATAAATGTTTTTTCAGTGAATGCTTGAATCGTCATACTTGCCCTCTTTTCTCCCCTGTATTCCAAACTATTTTTGCTTTTTTCTCTTTTCTTCACCAAAATTTATCTGTCCAATGCACCATCCCCCCTGGGCCTTGCCGAGCGGCAGTTCATAATCCGATGAATTAATCTACATTGAGAGGGATTGAGCAATGGTTATTCAGAAGGCCCCCTTTAGGCAGTGTTTTCAAGAGGAAATTTCAAAATTTAAATTCATAGGGAAGTACCTCCTAAAAAAAAATTTCGAAGAGAAAACTGATATGGGAATTTCAGATGCTGTGATACCAGAGGCATTTTGGGGTGCAGTGGGAGAAGTGAGCCCTAATTCTTCCTACATGTAGACTTGGGCAATCTCCATGGAATTCCCTAAAATTAAAGGATAAGACATCTTTACTCAAAGATTATGTAAGGACCTCTCCTAATGACCCTTGGTGTTCGTCAGGTTTGTGCTAGGACCAAACAAGTCAAAGTGATCCTCAAACTGGTAATCTGTGACCAATGGCAGGCTCAGTGGAAGACTGGCAAATGGGAGAAGGATCCTAAAAACAAAGAGGCCGCTTCTGGCTATTCCTAACTTTCCTTGAATCTAACCTACTCCAAAGAGAAGGGTGACTCTCCTAGTCTAAACGAGTAGAACTAAAGAGGAGGCACCTACAGCTAATTCTACTTGATAGGGACACTGCTCACAGTTGAGAAATTTTTTTCTTTTGTATGGGTTGGATCCCTTTAGCTGAAATTTGGGAATAGAGAGAATTAATCTCAATATATACCATAAAACTGTTAGTTAAAAAATGAATAATTAAATTTGAATCTGGATATTTAACTTATTGGGTTTGAAATATTTTGTCATTAAAAACACTATAATTAAAAAAAACAGGGAAGCAGCTGTGGCTCAATTGGTTGGGCTCCTGTTTACCATATGGGAGGCCCTGGGTTCGATTCCCAGAGCCTCCTGGTGAAGGCAAGCTGGCCCCCGCGGCGCGGTGAGCCAACGCAGCAAGATGACTCAACAAAGGGAAATAAGCAGACACAGAAAAACACACAAAAAAGCAAATGGACACGGCAAGCACAAGCAGCAAGGGGGGGGGATGAATAAATAAATAAAAATAAATCTTTAAAAAACACACACACAACAGTATAATTAGCTGGACAAGAGCAGTTGCTTTTAATTACAGGCATTAAAAACTGACCAACATTGAGTGCTCAGGTTTATATTTTTTCTTGGGTGCAGTATTTAGGAGTCTGTGCATTTATTATGTATTCAGCAGGCACTTTGTGCTAGACCTAGAGATGGAAAGACAACTGGAACGTGGTCCTTCCCTGGATGAGATGGCATGTGCCCACCTCCTGCTCATTCTGCAGGCTAAGGGCTCACAGAAACCACACCCAGAGCTCTGGGTGCACAGAGGGGGTGGGAGGGATCACTGAGGACCTGACACTTGAGCTGATCCTAATCTCTGATTGAGAGATAAGCATGCTCCTTAAGATCTTGCTGGAATTGCAAATGTCATTCTCTCCACTAACCACCACAAACCTTTAGATCAGTGATTGCCAACTGGGGGTGATTTTGCCCCCCAGGGGACATCTGGCAATGTCTGGAGACATTTTTGTTTGCTACAACTGGAGGCGGGTGAGGCCAGGCTTGCTGCTAAACATCCTACGAGGCACACGATCGCCCCCACAGCGAAGTACCTGTCCCCAGATGTCAACAGACTGAGTCTGAGAAACCTGCCTTCGATGGCCTGTTTTGTGCACCTAAGCTGCTGCCCACTCAATAAGGTGAATAACAACGTGCATAAGCACACTCAGCCCCTAATACTGACCTTGCTGGGGCCATGGGCTGTGTCCTACTTAGCTCTGTAGCCTCAGAGCCCAGCACTGCACTGGTTGCAGAATAAATGAAAGCACAAATGGGTGAGAGGATATAAGCTGGAACAGGGCCAGCCCAAGGGTGGTGGTGACCAGGCTAGACTGGAGAGCACATGCCCATCCTGGCGACTGCCACCGCGTGGAAAGGCCAGCCCAGCATTAGCAGCTGGTCCACGTTTTCAAAAGAATCTGGAAATCTGGACTTTTATGAGGAAATCACCAGATTTCTCAATGTTGACAACTAATTTAAAATTTGAAAAGCAAAAAAAAAAAAAAAAAAAAAAAAAAAGGAGAAAAAAAGAGAAAAGAAACAATACACTGGGCAGGCAAACATTGTAGGTCCGAGCAAAACAGGCCTGCAGGCTGCCTCTCCCCCTCTCCCCACCCCCTCTTACACTTGTGATCAGACCACAGGGACGCCGGCTGGTCGCCACAGTTGAGCACTTCCAGCCTATGTACGGGGCAGAGCTGCTCCGTGCAGAAGACGGAAAATCAGAAACACAGTCTGACACTCCTCTTCTGGTGGTTCGCTTTGTGGTTGGAAAATTCTCTGAGACGGAAAACACACCATCCTTAAACTCATGAGTTCTCAAAAATCAGGAAATTCCAAAGTCAAGGTTCCTTTTGCAATAATCACACATGCTGTTTCCTTGATTTGGGTACATGAGCCCCACAGCCTTTCTTTCCATTCTGTTCAGAGCATACCATAAAGTTCACAGGACGTGAAACAGACTGGAGATACGACTTTCTACTGGCGGCTATTTTTTTTCACATACCTAACAGTGTTTCCTCGCCACTGGAGAGCTGTTTGATTCTTATTTCCCATACTCAGCGTGATACCTGCCTTTTTTTGTTGTTGTCGTTCAGTTGGAAATTCCATACAAAATATGGCCACGTGAAGGCTTATTTGTAAGAAAGAAAAATACTGTCAAGAATTCAGGCTATCCCCAAGAAGGTTAAGGATACAGAAATTGGGAGGGCAGGGGAAGACTCTCAAAACGTCCCACAATAAAAATTCTCCTTCTCTTGGCAGTGGGGTTGTCAGATATCATCTCTTCCCAGGTCAGGTGCAGAGAAACAGGATGGAACGTAGGATTAGGCCCTGTCCCCTAGTGCCGGTTCCAGTTACAAAGCCTTCAAGGTCACCACGGGTGTCTCCTGCCCTCCGACCTACCCTGCCATCCTGGGGCTCAAGAGTCCAAGCCCTCTCCCAGCCCTCAGCCTGGCTAAGCCTCTCCCCTTCCACAGTAAGGTTTCATGCCAGGTTCAAGGACCTCCACTGGGTCATCCCTGTCCTCTCTCCCTCTTTCAGTCTCTACATTCATTGGGCATTTAAACAGCTACTATCCTGTCCCATAAATTATCTCTTTGACTTCTCCTTGCCCTGAAAATTCCTTGAAGGTGGGATAATATCTTATGCTTCTTAAAGGTTCCACAATCTTTGCCTAAAGCATTCACTGAAGTATTTTTAGCTGATAGAATGATAGCTTCTAGTATTAAAAAGCGAAGATTGAGATCTTTTTCCTAAAAAAGGTTCCACTGGACATTCTTAGTTCACCGATGTCAGGCCCTGAGCAAGAAAGAGAAGTGTCTTGTCCTGGGAAACCCTCCCTCTGTTTTGTTGTTGAATCATCTAGAATAGTCATTTTTTTATATTCATTTTTTTTTTTATCCCTGCCCCCTTCTTGTTTTTGTGCTTGCTGTCTGCTCTCTGTGTCCATTAGCCGTGTACTTTCTGTGTCTGCCTTTTTTTTCTTTTTAGGAGGCACCAGGAACTGATCCTGGGACCTCTAGTGTGGGAGAGAGGCACTCAATTGCCCGAGCCACCTCATCTCCCCAGTCTGCTGCATCTCTCACTGTCTCTCCTCTGCATCTCACTTTGTTGCGTCATCTTGCTGCGCCAGCTTTCTGTGGCACAGGTCGTCAGCTCTCCATGGTGCGCAGGCCAGCTTGCCTTCACCAGGAATTGAACCCGGGGCTTCCCATATGGTAGACGGGAGCCTAATCACTTGAGCCCCATCTGCTTCCCTAGAATTGATACTCTTTAGAAAGGATCCCACTGGTGGGAAGAGGAAGATTCAGGCCAATTTCCCTTCTAGCTCCCTGGGACCAGCTTCTACCTACCCACTCTCCACACTGCTGGTAAATCCTCAGCATTTCCCAGATACATTCTAGGGAGGTAGTTTGGCAGGTTATGGGGCTTTGGACACACAAAGACCTGGGGTGGAATCCTGGCCTTATCACTTAGTGTATTAGTCAGCCAAAGAGGTGCTGATGCAAAATACCAGAAATCTGTCGGCTTTTATAAAGGGTATTTATTTGGGGTAGAAGCTTACAGTTACCAGGCCATAAAGTATAAGTTACTTCCTTTACCAAAGTCTATTGCCACATGTTGGGGCAAGATGGCTGCCGACATCTGCCAAGAGTTCAGGCTTCTTGGGTTCCTGTCTTCCCAGGGCTTTTGCCGTGTCTAAGGAGCCATCTCTATGCCTCTGTGTTCTTCTGTGTATTCACTTCCTGGGCTCCAGCTCAAAACTCCTTGGATCCTTCTTCTCTGTGTCTTTACTTCCCTAGGCTCTCCATCAAAACTCCAACTCTCTTCTCTGCCGTATGGTTTTATCTGTGATACTCCGCCCACCAAGGGGGCAGAGACTCAATGTCCTACTGACATGACCCAATCAAAGCCTTAATCATTATTTAATCAAGTAAAAGTGAAAGCTCTGAATCCAATATAATCTAATACACCCAGACCAGTTCACAAACATAATCAAATATCTATTTTTGGAATTCATAAACAATATCAAAACTGCTACACTTAGTATCTTAAAAATCTTGGAAAAATCACTTAAACATCTCAAACTCAGTTCCTCGTCTTTAAAACAGGGATAACTTGGAAAGTTGTTGTAACAAGTAAATGAGATAGTATAGGTGTAAAAAATGTCTGAAACATAGTAGTTACTCAATAAACAGTTCATTAATATTATTAAAAGGGGGAAGCGGCTGTGGCTCAATCAGTAGGGCTCCCGTTTACCATATGGGAGGCCCCGGGTTCGGTTCCCGGGGCCTCCTGGTGAAGGCAGGCCCGCCCGCACGGCATGGTTGGCTGACCCAGCGAGCACAAACAGCAAGGGGGGGATAAATGAATAAATAAATAAAATCTTTAAAAATATATATATATATATTATTAAAAGGAAGAGAAGAGGACAATCAGCAAGATGGCAGCAGAGTAAGGTGCTCCTAGAATCAGCTCCTCCTACAGGTCAGTTAGTAATCACCCAGAGCTATCTAAAGCACCTGTTTGGGGGCTCCAGGAGACCAGAAGAGCATCCTGCAATATCCTTGAAAGAATGCAAGGAAGAGACTGCCTATCTGCAGAGAAGATTCATAAGTAGAGCACTCCACTTCTGGAGGCCAGTGCCCATCCTCCACTGGAAGCACAAACTGCCTAGGGAGCTATTCCATGGCTGGAACTGGAAGCTCCACTTCCCAAAAACGGGGGAGGAAGAGACAGTTGGGCAGCAACTTCAGCCACTGATTAGTAAATTTGGCGGGCTAAAGTATAATCCTAGGAACAACTAACGTTTGAACCTGTCCAAGTCAGAAAGAGGCCAGTAGCCACCATTTTAACTCCACCCCTGGCATGAGGGGAAGCGGGGCTGACTGAAAATCACAGTGACAGTAGAGACTGGTTTCTTTCACCCAGATGGTCCTGCAGCCCTAGCCTAGGCTCCAGCCCCACCTCTAGCAGGAAGGAAGCAGGTGGGCCCTGCACCAACCTCTCCCGGTAACTGCAGGTACATTCAGCTGGCACAGACTAAATAGTCAGAAGTCTACCGGGGCAACTATGGTCAATTTAGACCTGCGTGGCATAGATTGCTGCTCATACCTGGTGCTCCATCCCTGTCCCAGGCAGGGGAGAAAGGGGCATGAAGCTTCATCAGTCTCTCTGGGCAACTACAGTCTAGGCCTGCATGTCTTGGATTATTACACATGGCTGTAGTTCTGTCCCTACCTCTGGCAAAGGAGGAAGTTGGGAGAGCCTTCATCTGTCCCTAGGGCAATGCAGGCAGTTTGAGCCTCCACAGCTTACAGCACCGAATATATCCTTGGCTCCTACTACACAAACAAGGGAGAAAAGGCAAGAAAGCCCTAAACTAAAGAGAGAAACTGCACCCAGAATAAATACTCTAGTAAGCCAGATGCCAAGACACCAACAAAAAATTACAATCCACACCAAGAAACAGGAAGATATGGCCCAGGTAAAGGAACAAGATAAGCCTCCAGATGACATAAAGGAGTTGAGACAACTAATCATAGATGTTCAAACAAATCTCCTTAATAAATTCAATGAGATGGCTAAAGAGATTAAGGATATTAAGAAGACATTGGATGAGCACAAAGAATTTTAAGATATATATAGAAAAATAGCAGATCTTATGGGATCTCATGGGAATGAAAGGTGCAATAAATGAAATAAAAAATACACTGGAATCTTATAATAGCAGATTTGAGGAGGCAGAAGAAAGGATTGGTGAGCTTGAAGACATGGCCTCTGAAAGCGGACAAACAAAAGAACAGATGAAGAAAAGAATGGGAAAAATTGAACAGGGTCTCAGGGAACTAAACGATAGCCAGATGTGCAAACATACGTGTCATGGGTGTCCCAGAAGGAGAAGAGAAGGAAAAAGCAGCAGAAGGAAAATTTGAAGAAATAATGGTAGAAAATTTCCCAACCCTATTGAAGGACACAGATATCCATGTCCAAGGAGCACAACGTACTCCCATTCAAATAAATCCAAATAGACCAACTCTGAGACACATACTAATCAGAATGTCAAATGTTAAAGACAAAGAAAGGATTCGGAGAGCAGCAAGAGAAAAGCAATGCACAACATATAAGGGATACATATAATGGTAGTCCAGGGATGTGTGCCAATTTCTCATCAGAAACCATGGAGGCAAGAAGAGACTGCAAGAGAAAAATTTCCAGCCAAGACTCATATCCGGCAAGATTATCTTTCTTTTTTTTTTTTTTACCGGGAGGTACCGGGGATCGAACCCTGGTCTCTCCATATGGTAGACGGACGCCGAACCTCTTGAGCCACGTCCGTTTCCCAAGATTATCTTTCAAATATGAGGGAAAGTTTAGAATAGTCACAGATAAACAGAAACTGAGAGCGTTTGTAACCAAGAGATCAGCTTTGCAGGAAATACTAAAGGCTGTGCTAAAGCCTGAAAAGAAAAGATAGGAGAGAGAGGCCTGGAATAAAGTCTAGAAATGAAGATTATATTAATAAAAGTAACTAAACATGTCAAAAGAGTGGTGAAAATAAAATACGACACATAAAACCCAAATATTCAGGAATAAACTTGACCAACGATGTAAAGCACATGTACTCAGAAAACTACAACTCATTGTTAAAAGAAATCAAAAAAGACCTAAATAATTGGAAAAACATTCCATGCTCATAGATTGGAAGACTAAATATCATTAAGATGTCAATTCTACTCATATTGATATATAGATTCAATGAAATCCTTATAAAAATTCCACCAGTGTCTTTTAAATAAATGGAAAACACGATTATCAAACTTATTTGGAAGGGTAAGGGGTCCTGAATAGCCAGAAACATCTTAAAAAGGAAAAGCAAAGTTGGAGGACTCTCATTTCTGGATTTTAAATCATATTACCTAGCTACAGTGGTAAAAACAGCATGGTACTGGCATAAAGACAGACACATAGACCAATGGAACAGAATTGATGGTTCAGAAACAGACCCTCACATCAATGGTCAAGTGATTTTTGACTAGCCTGTCAAACCCACCCAGCTTGGGCAGAACAATCCATTCAACAAATAGTGCTGAGAAAACTGGATATCCATAGCCAAAAGAAAGAAAGAAAGCCCCTATCTCACATCTTATTAAAAAATTAACTCAAAATGGATAAAAAATCTAAATATAAAAGCAAGAACCATAAAGTTTCTAGAAGAAAATGTAGGAAAATATCTTCAAGACCTGGTGGTAGGTAGTGGGTTCTTAAAGAAGATAAGAGGAGAACTGAGAAGGACTACTGATGATTAATTTATGTAGAAGTTTTAATTAACTTTATTGTAAAGTGTGGAAATGTACAGAGTTGATGGTAACACATTATAGTGAGTAACAGCTGGTTTATAAATGGGAATGTGACTGAAAATGGTAGTTTAGGGATGTAAATGCCAATTGACAGAAAGCTAGAGAATGATCTAGGGACTGAATAGCACAGTAAACCCAGAGGTCGATGAGAATAGTGGTTGATGGTGCAGATGCAAGGGTGTCCTTTGTGAGCTAGAGCAGAGGTATGTCACTATTGCAGGGTGGTGGGAATGTGGAGAAGCATGAGAAAAATACAACTGGAGTGACCTATGGACTGTTATTAACAGTAATAATGTAGTATTCATGCATCTATGCCAAAGATGTACTGTGTTGATAATGGGGGAGTATGGAAAAAGTATGTCAAATGTACGCTATGAACATAGTAATAGTCTGAGGATATTATCTCATAATGTGTAACAAATGTTCCACCACGGCGTGGTGGGTTGATAGAGGGGTGTTGTTTGGGAATTCTGCACATGTGCATGACCGTTTTGTAAGTTTACTACTTCTGTCATAAAAATATATTTAAAAAATAATAATAGGGTGGGTTGGGGGGGAATACACAAAATGTAAGATAAGGAATACAGTTAGTAGTAAGATTTTGACAATATTCTTTCATAATTTGTAACAAATATCTCACAATGTAAGGTGTTGGTAGTGCATTGATGTATGCACTATATGATGTTATGCATGTTTGCTTTGTAAGTTCACAACTTTTACTATACACTTATTGTTTATGTATGTTCACGTAAAAATGATATAAAAAATAATAATAATAGAGTACATTGGGGGAAGAATACTTTGGTTAGCAGTAATATTTTGAGGATGCTCTTTAATCATTAGTTAAAAATGTTTCACAACAATGCAAGGTATTGGTGGTAGGGTAAGGTATGAAAGCCCTGTATGATGTTATGTATGTTTGTTTTATAAGTTCACAACTATTACTATACACTTATTGTTTATGTATGTTTATGTATGAGTGATATACCTCAATAAATTAAAAAGAAAAAAAAAAAAAGGAAGACGAGAGCAGGAGGAGGAAGATGAAGAGGATGTAGGAGATTTGCTAATCTTTCTTTTCTTTCCATTTTTCCTCTTGGGGCAGGAGTTGGCCCATTGGGAGTCAATGGGAGAGAGACTGGGGATGCCTTTTTCTGAATGCCACAAGCAAAAAGATTAGTTTCTGCCCCTCTAGGATGGTTGAGATATGGACTCACCCTCAGGCAGGAAATGAGCAACGATAGAAACCTCGGGGCAGTGATTTTTTACTTTTATTCAAGAACGGCTCCTGGCATATATTAGGCATTCAGTAAATATCTGTTTATGGAATGAACCCCTTCGAGCCCAAGGCGACACAAGGGGCAAGTTCATTTCTTGGACTTCCCCATCCTGGCATTCCCCAGGTCGAGTGATCCTCTCCTCAGTTACCCGGTAGGAATCTCCTACTGAAGTTTAAAAACAGCATCTCTGTTTCTGTCCCTACAACAGCACCGAAGGATTATCCACAAGAAATAGTCCTGGGAGATGGGAGACAGCTTTGGGCACACCAAGCAGCAGATACCCATCGCTCACCATCCAGCACTGTGGTCCTTAAGTCAAACAGACCACAATTCTGCAGGTCCAACTTGTAAACAAATGCAATAAAGCGGGGAGAGGGTTGGCTTTTAGGATTACTTTGGTCCCAGGCATGGGAAAAAAAAATACTTATTTTCTAGAACCATGCAAAGCTTGGTCACTTGAGCAAAGCAGAGCAAAGCTATACTTTTTCCTTCCTGATAAACCTGGTAAAGAAATGTGAAAACCTATTCTAAAATTTGTCTGCACTTCACTTTTGGAGTGCTCTTCTGTGAAAAAAAAAAAAAAAAAATTAATCTGCCAATCAATATATCAAAACAGGAATGGAAATAAACATTATCTTAAAACAACTCTGGGCTTGTTTTTCTTTTTAAAGAAATGGAAAGGAAAAACAGTAGACAGCAACAACAAATACGAGTTATTCTACATAATATGCTGCATGAATGGCGCAGGTCGGGCAGGCAGCCCACGGGCAGTCCAGCATGGGCTCATGGCCACGGAAAGGAAGCGGGCATCACCAGGCTCACCCGGACTAAACCACTCACGTGTGATTGGAAGTTCATCTCTTGGCAAGCACCACTTGATGTGGTTTCATTTTGGAGACAGTGTCCTTGGCTGGGCCCTCCAATCTAATCCTTCCTTACAGTGAAGAGTACCCCTCACTCGGAATATACTTGCCTGAGCAAACACTGAATTGTTCTCACCAGTAAAAGAAACAGTGCTTCCTTCTAGCAAAGAGGTGAGTGAGTGGAGGGAGAGACCTTTACATTTATTTATTTATTCATTTATTTATGGTGTACTTTTTGTTGTTGTTGTCTTCATAGACTTTATTTTTTTAAAGCAATTTTAGTTTTAAATAAAAACTGTGCAGAAAGTACAGAGTCCCATATATACCCCCTCTCCACACCCCCAACAGTTTCTCATATTGAGACCTTTACTTTGTTTTTTTTTTAAGTAGGAACCGGGGATTGAACCCAGGACCTTGTACCTGGGAAGCAGGTGCTCAACCACTGAGCTACATCTGCTCCCCAATGACCATTGGTTTTTTCGTTTGCAGGTGCTTAACCACTTGAGCTACATCCACTCCCCGAGACTTTTAACATCATGTATTTCTGTATTGTTTTAAATGTTTTACAAAGAATGTGTATTTACTATATAGTTTTAAATTACATAAGTAAACAACACCTCTCCCGCACGAAATTAAAGCATGTCCAATGAATAAAGGTAGCAATGAGCAGTTTTAACAATTTAAAGCACACTATTACTTCCTCCCTCACCTTCGCCTCACCTCCAAACCACAACCAAAAGCCTTTGTAATGATCGCATGTACCAGTTTGGATATTAGCAATCCAGGGGAGAGCAAAGCCTTAATATGACTAGCGCTCCAATGGGTGGCATTCTGTATAGAGGGTTCAGAGGTGAGACCCACCTGGTGGGATCCTTCTGTGCCCCGCGTGGCCGTGCCCACCCAGCCTGGTCAGGCTACACAAGGACATGCCGGTAACAAGGGCAAAGCCACCCGTTCCATCCGTCATGGGCTTGGCACCAGATTTTGAAGGGCAAGCTCGCAGAGCTGGTCGGGTCTGAGTCACTGCGTCAGCGGGTCATACTTCCACACAGCCTTCCTGCCCTCCATGCTTGAGGCTAGTCGGCCAAACCCCCTCCGTGAGTCACCAGGCTCCCAGGGAGATGGGCTGGGCTGCGTTTCCAGGACATGTGCTTGGAAGCTACCAGCACACCTCCACCTCCACCTCTTGGGCTCCTCCCACAAGGGAAACAGGTTGTCCTGGAGCTGCAACTTCCCGAGCAGCCTCTCCACACTGCTGCCTCTGTGGTCCTCCCAAAGGGCCCGCCTGCTCATCATCCCCTGCTTAGAACCCGCTACCGGCTCTCTCCTGCATTCCCTACAGAGTCCAGAACCCTCCGTGTGGGGTGTTCTACCTTCCATGAGGGGTGTGGACCCCAACGAGCAGGAAAATGAGCAAGCAAGGTAATTCCAGGCAGCCAGAACTGTCGGCAAGGAAACAAACACGGCCACGGGAAACAGCAGGGGTGTTTACATGAGGAGGCCACCTTGATGCTGAGACCCGGAGGATGAAAAGTCAGTGGCCAATTGAAAAGCTGAAGACGAGCATGCCTGCAGAGCCGTCAAGCCAGGAGGCTCTGAGCTGGGCATGGGCGCGTGGTCCAGGAGCAGAAAGGTTCTCCCCTGCCCTGGCCTCCAGACTGGTGTAGCCAACTACCTACTCAATACCTCGACCTGGAGGTCTAAAAGGCACCTCTGCCTCGGTATATCCCAGCCTACTCCTGACGCCTCCTGCCCTACCTCACAAAAACTCTGCTCTGCACACACCATTCCCCATCTTGGTAAAAGGCAACTTTGTTCTTTCCACTGCTCAGCCCAAAAACCTAGGAGTCACCCTTGACAACCCTCTTGCCCTCAAATCCTATTGCCTTTACCCTCGTCCATTTCAGGTGTCCGACCACTTCTTGCCACTTCCTTTGCTACCCCCACCCCCTGTCCCAGCCACTATCCTCTCTTACTAGCATCTCTGCCTGAGCCCCTAGCTGGTCTTTTGGCTTCCTCCCATCAACAGCCTGTTCTCCACACAGCACACAGAAGATGCATTTTAACATAGAAGCAATATATCCTTTGCTCAAAACCTCCTAATCACCTCCCGTCTCACTCTGGGGAAACCTTACAATGGCTTTGAGGCCCCATATAGTCTGCCCACCACCTCTCCAGCCTCATTTCCTACTACTCTCCATTGTCACTCTGCTCCGCATCATTCCTCAAGCAGACCAAATACATTCCCACCTTTGCACTTGCTCTTCCCCCAGATATCCCCATGGCTCACTCCTTCACATTCCCAGGTTTCTGCTCACATATCTTAGTGAGAGGCAAATAGGTGTCCAAATTCTCAACAAGGATGATTTGGAGCTTGCCTAAGAGAAACTGAATTGAAGGATCAAAGAAAAGGAAAGAACCCCAAACATAGCTACATTTAAAAAAGCTCCAGCAGTCATGGTTACTCTTGTGTGGATTAGCAACCTGAAGGCGTACTTGGGGATGTTTTGTTTCCTGAGCTGGGTGCTGGTTATAGGGTGGTATGTATGTTCAGGTTGTGAAAATCCATCAAGGCGTATACCTATACTATTTGCACTTTTCTGAATGTATAGTTATACTTCAACAAAACTTTTTTTTTCTAATTAATCTTTAACATGGGGTTTCCATTTGGATGGAGACTTACATATGCCCAACACACATACCCTTTCTTGAACATTTGAGATAGAAAAAATGAGTATCCTGATAAAACCAAGATAAGTAATTTGCATTTCCTCTCTAAGCAAAAGACTTACCAACCCACAGTTGCACGGGTCAGGATCATATCAAACAGCAATACCGATAAACCAGCTGTGATTACCTGCAGAGAGAGTTTCAACAAAATGTCGTCAAAGCAGGAAGACTTCTGAAACCTTCTCCAAAGTCTTTTTTTTTTCTTCCACAAACTGGGTTCATATAAGTTCAGATCCTCAACATCAAGCCATTTCTTTTCACTTCATGTGCTTCTCTTCCCTGCACATTCTAGTTCCCTTGATTTAGTGCTGCCTCCCAGAGAAAAGCCCTTGGTGCTAAAAATGCTTAGTCCTAACCTATTTTGGGGGTGGGAATCTTGAAAGACACATTTTTAAAAAATAAAAAAGTATTTTAAAAAAAGACACCTTTAACTTCCGAAGCCCTCAAAAGAGGCGGCACATCAACTGCCAACATCTCTCCAGGGAAGGGGCAATTTAAGAACGCTCATTTCCATCTTGCCTCAGCTATGCAGAATTACCTGTTCCCAAATACTCAGATAAAAACATACCTGTCAGCCTGCCTTTGCCCACTGCACTGTCTTCCCTGTTCTAATGACCCATCTTTCTGGCCCATGAAACACATGCTAAGAAACTAGGGGCTTCCTGTGGAAGGGAGCAATTAAGTCATTAACTAATCATTTGCAAATACCTCGAGGCCAGAGGAGAGGGAAGAGGCTATCTATTTCCACATCTCTCAGAACTAGAAATTGCAGTAAAGTCTCTTAAGAATGGCAACAACAAGGCTTAGACTCTGGAGGTACCTCTAAACAGATGGCACAAAGGAAGAGTTTGTGTCAACCAGGGATGGACTTTTATATGTCATGGGCCTTGGGAGCACTTGGAATGTCTGCTTCAGAAATGACATTGTTTCTGTAATTCTGCATCTGGCAGGTCAAAACAGCTTCCATTAAGAAGGTAACCCTATGGACTTGTTTCTTGGGTGGCAGTGAGAAGAAGCAGGAAGTAGGCTGTGTTGGGATGAGTGCACACAGGCTGGAGGTCTTCAGAAATCTCAACTACCCTCTCAGTCAAGGGGACTCCAAGCTGGAAACAAGGCAGCAAGCAAATGGTCAGAAGGAAGGAGAACATTTGATGAGTTTCATCCTCAGGAAGAAAATGAAAGGCTGAAGTTCAACAGAACTTACATTTACCATCACAGAAAGAAGTTTGGAGCTATAAACCTGCAACCTTATGCATATAAATGTTGTGAGATTTTGGAACCTTTATAATTACCCATTTGGGCTCACTTTCCATTTGCCTCCCTTTACTGATTTGCAGCAAACACCTTTACAAGAACAAAAAAACACCTGCACATTGTCTTCAGGGCCAACAAAGAAGTAGAAACTGGGACAGAGACCATTGCAAAGCAGAACCCAAAGGATAGGGAAAAGAGATTTCTCAATGTGGGGGTTTCTTTTTTAAAGAACATAATGAATGACATCGTCCCTCTTTCCTTCTGCAGTTCCTCAGATGTTCCCTTGGGATGGTGCCAATGGAGATCTATATCTTGGAACTACTGAAAAAGGTTCCATGCTACCAATGGATGTTAGTGATGTTGGCAGCTTGGCATATGGGAACATCTCACAAAATTCATCAAGGGCTCAAGCAGCCTTTTTAAATTCTTCATCATCGTCTTCATCTTTGCCTCCGGTTATCAGCTCTTCAAGGCATTCTTTGAATAAGGAGTTCCTCTCCTTACTCTCTGCTTATTTTTCACATGACTTTTAGTCTAGCCTGGGAAGCTGTCACCTCCCACACACCCTACAGCTCTCACAGTGCAGTAACTTATGTCTCTGCCCCTCCATGAACTTCTTTAGCTTAGGAGGAATCACGTCTGCTGTGACATAGACAGCTGGCCAGCTTATTCCTATTAACTTCACCTTATGCCAAGAAAAATATGTCTTAAAATTTGCAAACCAGCTCTTACTTGAAAATAAGGCTGGTTTAGTAGCCACGCTGGTGCCTTCGCCATCTGCTGCTTCCTGGAACTGTTTGTACAGTCTTTCCCCTGAGCCACCTTCTCAAACTTCTCCAAAGTTTTATCTCCCAATCAATGGGCAGAGTTTCTGCTGGCTGGGACACACAGTGAAATTTCACAAATAGTTGTGTCTTATTTCTGCAGACAGTGTGTAGTCAATTTGTTCAATGCTGAAGAGCTACCATGGAGTCAGATGGGCCACTTTTCAATCTATTCAGTTGCTTAGCCTTCTCCACTTTCTTTTTTTTAATAGAACATAAATAAGTAATTTATTTTTTTAACCTATAAAAACATTACTTATGGAGAGTGAGTGTAGCTCAGTGGTTGAGCCCCTGCTTCCCATATACGAAATCCCAGATTCAATCCCCAGTACCTCCTAAAATATATATACACACACACACATATATATACATACACCTATATATATACATATATATATATATATATATAAAACCTTTTTAAAGAAACTTTAGATTACATAAATGTTACATAAAAAATATAGGAGATTCCCATATGCCCCACCCCTTCCCCTCCCCCTCCCCCACTTTCCACCATTAACAACATCTTTCATTAGTGTGGTATATTTGTTACAATTGATGAACACATATTGAAGCATTGCTACTAACCATGGTCTGCAAAGAAAGCTATGAATTACCTTACTTCCAGATTAAACAGGATGAAGAAGAGGAGAAGATGAGGATTAAAACTCACTTCTCCACTTGCTTGTACTTTCACCACTGACCCCATAAATCAGCTCTCTTTTTGGGAGCATTTTTACACACACCACACTCACACAATAACCAAAGTTCTATCACTTCACAAAAGTCACTGCATAAGAAAGGGCTAGCAGCAGCCTCAAAGCAAGGCAGACGCTGGGCAGCTGGCCAGCCCGACATACCCCCTAAGTGACTCTCTCCCTCCCACACATCCAACTGTGCCATGTGTGAAGTTCAAATCCACACCTCAGCAAAGGGATGGATTTCTATATGTCATGGGCCTTGGGGGCTTCTCAAGAACAGCTGAAAGTGGTGAATGTTAGATCTTCTAATGCCAAGGGTCACTCTACTTCTCACCCCACGAGGAAGGGAGGTCAGGAGTGGCTGACTGCAAGTCTGGGTATAGAATGCCCCTTCATAGCCACTGAGGGGCAGCACTTGAGAGGTGGAAGGGACTCCCGTAGCTCACGGGTGGGAAACCATGACCCAGGCAGAGTGAGTGACTGACCTGGGGGCCCCAGCAGTGATGAGTGGAAGTGAGGCCAACACGCTCTCTCAGCCAGAAACTCAGAAAAGGGCCCCCATGAGCTCCAAACAGCTTGTAAAAAAGTATCCGTTCCTTTCCCTCTGACTGAATTCTTAACTCTTACCTCTCCCCCACTACCAGCTTCTTCCCCTGACTAAATCTTCACGGCATCTGGCGGCTCTTCGGGGGCCCTCCCCCGTGCCCTGTGCCCGACCTTCTGACCCAGTGCTTTGTTCATCCTCAAAAGGAGCTCGCGCTCACTGCCCACTGCCCACTGTTGGCTTTGTCGACCATCTGTCTGTATGGAAGTCTGTCTCCCCATCTAGACCGTGGACTCCCAAGGTCAAGGCCTGGGTCTCCATTCTGGCCCAAGCCCAGGGCCTCCCAGTGGGCTCAGGAGGCCTTGAACAGAGGCTAAAAAGCATGGAGGGCACTGCTCAGCTCTGGGGAGCATTTGCTCCCAAACCGGGCTTGGTGCTGGCTTTCTCTCTGCTCATTTGGGGTCTGCTCTGAGAGCAAGGGTCTTTAGGTGCTGAAAGCTCAAATTCTGCTCTGAACAGTAACGTATACAGTAATGTATATAACTTTACATTCAGAACAGAGTTTCAGCACAGAAACAAAATCACTTATCATTAAATACAAAACAAGTGTTTAAAAACAAAAGGGCGGGAAACAGATGTGGCTCAAGCGACTGGGCTCCTGTCTACCATATAGGAGGTCCAGGGTTTAATTCCTTAGGCAAGCTGGCCCAAGCAGAAAACTGGCCCTCACAGAGTGCTGGGCCACGCAGAAGTGCTGGCCTATGCAGAGAGCTGGCGCAGCAAGATGACGCAACAAAAACAGACAAAGAGGAGGGACAATAAGAGATGCAGCAGACCAGGGAGCTGAGGTGGCACAAGAGATTGAGCATCTCTATCCCAATCCAGAAGGTCCCAGGATTGGTTCCCGGTGATGCCTAAAGAGAAAGCAGACACAGAAGAGCACACAGCGAATGGACACAGAGAGCAGAGAGTGAGTGCAAAACAACGGGGGGGGGGCGGCAATAAATAAATCAATCTTTTTTTTTTTTTAAATAAGGGCTAAACAGGAAAAGAAAGTCTCTTGTGATTTTGGAATACCTCGGAAGCTTACAAAGGGATGCGCTGGTGTGTGTTATGTGTATGAGACAGACAGACAGACCAGAAGCATTACTTTAATTTCTGACTTCCAGGTCCTTGATGACAAGGACCAGTGTCAGCACTGAGGCTGGAACCCTAGAGGCAACGCCCTCCCCTGCCCGCCTCTCACTGCATCCCAAACAGCTGAGATGAGCCCAGCTGCACCGACCTCCTCTGTACTCCAGCCCTGCACCACCTCAGTCTCCTTCCCCGAGGTGGGGGCTCTCTAGCCTGCCTGGCTCGGGCCAGTCTGTGGCCTCACCAGAGCCTTGACTTATCTCCCGGAGGGAGCACTCCATTGAGAACTGGCCACGGCCTGGACTGCTGGCCCTGTGCCCTGCCCGCCACTCTCAGGGCTGACATGAACTAAGAGCCCCAATGGACAGGAGGTGTGGTCCCTCAGCTCGACCAACCTCCAGAACCAGCCTCCCGGAGGACAGTATTTTAGGCTTGGACACACCTCAGGGGAGGGTCTCCCAAATTCTAGCCATCTCCCCTCTCTCCTTTTTCTGTGCTTCTGGAGACAGCAAAAGGCCTAGGCCCAAGTCTTTAGGTGTGATGCCTTCTGCCCACTGCTGAGCGGGTGCCTGGGGACCCTGTAGCCTTTTTCGTGTGACAGAAATCAACCCCAGGGCATCTCACTCCATGGTGATGGGGGGAGTATCATGACCCTAAAGCAGCATGTTCACCCTGTGGGGCCATTAAGTGCTCCGGTCCCTTCTACCTCTCCAACCCCCTGAAATAAAACTACACCTTTTGTTCTCCATAAAATGTCAGTAAAAGTATAACTAAAAACAAAACAAAAACCCTTTAAAATGGCTTTTTCATCTACCCGTGAAAAAGACTTAACTGTACTCTTGGAACTTGCCATTCAATAGACATTAAGAAGTGGCCGTAACTACCAATTGTTCTTGCTTTTAAAAGCATTTTTGAAAATACAATATTTTTCCAAAGAAGAGAGTTTCTTTCTTAGGCTTAGGAATGTCTCCTACTCACAGGCAGATCTGAATAACAAACACCAGGACCCTGCCACTGGCTAAGGAATGCCAAAAACAGCAGAACTCAATTCAGTGTGTCAACAGCCTGGCTTTGAACTTCCTGGCTTTGTCAACTGATGTCCCGACCTTTGTGTTATTTAAACAGATTTTGGTATTTAACGCAGATTAGGTTTGTTTTTTAAATATTCATTTCAATCCTAAATCAAATTTTCCATTTTTCTAAGGGAAAAAAAGGGGGTCGTTAGGGGGAAACCTGCCAGCAAACCAGGTATTTGGGCAAGAGAGATGCAGGCTTGTTGTTTTGTTGTTGTTGCTTGAAAAAGTGACAGAACTCCGCCTGCACTCAATCCTCCACCGCCTGCCGCTTCAGCCCCAGAGTTACGGCCACAAGCCACCCACTTAAACCGGCTGTAGGTTTTCTTTTTTTTCTTTTTCTTTTTTTTTCAAGACCATTACAGAACTGTTATTTATTGTTGTGTAACAAATTACCCCCAAAACTTAGTGGCTTGACAAACATTTATCATTTCAGTCTCTGGGTCAGGAATCCAGGCACAATTCAGCTAGCCCTCTACCTCAAGGTTCCTCACAAGCTGCAATCTGGTGGCCAAGGTTGTAGTCCTCTCCAGGTTCAAGTGGGGTAGCATTTGCTCCCCAATTCACAAGGTTGTTGGCAGGATACAGGTCCTAGCAGTCTGTTGGATCAAGGGCCCCAGTTCCTCATTGGCTATTGCCTACAGGCCACCACCCTCAGGTCATAATCCCACGGGTCTCCCCAACATGGCAGCCTGCTTCATCAGTGAAACAGCCAAGGTAAGCCAGGAAGGGGAGGCTTTGTTTCAGCCACAAGGAACCTCAGGTGGAGGTCAAGTGAGGTCCCTAGATCCCTCCCTACAAAGTCACAGCAGGTTCTGTTCCCCTTCTCTAGAAACTTCCTCTTTACCACTTACAGGCTGGGATTCTTAGCCCCGGGGTTTACATAGAACACACCACCCCAACTTTTGTAACTAAATCCTTATAGTTATCTTAATTTGGTTTTGCTCAGCTGGTTTTCTCCACTTGGAGTAATTCCATAGGCCTTCTCACACAATTCCTCCTCACCTTTCAAAACTCCATCTTCAACAAACCTTGAAGGCATCATGTTACGTGAAATAAGACAGGCACAAAAGGACACATATTTTATGATGTCACTCATACGAAATACTCAGAATATGCAAATTCGTAGTCAGAAATTAGAATACAAGTTGGCAGGGGTTGGGGTGGGAATAGGGAATCATTGGTTAGTGGACACAGAGTTTCTCTCTGGGGTGATGGGAAAATTTTGGTATTGGTAATGGTGGTGATGGTAGCACAGCATTAGGAAGATAGTACCACTGATCTGTATACTTGAAAGTGGCTAAAATGGGGAATTTTATATTGTACATGTGTTACCACAATAATTTTTCTTTTAAAAATCCATCTTTAGGAAACATTTCCTGAACCTGGCCCCACCCACACGGCCGGCTGGACCTGGCACTTCCTGATGCTTCCCTAAGTTCTTTGCCACTGCAGGTGCCACACTCTCCTGAAATGTGTGGGCTCCCCAACAGGCTGTGAGCTATTGGCCTTTGGACGTTTGGGGCCTAACAACAGAGACCCACATATGGTAAGTGCCTGCTAAGTTTTATATAACTAGATCATCAGAGCAGGTCATATAGCCCCAAATGTCACAACACTGTCTATTTTCAAATCCCTTGTCATGTATGAGGGACAGCTGGATCCAAGGACTTGAGAACCACTGGAGCTTCCTCTAGGCCTCTCATCTCTGCTTCTCTGATCAGCTATATCCACGAGGCTAGAAACCACTCCACAGATAGAACCTGAGTTGGCTTCTCTTGGGTTCCAAGTCCAAAAATGCCAGGAAAGGTTATGATTGGCTCCTGGACCAACTGACTGTGGCCTGGTTGGCAGAATAATGTAAGAATATGGAAGCTCACCCTTGAACTTCATGGCTGGAATGGAGGAATATAATAACCCTAGAGCAGGGGTTCTTAACAAGGGGTCTGTGAGCTTGAATTGAAATTAAAAAAAAAAAACACTGTTCTTGTGGGGACATACTGGTGCAGGTGTGATATATTTATTAAATAATATACAGTATATAGTGTGGACTTAGTAAGGGGTCCGTGGTTTTTTACCTGACTGGCAAAGAGGTCTGCCCAAGAGAAAGGAAGGGAGAAGGGCTGGGCAGACAAAACAACAGATGTCTTCCACACCTTTCCATGCAAAGCGTGGTCACAGACAAGCAGCATCACCATCACCAAGGAACTTGTCGGGAATGCAGAGTCCCAGGTCCCACCCCAGACATACTGAACAGCATCTGCATTGTAACAAATCCTCAGGTGATATGCACACACATTAAAACTGGAGAAGTTCTACTCTACACCCACTAACTCCGGCAACAAGGCTCAAGAACTACCTTTGCAAGCTGGTATGCAAACACTCTGCACCATGACATGTCCAGGATTTGGAGGTGTGTGTTGACCTATCTCAGAGTCTGTGCTGTAGACTCACATATAATGCTACTCACCCAGTCTTCCTTTTAGGTAATAAATCTAATATAACACCTATAACCTGAGAGCAAGCTCTCATTTGCTCCCAAGACCCAAAGAACCATTCCAAGCTTTCTAGATAGAAACGACAGCTAAGGCTGAGAACTCTTATTTGGCTTTTTTTTTTTTTTTGAGATTTATTTATTTACTTTATTTATTCCCCCTCCCCCAAATGGTTCTCTCATCTGTCTGCTCGTTTGCTTGTCTTCTCCAGGAGGCACCTGGCACCGAACCCAGGACCTCCCACATGGGAGGCAAGTGCCCAAAGGCCTGAGCCATATCCGTTCCCTGCGGGCTGCAGCATCTGCTGGCTTGTGGCATCTGCTCCTTGCAGTGGGAGGCAGCATCTAGCTCATTGCGGTGGGAGGCAGTGTCTGCTCATCTTCTTTAGGAGGCACCGGGATCTGAACCCAGGACCTCCCATGTGGTAGGTGGGTGCCCAACTGTTTGAACCACATCCACTTCACTATTTGGCATATTTTAAAATATTCACTTGACCCTTATTATCATTTCTATGATTTATCATCAGATCAGTATAATTATTAATGAGAGAAAACTCATGAACTCCAGTCATGGCTATTGATAGTATTTGTTATCACCTCACTAAAATATACAATGAGACATTCATTTTGCCAGATATCAGAAAAACCACATTTACCATAAGCACTGTGGGTTTCAGAACATAGATCAGAAACAAAAGAGATTAGGGTCATGTGAAGGAAGAAGAAAATTTAAATCTAGAAAAACCTTAGATGACAAACCCTTATGTTTTCAAGAAGAAACAAGAGAACAAGAACAAAATTAGAAAAACGTGGCATCAACATCTAGTTAATGGAAGGTAGGGGAACAAAGTAACCAATATTCAACCCAAGCATAAAACGTACCAGAGCCATGTATAACATCTTACGTCAGCCTGCACAGTAGGATGAATAGCGCCATTCCACGGAAGAAACGGAAGCTCACACAGATTAAATACCTCACTCAAAGCAGTTATAACAAGGGAAGAGTTGGGGTGGAAAACCCAGGTCTCCTGATTCCTTTGCCAATCCTTCTTTCCACCTCCAAGGTCACCCTAAACTGTGGCTTTGCTTAACCCTAGAGATGTCCAATAGACTCAGGAGTTCTCAATCCTGGCTGCACATCAAAATATCCTGAGAAGTTTAAAAAAAAAACCTAAAAACCGAAAAAAAAAAAAAGAAAAAATCAAATCAGAATCTCTTAGGATGAGGCCCAGCTATCAGGATTTTTAAAAAAGACCCCTAGTGATTCTCATACAAAGCTAGGGTCAAATCCCTGATTACAGATATTCAGTTTGAGTGAAAATGTCCGTCAAACTGCCAAACTTCCTAGAACCAATTATAACACTGATGGAAAAAAATAGGCCCAAACCTGGTAAAATTAGACATTGTCACCCCATCCCCATCATCAGTCAGTGCAGTTCTTATTTATGTAATGCACACTGCTGGGCCAAGACTTGTGCTTAACTTTATAGACATCATCTTGCTTGGTTGCCAAAACAAGCCAGTGAAGCAGGTAACCACGGAAGAACACCATGGGCATTGAGAACAGGCCCCCCTTCTCTGAACTCTCTCTCCCCTACCACCCTCAGCCCTTATGTTTGCAGGGTTGCATTGCATGACCCAGACTCCTGGCTAGAACTTATCTGACTGAAGTTTCTTTCCTGAGGCCGAACTATATATCCTTCCTTTATGTCCTATGAGTCATCCTAGTGGCCTGCCAAGGAATTCGCTTATTTTGCTTAAGGTAGGTGAGTGAGTTCCAATTCCATGCAACTAGAAGATTGCTGACCAGGGTCGTATTCATCTCTCCATCTTTAAAATGGAGAAACTGAGGTGGCACAGAAGATAACGTTAATAACTATTTTGTGGCGGTCAGTCAATCCCAGCTCAATCCGAATCCAAGTCTGTGCTCTAAACTCCTGCTACTCAAAGTGTGGTCCACGGACCAGCAGCACTGAGAGCAACTGAGAGCTTGTCAGAAATGCAGAATCTGGAGTCCACCCTAAGCCCCCACCAAAGGGGAATCTGCGTGTTAACAAGATCCGAGGATGATCAGCATTTCTACAAGATTTCAATTAGTTTGAGAAGTACTGGTTAGAGTGTATGAACCAGTGGGGTCCAGGTTTCTGCATTTCTAACAGGTGAGGCTTTTGCTGCTGATCCATGGACCACTTTTTCTTCTTTTTTAAAATATTCAACCATAGCCTATAGCAGTGATTTCCGCCCCCCAGCCCACCTCCCAGCCCTAGGCAACCACTAGTCTACTTTCTGTCTCTGTATTTGCCATTCTGGACATTTCACAAAAATGGAATCCTACAATGTGGTTTTTTGCAACTGGCTGATTTCACTTGGCATGTTTTCAAGATTCATCCATGCCCTGGCATGTATCAGTATTTCATTCCTTCTTATTGACAAACACTATTCATTGTATGGATATGTTACATTGTATTGATCCATTCATCAGTTGATAGGCATTTGAATTGTTCCCACTTTTTGGCTATTATAGATAATTCTGCTATGAACATTCATGTACAAATGTTTGTGTGGACACATGTTTTCAATTCTTTTGGGTCTATACCTGGGAATAGAACTGCTGGGTCACAGAGTAACTCTATGATTAATCTTTGAGGAACAGTGGCTGCACCATTTTACATCCCTACCAGAAGTGTATCTGGGTTCCAATTTCTCCACATCTTTGTTTTTATCTTTTTGATTATAGTCATCCAGGTGGCTGTGAAGCGGTATCTAATTGTAGTTTTGATTTGGATTTCTCTGATGGCTAATGATGTTAACCATCTGTAACAGTTGGCCAATTTGATGTAATTATGAATTCCAAAAATATAATTGAATCATGCTTGTAAACTGATCTGTTAATCTGGGCATGATTAGGTTATGATTAGGGCGTTGAGCCCCACCCCTTGGTGGGTGGGGAATTGAATATAAAAGGCAAGGCAAAGAACAAAGTTGAGGCAGTCTTTTGAGAAGCAGTTCTGATGTTGGAAAGAAAGCCCCAGGAGAAGAGAAGCAAGCCATTCGCCTGATCGTCTACAGCTGATCTTGTGGAGGAAAAAAGAGCTAAGCCCGGAGAGAAACGCAGTCCCGGGAAGAGAGGAACCCCAGAAGCCTAAACCCTGGCAAATGCCGGCAGCTGTCTTGCTCTAACACGTGGCAATGGACTTTGGTGAGAGAAGAAACTTAACGCTTTATGGCCTGGTATCTGTGGACTTCTACCCCAAATACCCTTTATAAAGACCAAACCATTTTTTGTATTTCACATTAGCACCCCTTTGGCTGACTAATACACCATCTTTCCATGTGCTTATTGGCCATTTGTATATCTTCATTGCAGAACTGGCTATTCAGATTCTCGGCCCATTTTAAACTGGGTTCTATATTTTTATTATTGAGTTTTAAAATTTTTTTTAAATATTGTAGATACAAGTCCCTTTTCAGATAATTAATTTGTCTGTGGGTTGTCTTTTCACTTCCTTGATGCTGTCCTTCGCAGGACATTTTTAAAAATTTTGATGAAATCCAATATATTTTTGTCGTTGATGATTGTACTTTTGGTGTCATATGCCAATTTTTGAGTAGCAAGGAACTCTAAATCACGATTCTATCCTACATCTTAACTAATACTATACATGTATAGTTATATAATGGTTTCATTTTTAGAGACTCACTCATTCTATCTTCAAACATTTATATTCTATTTTAGAACATGATCTGTTTATCCAGTACTACTGCACTTGCTTTCTAATAGGTTCCCTATGTGATATTAGCAAAGAAGCCAATCTGTGATATAAATTTGAGGTTTTGTGATTCAGCAATAATCTGAACATTAGATCTAATATGCATATATATTTAATGAAGGAGTCTAGAAAACCTCATACGGCTAATTCTCTAAATATTTTCATAGTAATTTTTAAAAAAGATTTATTCATTTACTTTATCCATTTTAACCTCCCCTCCCTTCCATCTGCTGTTTTTTGTGTCCATTCACTGGGCAATTCTCTGTGTCTGTTTCCTGCCCTCTCTTCTCATCCTTCTCCTCCTGTCTTCACCGGGATTTCAATACTGGAGACCTCTAGTGTGGGAGAAAGGCGTTTTGCCACCCATGCTACTTCAGTTCCTGTTTTTTGGTGCATCTCTCTCCTGTTACATCATCACCTTGCTGCATGGCTTGGTGGGGTCTGACATGGGGCCTGGGGGCTCGCCTGCGCAACTTCTATAATTTTATTTATTTTACCAGGAGGTCCCAGGGATCGAATCCAGGACCCTCCATATGGGAGATGGACACCCAACCATTTAAGCCACATCTGCAACCCCCCATAGTAATTTTGAAGAGGCAGGTGTCTTAGTTTGCTACAGGCTGGCAATGTCAAATACCAGAAATAAGCTTGCTTGTTTTTTTTTATTTCTCCCCACCTCCTTGTTGTTTTAAACTTGCTGTGTCTGTTCATCTTCTTTGTTTCTTTAGGAAGCACCGGGCACTGAACCTGGGACCTCTGATATGGGAGGGAGATACCTAATTGCTTAGAGCCACCTCTGTTCCCTGCTTTATTGTGTCTCTCATTGTGTTTTTCTTCTTGTGTCTCTTGCTGCATCAGCTTGTTTCATCAGCTTGCTGCGCCTGCCCACTGCGTTAGCTTGCTGTCTTGCTTGTCCTCTTTAGGAGGCACTGGGAACTTCCGCTCCCTGCTTTGTTGTGTCTCTTATTATGTTTCTTCTTCTTCTTGTGTCTCTTGTTGCACCAGCTTGCTGTCTTCTTTAGGAGGCACCAGGAACCGAACCAGGGACCAGGGAGCTCAATTGCTTGAGCCACATCTGCTTCCTGGGTTGGCTTTTATAATGGGAATTTATTAGGGTAAGAGCTTACAGTTCTGAGGCTGTGAAAATGTCCAAATCAAGTCATCATCAGAGATGCTGTCTCACCAAAGGTTGGCTGCTGGCAATCCTGTATTCCTGCCATATGGCAAGGTAAAATGGAGGCTCATCTCTGCCTTCTCCTCCAGCGTCACCTCCTTCCTGAGTTCAGCTGTGGGCAATCAGGCATATTGCTCATCTCTCCAAGGCCTTGTCTCTTCAGCTTCAGGTTGCTCCTCTAACTCCAGCTTCTGGCCTTTCTCATAGCCCCTTAGGGTTTCTCTGTCTTTCCACAGCTGTAGGTGATCCTGGAGTCCTCTCTCACATGGCAGGGTAAAATGGCAGTCCTCTTTGTATGTCTCTGCTTTCAAGCCTGTTTATATAAGACTCCAGTAAAAGGACTGGGACCTACCCTGGGTCCCAATATAATCAAAGGCTCTTACTGAAGAAATCTAACCAAAATTGATCTAATCAAAAGGTCCCTTAACTGAATCTAACCAAAAAGTCCCACATACAATAGGCTTACACACACAGGAATGGGTTAGCTTTAGAACATAATTTTCTGGGGTCCACAAAAGATTCAAATCAGGACAGCTGGTGACCAGTTCTTTAAAGTAGAAATAGAAGAATGGAGTGTTGACATTATCTAATCTCTCCTCCTTACTTTATTTCAGCACTTTAAAGATATTATTCCATTGTCTTCTGGTATCCGTAATTTCAGCTAAAATGTTAGCCATAAGCTAACATTTATGGTTGCTTCTTTAATTTTAGATAATTTTTCCCCCCTCTGGTTGATTTTAAGATTTTCTCTTTAGCTTTGGTTTTGAACAGTTTGACTAAGATATGCCTAAGTATGTTTTTTTTTTTTTTTTGCATTTTCCTATTTGGGGTTGATTTCTTTCAATAGTTTAGGAAAATTCCCAGCCATTATCTCTTCAAATATTGCTTCTGCCCAATCTCTATCTCCTTTTTAGAACTCCAGTGACACATCTATTAGACCTTTTGACCATTCCCACCACGTCTCTTATGCTCTGTTCTGTTCCTTCCACTCTTTTTTCCCTCTTTGTGCTTCACTTTGGGTATTTTCTGTTGACTTTGAATTAACTAATCCTGCCATACTGTGTCCAGTCTGCTCTTAGATCTATCCAATAAGTTATTAATTTAATGTGTATTTTTCGGTTATATAATAACTAATTTTTTTAGATTCCAATTTTGCATTGAAATTCATCATTTTTTGCATCTTTCCTCCTATTTTCTTTAACATAGTAATCACAATCATTAAAAATATTGGGTCATTTGTAGTTCTACTCCAATTGTTTATTTTTCCTCTTGATTATCAGTCACATTTTCCTGCTTCTTTACGTGTGTGTATGTATGTGTGTGTGTGTGTGTATATATATATATATTTTTTTTTTTTTTCAATTTTTTGTGGTCACATATATACAACACAAAATTTCCCATTTTAACTACTTCCCTGGGTACAATTTAGTGATATTAATTACATTCACATGTCTAAAACTTTTAACTGTAAGCTGGACAAAACTGACTCTTGATCTCTAAGTACTTATGGTAAGGATGGGGCATGGGGAGGAAAGACTTAAGTCTCCCAGATAGGGTTGTTTTTCAACTCAACTCTGTTTTCTTCGTGCCTACTATTCCTTTTGTATACGTTCTCTTGGTCTGTATTCCAAGAAGTGAGGAGGAGTGGGTAGTAGGATTCAAGTACCAAAAACCCCTATCTCTTTAACACAAGCTGTGTTCTCAAAAGATCTATGTGTCTTTTTCACACTAAGTGATACTGGCTACTTGGTTATAACTTCAGAAACTTGTGGAGGAGTGGATGTCGCTCAAATGGTTGAGTGCCTGCTTCCCAAATGAAAACACCAACTCTCACTGGGGAGCAGATGTAACTCAATGGTTGAGTGCCTGCTTCCCATGTACGAGGTCCTAGGTTCAATCCCTGGTACCGCCTAAAAAATTTTAAATGAAATAAAATAAAATATAAAATAAGTAAAAAGAAATTTGTGGACTTTCTCTTGGTTTTACAGTCTTCCTGGAACAGTTGTGCAGATGGTGTTAGCTCTTCCTCAGGCTGGATGTCAGTCTTTTCTCTTCAGTACTCACATTTCTCAGAAGGCCATATCAATCTCATGTCTGCTAGAGTGGTGTTTCATGGTATCTGTGGAGGGATTCTTCCTTCATCTTTCTTTTTGGGCATTCCATTTGAGCGCATCATAAAACACCTGATTGGTTTTTTGTTTGTTTGTTTTATCTGCTATTATAATTTTCTCCAAATAAATTGGACAAATATTGTTTATTTGCCAACTAGTATAAAAAGCCAAGTAATGTAGATTACTTAGAACATTTAATTCTAGAAGACAAACGGGGAATTTGAGACTGCACTAATTTTCCCTCAAATGCAATTCAATGACAATCTGGTGTGGAGTCTCTTGATTCTTTATTCTATTTCTTTTCCCTTTCTCTAGTACTTTGCTGGGTTTCATTTTTTTCGGTAAATGTGCTCATCTACTGTCAGACTTACTTTTAGAATGATGGGTTTCTGCCAAAGTTATTTTTTAAACTTTTGTTCTGTGGATTAAAAAGTTCTATCAGTCTCCCAAGTTAAGCAATACTCTGTGCTTCTGGAAAGGAAGAAATTTGGCTGAGATGTTTTTATTTTCTAAGTTGTTTTGAGTCACTCAAAGAATAGATCTAATCTCCACAGGCTCTGTTTGGGAATGAGATTAATTTAAGCTCAAAGGGACTTTAAATAAAAGCACCATACTTATGCTCCAAGGCCATGAGGATTTTTTTCATCTCCTTTTGATATAACAATTACTTCAGTTGATGCTATTTTTTATAGTTAGCAATAATGGAGGCAAAAGAATAGGTTTGCCAAAAGATATACACCAAGGCCTCAAACCCTGACACTTCCTTTCAATATTCAAAGGTAGGAAATGTGGTGCCCATTTGGTAAGAACCCTTTTGCTACTTTTGACCTGCCTCTTTCCTTTATCCTGTCAATTCCTGAAGGAGCACCAATGTAGAAATGAGGCCTCTGCATGTTTTCAAGGGCTGTAACCCTGGCTCCAGGTCTGGTCACACCCAGGTTTACATGCCCAGAGAATGAGAATTCCTTAGGAAAATACAAAGCTTGCACAAGATGCCCTCTACCAGCAGATTTCCACTTGAGTGATTTACACAAACCATGAAGACCTTCTCGCTCTTGCCACATAACTCCAGCACTCACTTGCAAAACAGAAATGAGTCACTTGTAAAACTATTCCTTGTCCTTTGGGAAAGTTTTTAAAAATGAAAGTTAAAAACTATCTCAGAAGAAGCTTTCACTGAGCTAGAATTGAAAAGGGAAAACAGCTTTGAGTTATTGCTGGGATGAAGTTCAGGCCAAATGACATTCACTGAGCACAGCAGCATGCAGGCCCCATACCATACAGCAGAAGTGCAAAAATGAAAGGCAAGAACCCGCCCGCCCAGCATCCCCACACTGGATTAACCAACTCTGGAGATAACCAAGCAAATACTTTCAATGCAATATGGTAAGTGCTCAGCTGTAAGTATACTTTGTTTTCAGAACAAGCCCCTCATAGAGATGATGCCTGTGCTTCTAATTTTTATTGTGATAACATATATACAACACCAAATTTCCCGTTTAATTACTTTCAAGTATATAATTCAGTGCTTTCAATTTCAATCACAATGTTGTGCTATCATCACCACCACCCATTACCAAAACTGTTCCATTACCCAAACAGAAACACTGTACCCATTAAGCAGTAACTTCCTGTTCCTCAGCCTTATCCTGCCCCTGGTAAGCTATATTCTGCATATTTTAGGTATTTCATATAAGTAAGATCATACAATATTTGCCCTTTTGTGTCTGGCTAATTTCATTCAACATGGTATCAATATTTTGATGCTGTCAAGTGCATCAAAATTCCATTCTTTTTTTACAGCTGAATAATATCCATTGTATGTATATACCACATTTTGTTTATCCATTTATCTCTTGATGGACACTTGCATTGCCTCCACTTTTTGGCTATTGTCAATAATGCTGCTATAAGCATTGGTGTGAAAATATCTGTTTGAGTCCCTGCTTTCAATTATTTGGAGAACATAACTAGAAGTGAGATTCCTGGGTCATGTGGTAATTCTGTACTGAACCACCAAAACTGTTTTTGATATCAGCTGCACCGTTTTATGCCTCCACCAACAATTAACAAGGGTTCCTATTTCGCCACATCCTTGCCAACATTTATTTTCCATTTTTTAAAATAGTAGCCATTTTAGTGAATATGCAGTGTACCTCGTTGTGGTTTTCATTTGCACTTCCCTAATGGCTAATGATGTCGAGCAACTTTTCATGAGCTTATTGGCTATTTGTAAATCTTCTTTGGAGAAATGTCTGTTCAAGTTCTTTGCCCATTTTTAAATTGGGTTGTCTTTTTGTTTTTGAGTTGCAAGAGTTCTTTATACATTGTGGATATCAAATCCTCATCAGATACATGGTTTCCAAATATCTTCTCCCATTCTGTAGGTCATCTTTTCACTTTCTGGATTATGTCCTTTGATCACAAAATATTTTAATTTTGTTGAAGTTCAATTTATCTATTTTTTCTTTGGTTGCCTGTGCTTTTGGTGCAAAGTCTAAGGATCCATTGCTTAAAAAAAGATCCTGAAGACATTCCGCTATGTTTTCTTCTAAGAGTTTTATAGTTTCTGTGCTAAGTATTGAAGGACAAATAAGAATTACCAAGTGAGGAATGGTGGGAAGGGCATTCTCCATAGAAGGAAGAGCATGAGCACACTAGGAGAACTAGAAGACATGGGGTATTAACTGAAGTGCAAAATCTGAGGTGGGCAGTGGCCACAGTTAAAGCCAAAGAAAACTGAAGAGAGAGAAAAAACCAGTTGCTAAAAACCCCCTTTCGATAAGTATACCAATAAATCTAAAATAAAGGTTAGTGTCTTCTGAACTAGCCTGTACTAGAGGGACATGGATCTGCTGTGCGTATACTCCGCATCAGTCTGTGTGGATCTAATAAGCACGCTGGGTTGCCAGACCATACTCCACGTAACGCTGCTGCTGCTAGTCTGTTTCTACTGGGTTCTGGTGGTAGAAGAAAGAAACACAGAAAGCATATCACCTTATTGAAAGATGCTTAAAACCCAGTTGAGAGCAGGTCACCCCTGAGTGCTCAGTCTGTTTGGACCTTGCTGCTGACTCGCTCCCCCTTCCCTGGAACGAGGCTTTGGTGTCCCTGTGTTCTGAAGATCCAGAGTTGATTTGTAAAGCACTTTGAAGATAAGCACTGTGTAACAGTGCTGCATATTGCACTTGGGGGCCTCTCCGTGCTATCCCCTTCTCCATAATAATGAATTTTGTTTGGAATCGTAGTAAGTTATAAATTGCATGGTGGTTTAGTTAATCATAAATATTTGGTCAGCTGTCCCCTTTGAAGAAAAATCATGCCCCCTTGACTTTTTTTAAAATTGTGTTCATCTTTGTAGTAATGTAATTGTATTTTATGCCTGCTTTTTATAAAAAATGAAAGAAATTAAGACAAAGCATTTTTAGAGTTTTCCTGTGAAATAGCCCAGGAATGCTGTATGTAACCTTCTAAAGTTTACCATAAAAATTTGCCTTTTCTAAAAGATGAGTCTAGCAAACAGGTCTTATAACTAAGATTACAGCCTTATGATTCTTCTGCCCTGTTCATGGAAAAATGTAAAACAGAAGTCAAAAAGGAGCCTTTCTCTGGTTTGATTCGGGTATTTTAAGGGGCATACAGACCTAAATACCATCTGAGTCTGTAAGGACGGGGAAGGAGTTGTAAGGTGCCAGTTTTGTGAGCAATGGTGTGCTGATAGGAGGTTTTCTAGAAAGAGCTTTTCTCTGGTAATCAGGTTTCTTTTCCAGGCCACTTATTAGTTATCTGAATTTGGGTGGTTCATTTAATATTAACCCGTTTTATCATCTGTAAAATGGGTGTTTACCTGATGGGATTGTTGTGAGATGTGTGTTCAATACCTGGAATAACTCAAATTATTTGTTCCTTTCCCTCCCCAAGAGGAAAAATGGAAAATTCTTCACTTAAGACAGTATGTTCTCAAAGAAGTTGCTTTAAACTCCTAAAAATAAAGTACTAGTAAATGAAAAAAAACCAAAACCAAAACAAAAACAAAACCCTTTCCTACCAAGAATCCCATGGAGAATTCTAGTCACTGAAAGAAGGTAGGCAGCTGATCCCAGGACAGCTTGTAGCTTTATCAGCACACCAGAGGTAATCCTTTACATGAACTTCTTTATAAGAGTTATCTCACTCTCAGGAGCACCCTTTCTTATGTCCATGTCTGTGAGAGAGAAGTATACAGCTGTCTAAGAGGCTTGGGGGTTCCATTCCTGTGCCACAAACTCGCTAAAAAACCTCAGGTGGGTCAATTCCCGTCTCTGAATTTCAGTTTCTTCCTCAATAAAATAAAGGAATCATCATCTATTATGTATTCCTCAGGGACTGAATTTTGTCCTTTCACTTAATCTCTTTTTCTGAGGAGGAGAGAGGAGATTTTATTCATTCCCTGACTTATTCTGGTGAGAATTTCAAGCACCTTAAAAATAGGCAGAAAATATCAATTAGAAGTAAATAATATGGAAAGTTGAGGCTTAACCTGGGCAGAATTGGTTAACAAGTTGTTTGGAAATGGGTAGAAATGTTGAAAGCACATTACAGTGTTTGTAGTTAGCAGTGTTAATATATGGGTATGATATTGGCTGAAAGGGGAAGTCTAAGGTTGTGTATATCACTAGAAGGAAAGCTAAAAAATGAAACATGGGACTGAATAGCATAGTGAACCCTGTTGTGGAAAATGAGTATGGCTAATAGTCCTTAGTTTTAAAAATGAAGGAAAGGGGAAAACAAAGACAAGGAACCAAAGATGAGGCTATTACACAAAATCCCTATCAGGAATGTCTAAATTTTCATTTTACTTTTTCTAATTTTCTATAATAAGCCTTTTGAATTTTGTTCTAAACAGAGTTAGATGACATGATTCCTAAGTTCTTTTCCAGAGTTGTCAGGGATCGAAACTGAAGTCACAAGTTGAGGAGAAACTGTTTTACTTCAATCATTGTGTACATACACTACGGTTAGCACCTACGGGAAAATTCAAAACCTGTCCATGGAACCGTGACGCTTCCATCCCCACACTCTGCCCTCTGCCTGGCTCGTGTCTGGGCACAGTGGGCTTTGGGCTGGTCTGAGAGCTTGGCCATGGCCAATCACAAGACACATCCTGGCAGCATGGCTCTGCTCCCCACAGGGTGCAGGCTGGGTTCCTCACTCTATGGCAACCTACTGCCCTTCCTTTCACCTGTTCCTTTGAGTCTCCAATAGCCTCTCCATTGCCTGGAGGTGGTTTATACACTGTGCAGTTACCCATTAAGGAAAACTGCAACAACAACAAAATGTGGGTAGCCCAATAATGATAAAGCCCGGGCTGGAAGATTAAGCTAATACCCATCACACATAGGTCTGTCTCTGTGGTGGTTTGGAGCTATCTCAGAAAAATATGTTCTTAAACGTAATCCATTTCTGTGGGTGGGAATTCACGTATATAAGAGCTTGTGATGAGGTTACTTCAGGTAGGGTGTAGCCCGGGTGAATCAGGATAGGTCTTAATCCTATTACCAAAGGCCTTATATAGGGAGAAAACTAAATGGAGCAGCCAGAAGCTGAAGATCAATGGAACTTGGAAGAGAAGGGAGAAGCCAGGAGAGGACACCACGTGCACTGCCACATGACACAGGAGCCCAGGACCAAGGACGACCAGCAGCCAGCCCCAGAACGCCACAGTCTTCTGGGAGCGAGCATCACCTTTATAACACCTTGATTTTAGACTTCTCCTGGTCTCAGAACCATGAGCCAATAAATTCCCATTGTTTAAGCCAACCCATGGCATGGTATTTGTTTTGGCAGCCAGGAAACTAAAACAAACGGTCTCTCAAACGTCACAGACTGTACAAAAGAGAACCACCATAACTGAGTATTTCTCAAGAGGGCCCAGCAAAAAGAGATCAGAAGACCTGGGTTCAAGGCCAAGTCTCCTTATTTTAGCTTATACAAGTTATATAACATCCTAGAGTTTGTTTCCTTATGTGAAAAGGGAGAATAGAAACACACAATTTGAACCATACAAGATTATTATGAGAATTAAATAAGATGGGAAGCGGCTGTGGCTCAATCAGTGGGGCTCCCGTTTACCATATGGGAGGCCCCGGGTTCGGTTCCCGGGGCCTCCTGGTGAAGGCAAGCCCGCCCGCACGGTGTGGTTAGCTGACCCAGTGAGCACAAACAGCAAGGGGGGGATAAATGAATAAATAAATAAAATCTTTAAAAAAAAATAAAAAAAATAAGAAACATGTGTGTAAGTACCTACCACACTGTCTGACACACAGTAAGACTAAATATTAGCAGTGACTGCTGTTCTTAGTTTATTACACCTGGCACTCAGTGAATGTTGAGTGGATCTGAGTCTAAAATCTGATGGTTAATGAGCTACTACCCGGGGAGTGAAAGTCTCATATTATATATTGCCAACTGCATGAGGAAAGAGGCCTGGGATTTCTGTTTGCTAGGGAAAACATGAGAAAGGTGCCCTCCCACTGCACAGAGCAGAGGTGGCCAAGGGTGCCTTCCCCTCCACCTCCCTTCTATAGCAGGAGTCCAAGATGCAGCCTAAAGATGGAGCATGAGTTAGTTTTCAGGCCACCCAGGGTGGGGTCCCAACCCTAGGACTTAGGAACCTGATCCCTTTCTCCACTCCAGTTGAAAGCTGACAGTCCTCTTTCTCTCTCATCATCAGTGACCCACAAGGCCCACCAACATGCCGCACATCCCCACATGCTGGCATGAAGGGGGTCACCAACTTGATATGCATGTTTAAAATCTGACTAACCCCCCAGCTCCAAAGCCACAGAGAGCCTGAGATGAAAGAGAAAGGATAATTGCAAGCCTGAGTGTCCACAAAGGATGTTTCCCACACGGGCCCTGCAGGAGGCAAGTTTCCCCCCTGGCCCAGTAGGAGGCAGGTTTCCCACCCGGGCCCAGCAGGAGGCAGGTTTCCACCCGGGGCCCAGCAGGAGGCAGGTTTCCACCCTGGCCCAGTAGGAGGCAGGTTTCCCACCCGGGCCCAGCAGGAGGCAGGTTTCCACCCTGGCTCAGTAGGAGGGAGGTTTCCACCCTGGAGTGCCCAGCAAAAAGCAGAACCCTGGAACAGTGGCATTCTTTGTAATTAAGCCACTATGGCCTGAGAACATGGCAAGCGTGCCCCTTTCCTTAAATAGTCATAGCCCCTAGAGGAAGACTATACCTGCCAGGGCCTGGTCCTCACTGGTAGAGCATGAGAAAAACAATAATTATTTCTGCAATGCTACCAGTAAATCTGAGCTCATTTTCCTTAACTGAGCTACATGTTTATTAGAAACCCCCTCCAGCCATGACATTCAAGAGAACTGGTGGCTACCTCCCAGAAAGCAAGCATCTGCCCTTGGGTTCTTTCCTTTCTTCAGCAAAGAACACTCCTGATGTTATGGGTTGGATGTGTCCCCCAAAAGACACATTGAAGTCCTAACCCTCAGTACCTCGAGGTATGACTTTACTTGGAAATAGGGTTGTTGAAGATGTAATGAGAATTAAGATGAGGGCATACTGGAGTGGGGTGGGTCCTTAATCCAATGACTGAAGAAGTCCTTATAAGAAGAGGAAAAGAGAAAGACACGTGCAGGGGAGAAAGCTGTGCAAGGACAGGAGCTGCAGAGACTGGAGCGCTGCAGCCTCAAGTCACGGAAGGCCAAACACTGGCAGCCACCGCCGGAAGTAGAAGAGGCAAGGACGGATCCTTCCCTAGGCCCTGCCAACACCTTGGTTTTGGACTTGTGGCCTCCATAGCTGTGAGTGAATTCACTTCTGGAGTTTTAAGTCACCTGGTTTGTGTTAATGTGTTACAGCAGCCCCGGGAAACTAATATGCTGTACTACAAAGACATTCAAAGCAAGGGACTCGAGAACTGCAGGCCCTACGCAGTGCCTAACAGTAGAGCAGATTCAGCTTTGGGCTGTGCTTTCAGATGGCACCATTATAGGACCTGCATCAGAATATCTTTAATTGAAGTATTACATAAATGCAGTGAAGTGCGTCAAGTGCAATAATTGCATGTGTACAGCTGGTTAAAGGTTTAAGTCCACAAACGGCCAGTAACCACCACCTAGACCAGGGGTTCTTAACAAAGGGTCTGTGAGCTTGAATTGAAGTTCAAAAAAAAACATTATTCTTGTGGGGACGTGCTGGTGCAGTTGTGATATAATTATTAAATAATATACAGTATAGTGTGGACTTAGTAAGTGGTCTGTGGTTTTCACCTGACTGGCAAAGGGGTCCATGGAACAAAAAAGGTTAAGAACCCTTGACCTACACAAAGATACCGAGTCTTTCCAGCATCTCACAGTCTTCCTCACGCTCCTTCCCAATCAATACACTTCTATTGCTGCAGGTTCTTACTTTACTGCTGTGTAGTACTCTAGTGCATGAAAAGATGGTAATTCATTTCTCCTTCACTGACAGGTGAACTAGTTCCTCCACTTTGGGGCCATTAGGAATAAAGCTGCTATGAATAATCTTGAATGTCTTCTAAAATATTGAGATATAATGCACATACCATAAAATTCACCCTGCTAAAGGGTACAATTCAGTGTTTTTTAGTATATTCACAGAGTTGTGCAACCATCATCACTATTTAATTCCATAACATCGACTGTGTCTTTTTTGTGGACGTATGTCTTCACTTCTCTTGGGTACATACCCAGGAGTGGGATTGCTGGGTCACAGGGTAGATGTATATTTACCTTTAGAAGATATTGCCAAGCAGTTTTCTAAATCCAAAATGTTATTCCACATCCTCACCAACACCGGTATTGTTAATCTTTTTAATTTTAGCTATTCTAGTGGGTGTGCAGTTCCACATCAGATTTCATGCCACTTCTGTCTCAATTCACCATTCTCTTGCAATCAACCTAGGACAAACTGAAAGCAGCAATTTCCCTACTACGAACACACCCAACAATCTTTAGTCTGATACTTCTTTTTTGTTTTTTAATAAACACTTACGTAACACTTCCAAAATGCTAAATAAAATGATAAATCAGTTCTCCTGTGGTAACTGCAAAATTGAAAATAGTATTTGAATACCTATGATGCTACCAGAGTCTGGTGATTTTAAATCCCTCTTGACATCAGAATGGCAACATGGAAGAAAAAAGAAGTGAAGGCTCTCTATTGACACAGATCAGCAGCTCTCAAACTGTTGCCATACCCAAAATGCAAACTGCTTTTCAAATGTTTTTTCCCTCTGCAAAGGAGAAGCTCGTCTTTCCAAGTAATAATAGTAATAATAACTATCATTAACTGCTTAACATGCATTATTTCACATAATCCTTGCAACATTTCTGTGAAGTGTGTATAATTTTTCCCATTTTACAGATGAGAAAACTGATACATAGAGAGGCTAAGTAATTTGCCCAAAATCTCACTGCTAGGGAGTAGGATGCTAACTCAGGTCTATCTGTCTCCAAAACACTTGGCTATTTATCACTCCCTCTACTGTCTCATATTTTTATTTTTATTTTTTAATTTTATTTTTATTCAATCCAGGGATTGAACTCAGGACCTCGTACATGGGAAGCAGGCACTCAAACCACTGAGCTACACCTGCTCCCCTGTCTTGTATTTTTAAACTGGAATAGGATAGGCTACTCCATAAATCTCTGCTGAATAGATGTGCTGAATAAAACAAGCAACTTGAAAAAAAATTTTTTTTTTCAAAGAAAAGAAAACCCTCATAAGAAGTGTGAGAACTGAAACCAGGCCATGCACTAGAAAGTGTAAGTCTTCGAGTGAACCAACAGCCCAAGCATAACTTGAGGGAAATAATAATTATCATGACTGACTTAAGAAAGTGCAGGCTTCAAATCATCAGGACACAGATATGAGTGGCTCAAACAGCAGAAGGTAAATTCAGGTGCCAGGTCAAGTAATAATTCAAACTAGAAGCATCTACTGCCCACTGACTCTGGGCTCAGAACTGCACTGGGCTTGGGGGGGAGGGTGCTTACAAGAATAAACTCCTCTTTCAGTCCTTTGGAGCTCCCTTTCAGACACTTTCTCGAGTGTTATAGCTGTCTGTGAAGGACAGAATATATAAAGTATACTCCGATAAAAGGAGAATTCTAATAACTACAAAACGTTTCCCTCCCAAAGTATTGAGCTCCTTAATCCTAAGGGGGCACAAATTGAAGTAAACAGCTCTGAATGTTATGGCCCAATGGCGACAGACTGTTTGCAATTTGGATATTAGGGTCAACACTGCTTGCGGTACGGCCTACAGTTATGAGAGCACTCCTTATTCCTACTTGAAGGAAAAATATGTTTTCACAGATGAGAAATCCTCCCTTTTTGGTAGGGAGGCATAGGTAACAATAGCTGGTTGGACCATCTAACCAAAGATTTCAAATGCCAAGAAGATAAATCTAATGCAGGATGGAGGAAGTAAAATAGTCACAAAAGACTAACCAGATACTTGAAAACAAAGGCTCCTTAATATATTTCTGCTAAAAAAAAATTTCAGAGGTATTTGAAAAGTCATTAAATCCTTTGCTGGCCAAATTATGCATCTAGAAGCTACTACCCTCCACTCACTCTTTTGATGATGCTTCTGGACTCCTGGGTACACAGCGTGGGGCTAGGGGTGCAACCTGGAATGGGACCTGGCCTGTGCTCCCTGGGCTTACAGCTGACATAGCAGGTGGTTACAGGGAAGTGCGGTAGCCTGAATGTTACTGTATTTTTTCTTTTTTTTCAGTTAGCCTGACTCTTACCCTTACTTTTCTTCTCCTGACATGGAGGTGAGGGAAAGTGGTGGCATTTTATTTGTCAAATTTTGACCAATCCCCTAGTATATTCCAAACATAGCCACATGCAAAAAACACACAGAGACCCAAATGGGAGGGCCAGGACCTGAGGGGAGGCAGGGAAGATTCTTCTGGGACAAAGATGCATCTGTGGGCCTGCTCCTCGGTACAGCCCCCACTCAGGAAGCAGCGTGGCAAGAAGACAAGGAGACCCTGTTCCCCACATCACTGTCCCCCCCCAAGCCCCCACAAAGTAAACAAAGACAATCAAATAAAATGGCAAATTCAGTCTAACAGCTAGTTGGGTTTACCTCGTACCAGGCAATTTGTTGTTGTCTTAAAAAAACTTTTCTAGCTACAGATTTGATGACTGGCTATTTGGGAGTCATATAAACAAACACAACCTGCTTGCACTTAACTGTCTGGCCTCAGAGTCATTTACAGTCTTCTTATATACAAACAAAAACAACAGCAAAACTCTTCAAAGAAAGAACAACTGGGCTGGTTCAAAGTGCCAATTTAGAGTCAAGAAGTGAAAAAGCAAGTTTAGACTTTTTATAAGAGAGGAGAGAAATTTTAAACAGGGAAAAAAATGAGTAAATGACTATACTTTAAGCAAATTTCATCTGGGAGGAGAAAATAGGAAAGCGAGCATGGGGAGGCAGCAGGTAGGGTACCTGGAGCACGGGGGGCAGACTGCCATGGTGTCTCTAAGGCACAGTGGGATAGGATTGTGATTTTCACCACCTGGCACAAAGTAAGGGGCTACTGAGAGCCTTTCAAATCTGCGTGTCATTCCTTTCTATTATTCATGCGTCAAAACTCAGCTTTCCCATAATAAAAATCTGCTCCTGCAATTTCCCAAGGATTGCTTCATTTTATAAGCTTTGATTCCTGCAGCGCATTCTCTCATGACGCAGGCGACACAACTCAGTTCTTTCAATCATCTGACCTCTGGTCCGGGCATGTCCAGGCCCTGAGGTGCTCTTCGCTATTTACCCTACATTGGGCCACACCTTGGAAAACTTTAGCTCTAGGGATCCAGAGAGGGGGTCTTTATAAAGAAAAGTGAATTCAAACAATAAATGGCACAAAGAAAGGACCGTTTGTATCAAGGGCAAAGGGGGAAGGGGGAGGTACTCCAAGACACACATGCAGAATTCAGTCTTTCTCAGTTTCCGATGTGAGTGCCCAAACCTGCAAAGGTGTGTAAAATAAGACCAGTGGATTTGAACACTCACTTGACAATCCTTTATTAAATGCTATCCCACCATGAGCCAAGTACCCAACAATTCATCCCTAAGGAAGGCCTTGTAAACTTTTCCAATTAACTAGCCTTTATGTTGCACAAATCACTGCAATTTTAGTTATTCTAAATTATCTTGGATACTAATATCACCCGTGAAAACCATGCAGTCAGGAAATTTATGGAAATTAAGAGTATTTCCTCAATAAATTAACTAAACCAAATTAAGTTCAAAAGTTGTGAAATCCAGAAATGTTTACCATATTTCTGTAACACAGAACATTGCGACGATCGCTGGCACCAAAATTAGCCCAGAAAAATTAAGAAACAAGAAAAACAACACCTAATCCAAAATAGCAAAATGTCCATTAACATCACTCACTTCTCTATGAATTATTTTGACAATAGAAAATGGAATTTAAATCTTTTTTTCTTTAATTCCAAACTGCATTTCCCCTCCCTTGTGCCCTCTGGGAAAACCTTGTTCATAAACAAATAATTCCCAGATAACTATCTTCTTTGCAGACTGTTTCCATCCAGCTCAACAAAAACAGAGTGGCTCCCTTGCTTGCCACTTCATGTTCCTGTCGCCTCATCAGTGATGTAATGGAAAGACATTGACATGTAGTTACCACTGCCGAGCTAGAGGCTGTAGCGGAAATTATGTGGCTGCTTCTAGGTTTTAATTTTCCATGAAAAATTATTCTCCTTGCCATGGCTGCTTAGCCAGTGAAAAAGAAAAAATGATTTAATTAAGAAACAGCCATAATTAGATTTTTGAAGCACACTCTTTCAACATAAAAGTTATGCTGCAGCACAGCTACCTTTGATTTAAAAACTTATTTTCATCAGACCATTCCAGAACGCATTAAGGTGTTGAGTTACAGCAGAAGGAAGAAAATGAAAGGAATACTAGCCCACTAAATAGAAAGTTTTATATGCAAATAAGCCTTTAAATGTGAAGAGGGGTGGGGAGTCTTGAGAAGATGGGAAGAACTACAAATAAGCAGCGTAGGAGGAACAGGCGCCTCTTTTACCACCTAGGAAGTACAGAAAACCAGCAACAGGCTCCTCACCCTCAAGAGACGGGGAATCATGATGAGAATAATGAGATGATCATTTTAAAAAAAGAAAAAGGAGTAGTAATAGATGAGAAGTAGAAAGGGGAAGTGGAGGAAGAGAACTGACTGTTCAGTATAGACTTGGCCTACTGAGAACAAACTGAGATGGACATTGTAACTATCCTTCTAGGATTTCGGTGCTCTGTTAGTGTGTGTGTGTACTCACATACAAAAACTAAACCTAAGACCGATCTTGAAAGATTTGTTCATTTGTCTCCTCCTCAGAAGTTCAAGGTATGACCCAGAGCAAAGACTTCAAACTTCCCTGCAAATGTACCTCAAAAAAAATTAGATGGAAAGTAAAATATGTTATTTATAAGTCATTATATCCATGTAATTTCATATTAAAAAGACACTATGTGGGCAGCAGATGTGGCTCAAGCAGTTGAGCGCTCACCTCCACACGGGAGGTCCCGGGTTCGGTTCCCGGTGCCTCCTAAAGGAAAACAAACAATGAGCAAAAACAATGAGCAAAAAATATTAAAAAAAACATTGAAATTGTACACTTAAAATGTGTGAATTATAAAGTTTGTAAACTATATGCCAATTAAATTATTTTTAAAAAGACACTAAGTTTTTTCCCTTTTAATTAGCAAGAACTTCACCAATGTTTTGAAGATACCTTAAAATCCCAAACATTAAGCCCTACTAGCACTTTTAAAAGATCATCCTATATAAAAAGCAGGTTCAATTTTATCTAGTAAACTGACAGTCAATAGTTCAATGTCTTAGTTCAATATCTTAGCAATAGGTCAAAAGAAATGTTAGCAGGTTACTAAAACGAGAACGACATTAGGTCCTGCTATTATCTTCATCCAAGCGCCTGAGATCTGGCAAATAGCTTGAGAGAGAGACAACCAAAACAGAAACATTCCTATCCAGTTAAGAGTTCTTCCCAAGGATAAATCACAGGGAGGATGAAATTTACCAGCAAAATCTTCTCACCTCTTTTAAGAGAAACTCCTACATGGAAACATCCTCCAGAACTGCGGCCATGTTACTACACAAGGAGGTGTTGTTATGGAGACAGCTTTGAAGGTTCCCGGGCAATTCCAGTGTATAATTAAGGTTTGCAAACAGCCAGCAGGGTGGTTTCCATGGAAACCATCAAACATACATTTTCACATTCACAGCAATAGTTCTAAATCAATGACTCTTTATATAGGTTTAAAAAACATTGTGATGGCGAATCAATTGCTTCTTTTGTTAGACAATGTCTGATTAAATATGCTGTAAGATCTTGTTCTCATGCATGCTGAATTCTGAGCAGTGTCTACAGGAGTTGGTCTACAACTAAATTCACTGCCTAGAACTGGTGAATACAAATGGCAGATTCAGACCCGAGAAATCACTGGCTAATTCAGTGAAAGAATTAAACTGGTGGTTTGACAGAGCCAAGGAGAACCTGCTAACTGCTGGCCCTTTACTAATCTAGGACTATATAAATATTACTTAACCCTCTCAATAAGGTGGACATTACATTTGTTTACAGATGAGGAAACTGGGGCGCACAGTTAAAAAGTGGCAGACCTGGGACACAAATTTAGGTCAAAACTAAGTCTTCGTCTACGTCTATGTGACGCTAAGAAATTTTCTATGCTTATATAGCACTTGGTCACTCCTCAGCTATTCTCACACACATTCTCTTCTATGGTCTGCTTTTATCTTGAAACAATTAGGAATCAGGTTCTAGCATTTTCTAATTTTGTAATATTTCCCTCCTCCATTCTTGTCTACTTAACCGACTTCTGCCCCCACCACATGCTCCAGGTTTAAAAGCTCACATAGGCTCAACTCAAAAAAAGGCTTTTCCCACCTTCCACCTGGACTGTGAGAGCAACATTTTACTTCAAGCAGCAATGGAGAAGGAAACACCATTCCATAAGAATGAATTCTGACTGCCAAACTCTAAGTAAAAATGGGGAAAAGCATTCCAATTAATGGCTTGTAGCACAAACATCATGATCCTCCAGAAGAAAAGGTGAAATTTGGTGATAGGGATGGAAGAAGGTCAGATTGCTGAGTTGTTTCCTACTTTAATCAGATCAGTTCTATGCAATAATTAACTTCTAAATCTAGCAAATGCTTTATTAAGTAGGCACTGATAATTAACGATATGGTTCCTGGCAGATCATCATTATATAATGCTGCCATTTAATGGGACAGTCATGAGCATTTGGTCTTAAATATTAGACACAGCCAACACAGTCGGAGCTTACTACAATCAACTAGGTGTAGATCTCTTTGTGTTTATCCTATTTGGGGTTCATTGAGCTTCTTGGATCTGTTAATTAATGTTTTTCATCAAATTTGGGAAGTTTTCAGCCCTTATTTCTTCAATATTTTTTATACTCCTTTCTCCTCTCCTTCTTGACAGGCTTGATGTTGTCCCACACATCTCTGGGGTTTTATTCATATTTCTTCAATTTTAAAAAATCTTTATTCTTCAGACTGAATCATTTTTATTCATCTACCTTCCAGTTCACTTACTTCTTTCTCCTGGCATCTCAAATATGCTGTTGAGTCCCTCCAGAGAAATTTCCATTTCAGTTATTGTACTTTTCAATTTCAGAATTTCCACTTGGTTCCTTTATTGAGATTCTGTAGTCATGGAGTCTTTCCTTTAAACATGACTTCCTTTAGCACTCTGAACATATTTATAATAGCTGCTTTGAAGGTTTTGCCTACTAAGTCCAACATTTGAGGACAGATACTCAGAAACAGTTTCTATTGACTACTTTATCCCTTAGCATGGAGCATGCGTTCTTGTTTCTTTGAATGTGTCTAGCTTTTTGTTGAACACTGGACATCTTAGATAATATATGGTAGCATCTTAGGATTCTGACCTTTCTCCCTGAGAGTTGTCCTGTGTGCAATGTACAGTTGCTGATGTCTTTACTCAATTTTTTCCTTGTTTTTACTTTTTAAGCCTGGTTCCCCAGGGGGCATTCCTGTGATTGCATAGCTTAGTCTTTTGGAAAAGATTGGTCAGAGATTGTGCTCAAATACCTTGAGCCAGTAAGGCTTCTCCTCTCTGCTTCAGCTTCTGGGTGCAGGCTGGGGAGCACCTTCAAACTTCAGCCTGTTTTCACGCCTGTCCCATTTTTCACTTTCTGCCAGGCTCTCTTGCACCTCCCCTGTGTGGGGACACAGGCTCTGTTCACCAGTGATATGTGGGTGGCTTGAGCCTGATCCATCTCTGCTGCTCAAGCACAGACTAAGGATATATGGAGAGCTATCAAGACCATGACTGCTGTCTCACGTCCCAGAACTACCTACTAAATGAGTGCCTAACCAGTCCAGAGGACCACTGCCTGCCCCAGACAGGACCATAAACTCAAGCTAGTGGAGCCACTGGCCCTTCCTATTTGATTACTGACGAGATCGTCACTTTAATTGACAAGGCTCCAAAGAGAAAGAGCTCCTTCCGGAAGCAGCAGCAAGCCTGCTGGTTTTCACAGCCTGCCCTGCTCTGGTTCAACTATCTTGCTGGCAGAGCTGGAGAGGGGATGGAGCACCCTTAGGCAAGAATACCACAAACTCATGCTGTTCTTACCCAAAGCTTAGGAGTTTTCATGAACATTTCTCAGCTTGTTGTATGACTTTGCTCAACTTGTAGAGAGCTGAAATGGCTTGGGCTGCTTTTTGTTTGTTTTTGTTTGCTTGCTTGACAGTTTTGTCCAGCTTTCTGGTTGCTTTTTGGGGAGAGGGTTTGCCAATCTCTTTCCTCTATCATGCCAGAAGTTAATATCTCAACCACTTTGACATTATGCTGGGATCAGAATAATGAATGCCATTAAAAACCCGGCATTTAGAGGCAAGACAATTGCGGAAGAGGGTGAAAATGTTACTGTGAAGTCTGACTTTCAAAGAAGAATTTGTTTTCTGGGGGGAAAAAAAATCAACTAAAAGGCATATAGATGACTCAAAAGGTGAGTTTAAATAATTCTTTCATTAAATTAGATTAATTAAGAATCTCTCTCCTTGGGAGCAGCACTCAGGGCCCTGCAATAGACTCCTTCACAGACATTAAAGGCGCCGAATAATCCAGTAGTGAGAATTAGTCCCAGTGTATTTCAGTTAAGTTTGTACATCCCACAGCCGCCTTCCCATTCCTTCTGTTTCTTCTTGGTTTCCCACTTTCTAAATTATGCTTCAACCATGGTCAGATAGCCAAAGGGAATTTTTATAATAATCCTTGTTTTGAAGCCTTCATCAAAGACCCCAATTTGGTCGTTTTTCTATTTTCCTTTCTCTGTCACCTCTGACAGGCTGTCCTGGCGCTCTGGACACCCTCATATTCCCCAGAAAAGGAGAGTTAGAACTGCTAGAGGAGTTCAGACTCACAGCTGGGGAGTTGTTAGAGACCTTTTGGAGAGCCTCTCATTTTCAGACGGGGAAGTTTAGGGGCTCACCCTGTGCCACCTTCCAGGAGTGGGATAATGACTGAATATGTAATGCTGAGAGAACAGATTGGAGGTCTCAGAAATTGTCTCCTGAGTAAATGAAGGATCAGGCTTAGGGCCAATGACCAGAAATGACTTCATGAAGGTCAAACCTTACATTATGCAGGCTCTGAGAATACTGGGCACAGAGGTTCCTGAGAGATTTTTCCCACCCTTCCCTCTCTCTTACCTTAGCAAAGAAAATCCAGGCTGCGCACTGCCCTGGGGTCATACAGCTTTTTAGCCTCACTGTACTGAACATGAGAAAGAATCCTAAAAATCCACTGGAAAGAGAAAATAATCTTTTGTTAGGGAGGCTTGTCTTACTTTAGCCAAAGCTGACTCTTTTCTGCTCTATTTTACCAGCCAATTTCTAATTATTACACAACCGATTTCATCTGTGTTTTCTAGCCATCTCTAGATAAAACAATTAAAAAAAAAACAAACAACAAAGCATTAAGTTCTACTTTTCCAAGGAGCAACGATGAGAGCAATTCACTGGAGCTGGGGAGGGGAGAGACTTGGGAGGTCTCTGGCTAAATCATGAAAGAAATCATGCTTCCTCCCATAATATTTCTGGAGTTTGGTGCTTGCCAAGGTGGAGCTTCAATTTTCTTGGAGTAAAACAAACTACCAGGAAAAGACCTCCAAAGGGAAATTCCCCACATGAGAAGAGAGGGTCTGGACCAGCCCCTGGGTTTAAGCTAAGGACCGGAAGGGGAGGGCTGACACTAGGGACACACATGGCTGAGGCCAGAAGTCCCTGAGCCAGGCAGACCTCCCCAGAAGCTGTGCTTAGGAAAGCTGCCTCAGGACTGAAATACAAGAGCCCGAGGCACAGAGCCTGAGGATGGGGCAGCATCTCGGCGGCTACTCAGCAGTTGGGACCAGCACAAGGGCTGGCACAGCCGCACACAGGAAGTACTGGCCCACACGGGAACCATCTTCAAAAGTGTCCCCATGTGGTCAAGGTCAAAGCAAAGGGAGTTCCAAACAGAATGGTCACTGTTCTTGGCATTTAGAGGCAGGACAGCTGGGGAAGAGGGTGTGGTGGCGAGGCCTTGAGGGAAAGGCTGACTTCCTGCCAATGCAGGCAAAATGGGGGCTTGAGTATGGCTTTTATGTGGAACTGAAAATTGAAAAGAGATTTGATCATAGTTGCACCCCAAACCAGAGAGGCAGATGATAAGAGTAACACTTCACCTGTACCTCCAGAACCTCTGAGTGGAAAGTGCCCAGTCTGTGGTAATCTCCACAGGCCCTATCCAACATGGCACCTTTGTCATCAGAGGCATTGAAGGAATGTTTGTCAGGCTGAACGGAAAGCAACTTGAATTAAACACACCGCAGGCCAAGTCTTGCAGAGATCTATACCTTTGCTTCATTAAATTAAATTAGTTCATAGCACATTTTCAGGGCAGGATCAATGGCAGGCATTAGGCTCCCACTGTGTCTATTTCAGCATGTTTGTTCAGATTCGCACCTGCAGCTGTGGGAGACTAGACAGCTAGGGATTAAGACATCAAGTCGCTCACACCCGAAAGGCAAAGAGGCCTTTGGGGGCCAGCAACGGGCTGCAAAACGGGTGACCTGGATTTCTACCCTGAGCTCTGCTCACTGACCCTCATCCCTTGACCAAATCTCCCTCTTTTCTTACTTCAGAATCTACATTCTTAAAATAGGAATAAACATAGTGATCTCCTCATCCTACTTTATGGAAATCAGAGACTTTTAGAAAAAATCTCACTTCACTGACAAGGAAACTGAGGCACAGTCACACTTAGAACCCAGATTTCAAGGTCGTCCAGACAGTTGTTTCTACATCACCATGGAAACAGGCTCGTGACCACCCATGTGCCTGGGGCTGCAGGGAAATGAGGAGGGGGGAGCTGAGGCATTCAAAGCCCCAGGGCTCCTCTTAAAGCCTGTCCCATCTCCCACACCGTCTTCTCTTCCACCTCTTCCTTTCCTCACTCCCTCCAGCCAGAGAAAGGGGATGATTCCACTTGGTCTTGTCCCCGCAGCTCAGGTTCTGTGCTAGGACAAAGCCACTTCCAGTTTGTGGCTGACCCGCTCATGACAGCCAACAAGTCCTTCCCATTGCTTGACTTAATGTGCATGTGTGTGAACCACATCTTAAGTTCTCATGGATCCCTTGCTTTTCTCCTTCCACTTGCAGCTCTCCTGCCCTTGCTACAGAGGCAGATCTCAAAAGCAGGAGAATCCCAGAAGTGAAGGAGCTGGGGACTCCCTGTTAATGGGCTCTGCAGGCTTGGCTACTACTGTCCCCTCAGGTCTCCAGGACTCCTGAAGGTAACACATCTCCATCTGAGATGTGGTCCTGGAGGAGCCAGGAAATGATGTGGGGTGGGGGTGGGGGGAAACCAGTGTATTCTTAGAAGAGGTCAAGCTTCATATTGAAGCCAGGGGGTAAAATGTAGCAGACAGTTAAATCAATTCAAACAAAGATTTCCAATCTTTAAAATGAAAAACTTGACTCTTCCTGCTGGGTTATAAGAATGCTGTGGGGAAGTGGCTGTGGCTCAATCGGTGGGGCTCCCGTTTACCATATGGGAGGCCTCCTGGTGAGGGCGGGCCCGCCCGCACGGCGTGGTTGGCTGGCCCAGCAAGCACAGGCAGCAGGGGGGGGGATAAATGAATAAATAAATAAAATCTTTAAAAAAAAAAAAAAAAAAAGAATGCTGTGGTCACCCCACAAGGCCAATGGGCTGTGAACTGTGCTGCTCTGTTCCAAATAACAAAACATTTGCTGACCTCCTCTCCCCACCCTGTTTGCCCATGTGCCAAATAACCAGACTCCCAGGATAACAACCCACATGCATGGGTGCATTACAGCTCAGTGGGAAAGCCCAGCTGACAGGCAAGAGAACGCGGCCTGAGCAAATGGAGAGGTACTGGGAAGGTGAACTCAGACAGTATTTTCCAGAAACTCTTCTGAGTGTGACAGAGAAATCATTCGGAGGCTCAAATGCACGAAACGCTTGTAGCAGTTTGATATTATTGATGAATTCCAAAAATAAATATTGGATTATGTTTGTAAACTGGTCTTTTCCTCTGGGCGTATTAGAGTGTATTGAATTCAGAGGTTTTACTTTTACTTGATTGAATAATAATTAAGGCTTTGATTGGACCACGTAGGAGTCCCTGCCCCCCTGGTGGGTAGGGATTCACAGAGAAACTGCACTGCAGAGAAGGAAGCCCCAGGAAGTAAGCACACAGCTTATTATATAAGCTTGGTCGTGAGGAATGAGAGAAGGCCCTGAGAAAAGAGATGAGCCGTTTGCCTGACAGTTCACAGCTGGCCTTGTGGAGAAAACAAAGCAGCTGAGCCCAGAGAGAATCGAGCACTGGGGAGAGAGACAAAGCCTAGAGAGCCTGACCATGGAGCCTTAAGAGGAAGAGGAAGGCTGAGCATCAGCAGCCATCTTGCTCCAACACGTGACAACAGACTTTGGTGAGAGAAGTAACTTATGCTTTATGGCCTAGTAACTGTAAGCTTCTACCCCAAATAAATACCTTTTATAAAAGCCAACAGATTTCAGGTATTTACATCAGCACCCCTTTGGCTGACTAATACAACACTCTATAATATTCTCGTTTTTTTTTTTTTTGACCCCACACACCTGAGGGGCAAGACACCACATATCAGCTTTTACCTCTCCGTAAAGGATCGCTGTTTCACAAGGCACCACTTTACATGTGTGGGAAGAGACGGTTTGATTTTTAGATAGGAATTGTTCATGCTTTGTTGACATTTTAGCTATAGTTAACTTGAACAGATAATAATAATGGCCACCATTTATTAGGCCAGGCACAATGCTTAGGGCTTTATGTAGCTTATTTAATAACTTGCATTGGCATTATTTTTCCATTTTCCAGATGAGAAAACTAAGGCTTGGGAGAACGTGGATAACATGCCAAAGCCTACACAATCAGCAAGCAGGAATGCTGGGATTCAGCTGAGGTCTGCCCTTCCCACCCATATGAGAATACATTCCTTCAGACTGTCCACAGAAGCCTTTCCACTTCTCAGCATAATAAAGTCAAACTATGTGGGGATCGTGGTAGGAAAGGGGACAGGGTGGACGTGAAAGGCTGTGTATCTGAAGGTACCCATCTAACAAATCCCTCAGTACTTTCCAAGGCCAAATATTAGTGGTCACCACGTAGCTAAATGGCTGCTAGTCGCTGGTTTCCAAAACTTGTTTCTCCACTTCTTAGGGGCTCAGTGGAGATTTTGTGGAGGTTGCCTTCAGGCGTGAGAAGGAGGCCAAGGTGGAAGTTGAGGTGGGATTCCAGACACAAGTCTTCTCTTGAACTGACTCCGTTTCCACAGTTTTATAGATTAAAGTTCTACATAAGATTTGCACTGGAGAAAAAAGTGGGGTGATTCTAGCTCTTCAGCAAAGTTTGGCGGAGAAACTTCTGCAGGAGAGGGGTCTTCACAGAACCCAGCAGGCCACTGGGCAGCTGAGGGGGCCCAGTAACAACTTGCTCATGAACCGATGAGCTACTCTGTCCCCTGCACCCATCCCTCCTCCCCTCTTCTGCCACTCAGACAAGCGGCAGTGACACTGGACTTTACTGAGACTACAGCACAGCTGACGGCACAGAAAATACGCAGGCTCACGGTGCAAGGGGTTTTAGGAGTTAAAGATTACCTGGCCCAGCAGCTGCCGTGGAATCTGTAGAAATAAAGGAATGGGAACTCCAGGACCCGGAGGAGATCACCTGGGGGCACAGCAACGGTGAGGCGACAGCCCACGCAGCACCGGAAATGGAAGGAGAGAATCTTCAGCAAAGTGGCTCCCTGAGTGCTGAGATGCCCAGCATTTAATTCATTCTGGGATTTCTACCGCTCTTGGCCTTGCCTCGTCATAATAATGACCAGTTATTGAGAGCCTGCCCTGTGCCAGGGCTTGTGCTAAAAGCTTTATGTATGTTCTGTCTTTCCATGCTCATGAACAACTCGCTGAGGTTTTATTATCCCCGTTTTAACAGAAGCTCAGAGAACTGAAGAGATTTGTCTACGACTGCACAACTTGTGAACTGTAGGACCAGAACGTGAGCCCATCAACCCAAATCCAGGGGTCGTTCTCCCTCACCAGGCAGCATCCCCGCAGAAGAGCGAGGACAGAAAAAAGTCATCTTTTAAAAGATTCTTTTATTCTTTTCTGCCTCGTGTCTAAAAAAAGATTGTGAATACATCTCTCCAACATCTTTGTACACTTTTGTGTTTAATTACCGCACAGAAGGCACAGGGACCAGCCCAACTGTGCATACTCATGTTATTTTAAGGTCCAAAGGGCACATTTATTTCTAGTGAAGTAAGTTCATTCTTTTAGTTCTACTTGGTGCAAGAGGAAATAATCACACATATTGGCTGCTTCTCTCTCTGGAATTTGAACTTGGTCACAAACAAGACACCGGGAGATTAAAAAAGCACAAAAATGTCCCGAGAAAAGGAATTAAGCATTTCCACAGCAGATAACTTGAGCTTTCAAATCCTCCCAAATCTGGAACTTTTGAGGCTCTGAAGGAACCCAGGCTTCCAGACCCCCACTCCCTGGTCTGTCTCAAGTTCTGCCCAGACGGATTTTTTTCCCAAGTGAGGTGTGCAGGGCAGCAGGCAGGAAGCAGATCCCCCATGGCTATACTTACAAATCAAGTTTTGGAACAAAAGACAACTGTGTTTCTGCCCTTCCTCAGAGACCTAAAGGATTTCAAATGATTGCACCACCTATCGGGAGGGAAAGTTCTGAATTCCCTTTCTCTGGAAGGCTGCTACTGTGATTGTTGTTACTCTGTTTTGTTTTGTTTGTGCATAAGGGTGTGTGTTTAACCAAGAGGACAGAATTTTCTTTGGGACCTGGTTTTCATGCGACCCAACCAAGAGGGTCCAGAATTCTTGTTCTCTCTCAGGCACGATTCCTCTGGGAACTCCACTGCCTAACTGCGGCTTAGGTTGGTGAAGAGACTCTGCAAACTACAATAGCCTCAGACCTCTCGTGCATGAAGAACACGATTTATTATGAACTCCCTTTCCCCACAGCAGCAACAGCTGAGGTCACCTTAGGCCCCTGGCTCCAAGAGAGGGCCAGAGACCCCTGTTCGGGCAGGTGAAGGGGGACATCCAAGGAGAATTTGCTCCCTGTATCTTTTACAGCTCTGACTTTGGTTCTTGGCCTTTTTCCAATTTCCCCCTCAGAGTAGTACTGGTTGCAATACAACCAGTGTGGTAATGAGGAATGGGCAGGGAGGGAGAGAATGGTATTGAGACCCTCGACACCCCTCAGGCTCTACCTCCTCTCAGCAGCTAATCTTTCAACAGAACTGCTCCTAAGTGGTGAATGGACTCATAGGCACTGCAGCTCAGGCTTTGAAGGGGTCTGAGGAGCAGGGAAGTGGCCAGAAGGGACACTGGGAGAGGAAAAGAAAGGAAAAGTATGGTCCTGGGTAATAATAATCCCCACCTAAGTCCTGAAAACTGATCCCATAAATTACTGAAGGAGGGAGAGAAAGGAAGAGAGAGAGGGACAGGAGAGGGAGAGGGACAGGGTGGAGAGACAAAGAAGGAGAAAAAGGAGAAGGAAGAGGGGAGGGAAAGGAAAAGAGAGAGAAGGAGGGGAGAGAGAGCGAGCGAGAAGAGCTCACTCTTATCTTTGGGTCCTTTCTTAGACCTCAGTGCATTCTTCACCCAGCACTTAGGGTGAGGCTTCACATCTGTCTCTCCTCCTAGAACTCTAAAGTCCTCGGGAGTAGGGCCTCAATCTCAGTCATCATTTGCGCCCACTGCAGCTAGCACCACCACCACACCTGACATGTCAGAAACCCTGCTGAACTGAAAGTAACCGAAAGACCTAAACACCTCTTGTTTTCCCTGGAGAGAATATTCCAGTTTCCAGTTGGCTCCGCTGGTCCTCAATTCCATATTGACCCCAAATCCTTCCACTCTGATGCCTTCAATCCACCAACTCTTGTTCTAAGGTGGAGGGTGCACATCAACCTCTGAACAGCAGCTATTAATCTCTGAGCTAGAAATATCCCTTGAAGACGCTGCGGTGTGACAGCGGCTGGCCCCAGCCTGTAAACTAAATTCAAGAGCCAATAAAGCTTATAAAGATGCTCAGAAGACAACACTCCTGTACCACCTAGTCCAGAACAGCACAACTGAAGCAAAAATTAAGTGGTTAAAGGATCTGAAAACATGTTTGTGGCATCAGCGTAGTAAATAAAGTGTGAGTTGAACCTTCGCGCCTGTTATAGTTTAAACCCTGCTGCCTGTGGGTAAGGGAGTGAAGATTACAGAGCATGAAACTGCCATGGTGAAGAGCATGGCACAATCTGACCACATTCAGGATTAGCAGAAATTTGAACATCAAAACAATTTCCTCTCACCACATTTTAGACCTCAAAACTGGCAGAGAGATGGGAGCAGGTGTAGCTCAAGTGGTTGAGTGCCTGCTTCCCATGTATGAGGTCCCAGGTTCAATGTCCAGTACCACTTCAAAAACAAAACAAAACAAAACAAAAAAGAATTGGCGGAGAAATGGAAGGGTCAGCCCCAAGGAGTAATTAGGCTGCTTGCTTTATCTCACACACAAGAAACAGACACACCAAGTAACAAAGCCACTTCTGGGTCAGATTCCCATGGGTGGCCCTGCTCTCCTAGTTCCTTGAATTTTCTCTCTTGAAGACTTTCAATGTAGAAACATAGAAAAGAATTCCCCTGCTCTACTTACTGCTTAAAGCAGCCTAAGGGGAAGAGTGGTTCCTCTTCCCAAGCAAGGGCCCAAGATTCTTGGAGCCTCTACATGAATCCTGAGGTTAAAAGACTTGAGGGGAGGTAGAGACCACCCACCGAAGAAGCAAACCCAGTGCCTGGAGGGAAAAAGGTGGCAGGGTCTGCACTTAGGACATGGAGAACTAACTACCACAAGCCTTACTATCACTGACCACTGCACCCCAAAGCTTGTGTCCTAAAGGCCATTATCTGCATCTACAAGAAAGCCTCTCTTTCTCATCACTCATGGGTAAGTGAGAAGGGCAGCTCGGTCAAAAGTACTATCAAGAGACCATTATACACCCACTAGAATAGCTAAAATGAGACTGATGATACGAAATGTTGGTGGAGCAACTGGAACTCTCGTACATTGCCTGGTGGGAGAATAAAATAATATGACCACTTTGGAAAACTGGAGGTTTCTTAAACAATTAAACATACATCTACTCTAAGACTCAGCAAGTCTACAACTAGGTATTTATCCAAGAGATATGAAAACCTAAGCCAACAAAAAGTTTTATATAAGAATGTTCCCAACAACTTTATTCATAATAGCCAAAAACTGGAAATAGCCCAGGTATGCATCAACAGGTGAATGGATAAACAAAATGTGGTTAAGTCACACAGAGGAATTCTTGGCAATAAACTGGAAGAAACTAGTGACATGTACAACAACATGGATGGATCTCTAAACACTGTGCTGAAGGAAAGAGCCAGACACAAAAGTGTACCTAATTGTACTATTCCACTTATACGGGGTTCTAGGACAAAACTAATCTATGGTACTAGAAATCAGATCAGCAGTGGCTTTTGGTGGTGGGCAGGGGCGACTAAGAAGAGGCATGAGGAAACTTTCTGTATCTTGATGGGTGTGAGTTACATGGGTGTATACGTTTGTCAAAAATGATCAACCTTTCATTTCATTTATGTGCATTTCATATATGTAAATTATATCTCAATTTAAAAATGTTTTTAAAGTACTACCAGACAATTAGGATACAAAGGGAAAAAGAATGAGTGAGAAGAAACCAAAAAGAATCAAGCCCTGTTTTAAAATGTTAGAAATTTTTCACAGATCCTTCAAAAAAGGCTGTACCTGGGGACCCTGCCTCTTACTTTGCTTGCTCAGTGCCAGCTTCACACCCAGGGTGCCCTGCCTGGTGCCATGTGGGGACTTGGCAATACAGAGCTCCCGACCCACACACCAGGCATTTTAGATGAACAGTTGAGGTGCTTGGAGCTATGCACCCCAGAAAAACACATTCTTAATCCATTCCTGTGGGTGTGAACCACTGTAAACAAGACCTTTTGATGAGGTTACTTCAGTTAAGGTGTGGTTCAAGTGAACCAGGACTGGTCTTGGTCCTATTACTGGAGCCCTCGTAGGGAAGGCCACAAGAGGAGCCACGGGGAGCAGTCAGAGGCTGGAAGTCAACAGAAACTGGAGGAGAAAGGAGATGTCGCCATGTGCATTGCCATGTGATGGAAAAGCCAAGGAACCCCAAAGATTTCCAGCCAACTGGAAGATATCAACCCTAGGAGCAAGCCTTCTAGCATTGGAAATCATGAGACAATAAATTTTTGTGGTTAAACCAACCCATTAAGCAGTATTTATTTTAGCAGCTAAGAAACTAAAACAATAGGCAATCAAGTGTTGTTCTTAAAAAAAAAAGGGGGGGGGTGCTAAAGTACATATGGGTCCAATTGAAAAGCTAACAAATTGGCAGGTAGGAATTGGAGCTGCCAATTAGAGCAGTCCTTGAATAGTTCTGGAGGAGAGAAAGCATCCTCAGATGCTTTATTTTGCTCAAACTTTGTAATCAACTGTATACAACTATGAGAAATCATTACCAGGACCCATCAGAGAGTTTAGAGCAGTTGACCATGGCTTATAAAGTTGGAAAAACTGATCCCCAAAGGGTCTTCTATATTCTGAGCTTCCACCATCTCTCACACCAAATTTCTACCTTAGCATCTAGGTCTGAAACTCCACCTGGCTTAGTCATTTGCTCAAGCCATCAAATATAAGAGCTGTACTGAACCTGAGCATTTTCTGAAGCAAAAGATTGCTTCCTACAGCTGCGCAGATGGTATGCTGCACAACTTCAGAAGGCAAAACCCTGTTTATAAGACCACACTGTAAGAGGTGGATAGGTGTTAATAAAAGTTAAAGCCAATAAAATTAGAGGGTCCTTCTAATTTGGATTTCACAAGCAGCTTCACTATTCTAATCAAGATTATTTTGCTACTCAACAGTTCTCACCCAATCAGGCACTCAAGGACATCTGCTACATCTGCCAAGGTTTTAAGTCAATGGCACTCCACTGATAATGGAATGGAAGGAGAAACGAGCACAAATCTCATGAATGCACCTTGACACATGGATGTGATTATGCTGGCTGCATAGAGCACCTTTACAAAAAGAGAGCCCTTATGTTGCTCAGTACACACAGAGGTGGGTGTGTTTCTCTGGGACACTTGTGGGTTCAACACTGAACTTGGTACCGGTGCAGTAGCCAGAAGTATCTGGCTTCTTCTGGAAGGCAGCCATCAGTCTGTGTATAACCCCACACCCACGTTCCTGAGGCTTTGGCAGGAGCCCTGTCATGACAGCCACTGAGGACCTGTGGGACTCCTGAGCTTCCCAGCTTTCGGGCACTGGGGCGCCTCAGCATCTCACAGCCAGGAAGAACAAGGCTGCCTCTGATTTGACACCAGAATCAAGGAGAGTCTCATCCACACCAGCAAAATCCTTCTCAGAAGCTCAACTTTCTATATGAGGCTCTTCAAAGACACTGCCTCAGCCAGCTCAAAACCATGACATGCCAAAGTGGCAGACGGGTCCATTGAGGGAACTGTGCCAAGTTCCTCTCTTTGATCCCACAGGTACTACGATCCCCTGAGCTGCCACCACAGACCTATCCTCAATCATTCACCTGCAATGGATTGAAGTTTGTAGAGGGAGGAATGAGAGGTGATCATCTGATATCCTTTGGTGTGATTTTTCAAATTTAAAACATAATTTGATGGAAAATTAGTCCTTACAAATATCTTTTCTCGTGTAACTGAGCTTTAAGCAGACCCTGAAATCAAAGAGATTTCTTTTGCTCCCTATACATTTTTTTAAACTGAAATATAATTCACATGCAATTAAATTCATCCTTTTAAAGTGTACAGTTCACTCAGAAGATTTGTGGCCAACACTTACTCTCCTAATCATTGGACTTGCCCAGGACAACTAATAAAATGATGATGGTGGACAGCCCCCATCCCCCAAAACAGCAAGTATCTACAACTTCAAGCAAAACAGTTCCTTCCATCTGCCCCATAAGATCTAGGCCCTCTCTCAATCTGAGGCAGAGCAGGCATCACCATCCCAAAATCTTCAAGGTTGAGAAATGAACAAACATAAGGGGGGAATGCAACTATGGACCAAAGTAAACTTATTAATATTGTAGAAATGGAAGAACATGTAACATTGATATAAAGATAGTAGTCACCAGAGGTTCTGAGGGGAGGGGGAGAAAATAACAGGTGGAACATAGAGCATTTTTAGGGCACTGGAATTAAGTGTAAACCACAATGTAAACTACAGACCTTGGTTAGTAGCAATGCTTCAGTACTGATTCATCAACTGTAACAAATGTACCACAAGAATGAAAGATGAGGGAAGCGGCTGTGGCTCAATCAGTAGGGCTCCCGTTTACCATATGGGAGGCCCCGGGTTCGGTTCCTGGGGCCTCCTGGTGAAGGCAGGCCCGCCCGCGCGGCGTGGTTGGCTGACCCAGCGAGCACAAGCAGCAAGGGGGGGATAAATGAATAAATAAATAAAATCTTTAAAAAAAAAAAAAAAAAAAAGAATGAAAGATGATGTTAATGTGGGAGGGAGAGGGGTGAGGTATATGGGAATCCCCCTATATTTATGATATAATATATATGTAATCTAAAGCTTCTTTAAAAATAAAATAAATAATAATAAAAAAAGAGCAACTTTAGAGTATTTAATGCAGCAATGGGATGACAGTAAGTTTCAAAACTGACTTCTTTACTCTGGAATTATTAATACTACATGGTAAAATGTGATAAAAATATATAAAATTATGTCAGCAAGAAATAGGAGGAATGTGAACGTTTTCATCAGCTCCTTTAGTGCTAGAATTAAAAGGCAATTCTGAATGCTTTAAGAAGGAATTTCAGCAGAAGGCAAAGCAAGCACTATTTCACCCAATAGGTAATAAACCTGCCTGTACATCTGAAATGGTACCAGATGAAAATATAGAAAACAAAATTCAAGAAGCATTAAGAATAAACCCAGGGCAATAAATCCATAATGGGTCATTAAGAGAAGTTTCAAAAATAATACACCATTCCTAACCTCTGAAAGACAACCATGTTCTCTTACAAACCATCCCGTAGAGATATAATCAGGGCCAGAGCTCTGGGTTAAACAGACAATGTAAAACAAACATAAAATAACGCTGACATGAAATTTACCTGTGGGATGAGATGCAAAGGCCAGGAGCACCACGCTGCAAAAAAAATTCAGCATAGTAGTCAAGAAAGCTTCTCCCATACTTAAAAAAGCAAAACAAAACAAACAAACAAACAAAAAACCCCACAATTTTCTACCCATTGTACTTGGAATTAAGTTTTCCTAAAAGCAAACTTGAATGAATTATCTTATCTTGCCTAAATCCAACCCTATGGTTAAAGGGTAAGCATTTCTTGAAATGCCCTATGTTTTAGCAAGAGAATCAAAGACAGCTGAGGACCCCAAGTTCCACTCTGAAAGGTCAGCCCTGTCATTTCTCTTGGGCCCAGTTTAATCCTAATTACCAAATTCACTTAATGTACAAAAAGTATTTGTAAGTGAGACAAAGCAAACTCCAAATTACAAACAGTCTGCATCCCAAAAGGTAGTGGCCAAGTGTGAGTTAGATACCTTTTTGCCACAAAATAACTGTCTGGAAGGTAAATGCCCAAGAAACTGGCCCACAGAATGATCCAGCCCATCTACCATGTGGCTGAAAATGGCCCAGATTGCCTTCCAATGGATGCCCAGGTGGGGAAAGGATGGCAAGAATGAGGAAGAGTGTCTGTGGGCCACCTTCGTCCTTGGTGCAGCCCATCTTGCCCTCTGGAAGCCTCTCTCATCTTGGTGACTTCATGCTGCCCTAAGCCCCCCACCGCTGGGCCAACCCATTGCCTTCTGCATCCTCCCCAATTACCCACCTCCTCGTCCATCAAAACCCTCTCATGTCATCCAGGCAGCTGGCCCAGTGAGAGGTTAACAAAACGCTTTATGTGAATATGAGAGGGGACTAACCCTCCCAGAGACATACTAAATAAAACAGAAAGTGCTGGGACTAACCCTCCCAGGGACATACTAAGTAAAACAGAAATTGCTGGGCAGCTTCCTCTGTGGTTCTTAACCCAGGCCACCCATGGGAAGAGCAGGTGGCCGGCTTAACTCAGAATCTCTGAGGATACGGTCTAGGCATTTGTCAATTTAGTCTTTTTAAACTTTTTATTTTGAAATAACTGAAAACTTAGAGGAAAGTTGTAAAAATAATACAAAAACAATAGCTCGAACGCCAACCTATCCCAGTGGTTCAGGCTTGCACCCGGATTGAGAACCATTGCAACGACTTTAGTTGGTGACGTTCTAGGCAGTGGGGAGGGGGACAGCCTCAAGCAGGGAAACCACGGTTAGCTGGTCAGACCCGCCTTGGGGTCGCCCACCTGCCCCCTTCTCTTGGGCTAGGTTCTTCCTTCTCTCTACCGTTAAAGTACAGGTTCTCTTAAGGCTCTCAGTGAGGCAACATCCTGGAAAGACGCAGAGGAGATGAGGCTCGGGAGAAGGGCAAGGAGAAGAGCCACATGTCTGGGGCATGCAGAAGTTGTAGGTTTGTAAGGCAGGGTTGTCATGTAACTGTAAAAAAAAAAAAATGTACCCTACCAACAAGCCTCAGAGGCATTCCCACAATCAGTCCCTTAGGCCAGGACTCTGTAAGCCTCTGCTTGTCATCTCTTCTTTCTTTGGAAAACACATACCCTGTATACACTCTTTTATTTTCCTATACTCTGGGTCCCCTTTTGGTTATAACTTCAGGAGCAGAAGTGATTGCTTAGATAGGCCCATTCCCATCCCAAAATACCTCCCAGGGTCTGCCACGGGACCTAAAATCCCATCATCAGAATGACCCCAAAGGATGACCCTAAAATAAAATATGAGGGGGTAAAAATAAGAAATAATGAAATGAAAGAATTGGCTCTCTAATCCCTGTTTGAATTTTGCAAATGCAGTGTTATACCCCTCCTAATTCCTACTCTGTGATCTTCTTGTGGGCAATGAGCCATATTTTATTCATTTTTGGATTGCAAGTACCTAGAAGTACCAAACATATATTTTTGCAGGTGTTCAATTTGTCTTCTGAATTGGAATTAATCACCTCTAGATGTATTTATGGTGAGACTAGCTTTGAAGAGAAATGCAACCTTAAGTTCCCTATAGTTCTAAGATTATAAATTTCAAGTAAATTCTAACAAGAAAATTATACTAATATAAAACATATATCATGCCAGAAAAACAAAAGACATTTTAATTCATTCATTCAACAAGTATTTCTCAAGCACTTAGTATGTTCCAGGTACAATCAGGGATACAGCAATGAACACAATAGAAAACATCCCTACTCTTATGAGAAACATAATGGGAAAATATGAGGAAAATATAATGTCCATGTGCTAAACACAATACATTTTTCTTTTGTTTCATTAAGTCAGATCCTGGAGAGAATTCCTGTCTATTTCTCTGTTGACACAGAAAAAAAAAATCTCATCTGCAAAATAAGGAGACGGAATGTGAACAGGTAATATTTTGCTAATTTTCTATTTAGTAGACTAGACGAGACTGGTGTCTGCCTCATAGTAAAACAGAAAAGGTGCTAGGTGTGCACTCCATGATATTCATTATATTCATAAATGCCCCAAAATGCAGATCAAAGCCATACCCATTTTTTAAAATTCCACTTATTTTCGACCCCGTACACAACCTTTCCCTTTTTTCTTGCCTTTGTCCTTTCCCCCCTACTCTGTGCCTTAAGCCTCTATCTATATTAAAAGTACCAAAAAGGCTCCAGTCATAGTCAGGGAGTAAATACACCCTCAAAAAAACAAGAGTATGGGTCAAAATTGAGAGATGGGACCGACTCCCCGCCCAGGCAGGCAGGGGCACATCTGAGCTCAGCTGAGCCCTAAGTGTGAGCAGCCTGGACACGTCTGGGTAGCGATCCCCTCAGTGCTCAGTGCCAGGGGAAGAGGGAACAATGGCCCTCGCTGGTTCACAGGGCTCTATCACTTGCTCTGGAAGAAGATGTGGAAGTAGATTACGGGCTTCAGAGGGGTGGCCTGCCGTCTCAGCCAGCCAGCCACAAGTGTCAGGCTCCAGGCAAACAAACATCCTCACACCAGAACAAAGGAGCGGGAGGGAGGGAGGAGAGGACAGGAAAATGAGCTGTGGGTCACAAAGGCTCGGCTTTCCACAGCCCTCTTCCTTTGCTGCTTGGTTTGGCCACAAGTCCTGTAGAGAGAAAGGACGGCCCAAAGTGGTCCAACGTCATGGAAACACTTTAAAATCCAAGAGCCTTCTGCATTTTCAGAAAAGTCTCTTGAAAAGGCAGCTGTGGGGCTAAGCACTGTTTGCAGCTGAGTACAACAGAGACCCAGAGCCAGGCTTGGGGTGCATCCTGCTTTCAAAGAGGGGTTTTAACAAATACTGAGATATTTATGGGCTTTATCTCCAAATAGAGAATACAGCTCATGTTGAATGTTAGGGGCCAAATAAGCATGAGCAAATGCTGAAAGCCATGTTTTCCTCCATGTTCTCTTTACTGAATGCCATTACCTTAGGCCAGGTTGGGTTTCCAACAGCAGATCCCACTTGTTTCTCGACGAGGTCCTTGCAGGGCACGGGCTGAGCCTACCTGAACCCAAGAAGGCTCCTGAGCAAGTCTACTTAGCAGGCTCACCCCACCGTGTGTGGGACTTAGCAAGAGCACAAACGGAAGCCCAAATTCCAGATGTCTGAATGTTTCAAAGTTAGAAATCAAGCCTAACACTTCATCCCGCTTAAAAATATACCTTCAGAACAACCTGGGAGGAAGTCCAGATTAAAATTTAGAATTCTTAAGAGTCCCTGGAGCTTCGCATCAGAATGTGGCAGGATGGGGAGCTCCAGCCCCTGGCTTCTGGCTCCCAATGCACCCCCTTCTCTTTCCTCCCCAGCCTCCATCCTGCACACCAAAGTCTTCACACTCGTGTGTGCGTGCAGACTCAGCTTGTGGTGCATGCTCCATCCACACCCCCTCCTCCTAAGAGCCTCGATCTGGACACCCCTTGGGTCAAGCAGTGAGTTGGGAAGAGAGACCCAGGGAGGGGGTCGAACTCGGCAAGGGGTGGGGAACTCAGGGCACAGTCTAAAAGGAGAGGGAGGGTTCAGGAAAGAAGTGTCCCCTGGGCCTTGCAGACGCCACACCCCATGGGAAGGGGGGTGGGCCTCTGTAGTGCCTGCCTGGCCTAAGGGCAGGGCTACTACTTGGTTTCTTTAACTTCTGGTCAACGCACAAATTATTTAACTTGCCTTCCTGCAAGCACAGTGTGTCAAAACTCCTTAAACAGATTATCACTGGAAAATTAAAATCCATTAGCTCAAGAAGGATATGAGCTGTTCTTTGAAAAAATATAGATTGTATTTTACCTGAATATATAGTTCAAGTATTGCTGGTCAATGTCACTAAGGAATGAGAGAAAAAAAAAATAAAACGTGAAATAATGGAAGTGTTTTACATGCATAAAATAGTGACTAACCTCTATTAATAAATTATACCTATGTATAACTAAGTGTAGTTATAAATTATCAATAAATAGTATAAAGAGTATTTTATATTCAAAACCAGTTCCTGGTTCATTAAAAAAATATATTTCCTAGTTTAGTACAATCAAACACATTTCCACTTGTGCCCTGACTTATTTCCCATGGGTATATATATGCCACTTAGAAGGAGTGCCAACTATCTCAGGACACTGGACTAGCTTCCAGGGCTGCCAGGTTTAACAAATAAAAATACAAGACAAATAAAAATTACAGGCCCAAATAAATTTGAAGTTCAGAAAAAGAATCATGTTTTGGCATAAGTATGTTCCAAATATTGTAGGACACAAACTTAAACTAAAAAATTACTTGCTATTTATCTGAAATTCAAATTTATTTTGGCATCCATTCTTTATCTGGCTTCTGGCTATGAAAACACCGAAGGCGAAGGCAAAGGCGCACATCCTCAAAGTGTACAATCTTTTCCCAGGAGTCCTTTCCTGCGGAGCTTCTCCTTCTGGCCTCAGGCACTTTGAGCCACTGGAAACCCAGCCTCAAGCCTCCAGGCCAGGAGAGCTGACCTCCCAGCTCCACTGAGGCCGGAACTCTCCTGTTTTCATTTACATTCCCTGAGGCCACTCCATCAACTGCCTCAACAAAGGTCTCATTTTACCCAAGAAATGGAGCTAGTGAAGGGAGAATCCAGTTAGGAATGGGTAGGGGAAACAAGAAGAAAAAGTTGTGCCTCTGAGCTGGAGGTCATAAACTGGGGCCCAAGGGGGCTGACATAAATGTCATAAAAATGGCACCTAAAGCACTGCCCTTGAAAGGGGACCGAGACTTTCTTGCCTTTTCACAAACTGTTGACCGCAGACACATTTGGGTGTTGGGGGCCCAGCCCAGTGCAGCCCCCGTGGCTTTGAGTGCTGAGTCCGCTGCCCTCACTGCACCCCAGAGTCTCTGGCTGAATGGAAGAATCTGCCATCACGGATCTCACTCCTTTCCTTGGACCAAGCAACAACTCACCAAACTTCAGAAGTTTACCTTAACACGGTGGGTTTCCGAGACTTCTGCAGTATCTTATAAGTCCCTGAAAATAAAACAGCAGGTGTCACTGTCACACAGTATCCTGCGTATCATCACACAGTATCCTGTGTGTCCGCGGGAGGTGCAATATGTGCAGGCCACACCCATCCCACAGAAGGCGGAGGTTTGGAAGGCTTTCAAGGATGAGAATTTGACGGTCATCAGTGATAATGCATTTCAGCACTTACAGTGGCTCACAGAGAGTGCTGGGCAAGAGATGCTTCATGAAGGATGCAACTAGCAGGGAGGTTTTTCTTTCCTTTCCATGATGCACATGAGAAGAGAAGCACCATTGGATTTGTGAACTGTGTATTACAGAGTCAGGGTGCTATTGTCGTCCCCTAAGACTACAAATAGGAAACATCAAACACCTGATTTGAAATAATAATCAGATGGTACTTTTACTTAACCCACTTAAATTCAGGGGGGGTATACTGTTGAAAGTGTTTATGACATAAACCCCTGGGTGGACTTCTGTCATTTAGAGACGACTAAGCAGCATTCTGCAAGCTGGACTGAGGAAGCAAAGTCCGAGCCACAGAGAGTTAATGTTACCCACAAAAAAGAGGAAACTAGAGGGGAGGTGGAAACATCTGTGGAAAAGTGCAAAACAAAAAACTCAAAATGGGGGAGCGGATGTGGCTCAAGCAGTTGAGTGCCCGCCTTCCATATGAGAGGTCCGGGGTTCGGTTCTGGTGCCTCCTAAAGAATAAATAACACAATGAGCAGACAACTGAGCGCGAGCCATCTGGGTTGTGGGGGTGGGAGGAAGACAGACAGAACTCAAACCAGAAAATGCCCATTTCATCTTGACCTTGACACTATCAGTTTATCCTATCATCCAGGGTCACTGAAAAGTGGCTCTCCTCTAAGGTCTAAGTAATAAGCTGCATTTTAGGCAAGTGTTCTTTTAAAACTTACCTACACAGAAAATGTGGACTACAGCCCAAAAGTATCCATCCGGATCAAACTGTAACACAGGACAAAAGAAATAAATGGCCTTAAGTACAAACAAGGACCAAGGGCTACAACCAGAAACCCCAAAAATCAATGCACATGACAAGCCGGGGTCAAGCAGGACTCCTGGGTCCTCCCCATTTCTCACCTCCAACATCTTCCCCACCAGATTCTCTGCCTCCAGCCCCAACCCCTGAGCCCACACTGCAAATCTAATGGTGCCACCTGCTGCTTCAAAGCATTCAACAGTCCCCCAGTGACTTCAGGATAAAGGGCCTCTGTGACAAGCCCCTGCCAACCCTTCCAGTGGCATCTGCATTCTCCTCTCCAGAGAAGAGCACTGCATTGCGCCAAGCACCAATGCCTCCCCTTAGCAACTCAGGCCTCTTTGGCCCTTCCTTACCTTCTGCATAGGACTTAATGTCATCCGATGCACTCTACAGTTTACTTGCTCTTTGCTTATCTGTAACTCTCCCCCAACTCCCCAGGAGGCCAGGTGCTAGCACAGGGTCAGACACAAGTGGCGGTCCCATAAAGCTGAACCACAGAATACTCATGACCCCTCCGGGACCTTCTCCACGCCTGCCTTGTTCTCCTGGCTAACTCCTCCTCATCCTCCAAGATTTAGGTCCAGGAAGCAGAGTCTGGCTCTAGAGGCAGAAAGATCTGGGTTAAATTCTAAAATCCCCACTTACTGATTAGCTGATGCCTGGGACCTCATTATTGTTTAGCTGTGAAGTGGAGATGATAGTCCCTGCCCTGACCCAAAGGTTGTGAGATTTCAAACAAGATCAGGCCGGGCAGCCTTGGCGCAGAGCCTACAGGCTCCATATCCTTGTTAGCTCTTCTGACTTCCTGAGCCCCCCAAGCCTGCTGAGGGGTAAGCCTGGCCTCACTGTGGGATCATCATCTGTTTACTGGGCTGTTCCCCCTTCCCTTTACTCTAAATGGATTCCAACTTCTGCCTGGACAAGGACAGTTCTTCCCTGAGTCCCCTGGTTCAGTGCCTCACATTTGGTGTGGATGAATAAATGCTGTTGGAGAAAAAGAGGGAGGGAAAGAGGAAGAGAAGAAACCCAGTAATGAGATGCCAGTGGGGGTGGGGGTGGGTCCTCAGTGTCTATTAGAGAAAAACTCAGCTTGGGCTCGAGAAAAGAAAGTGAAAATCACTCCACAAATGAGGCCTCGGGAGGAGAGGAAGAAACAACTTTGCCTTAAAGCACACGGCTGGGGCCATTTAGGCTTATAGGTGGGTTTGTGGGCAGGTTCCCTGAACCTGCACAGAGCACAGACTGCACACAACCCAGCACCCCAGAGGCAAGAGCTCCAGGGCCATGCTGCCAGGACAGAAGGCAAAGGTGGGGGAAAAGGTATCCCCCCGGAAGCTTCTGAATGCCTCCTCCTAGGCCAGGATTATCCTGCTTCTAAAAGGAAGGATTAGATATTTCTGCTCATGCACATAGGCTCCAGAGAGGAAAAGATGCTTTGAAGGTAAAACGAGTGTATCCGAAATTACCTGGGAGTCGTTGAAAGGAAGGCATCCTGCGGCAGCCAGGAGGAAGAGGGCACTGTGGAGAGGGAGATAAAATAGCACAGCTCTACCTTTCAGCATCAAAGGGTTTCATCCAGGGGGTGGAGGTGGAAATGCATCGATTGGAGTGCCCGGGATGCAAAAATCCTGTGAAACCCAGCCCAGCCACACTCTTCAACCTCAAACCACCAAGTAGTTTTCAAGTATAGGCACCTCTGATTACCAGGCGCTCAGCGAGCCCCGAAGAGGAGAGAGGCACTTGGGGGACATCTGCAAAACCCAAACTGGCTCACTCAAGAAAAACAGTGAGCCTGGTTAAACACATAATAAAAGGATATATATATATATATATATATTTTTTTAAACTTTATTTTGTACATTTAATAATTGAAAATATTAACAATTAAAAACTAAAAAGAAAACACAGATGAATAAATATATACGTTTCTCAATTAAATCTAATGGATATATATAATTTTTTTTTTAATCAAACAATATATTACACAATATATTTGGTTCATAGTAATGCATTCATACAGTATTTGTCCTTTTGTGTCTGGCTTGCTTCACTCAACATAATGTCCTCCAGGTTCATCCACGTTACCATATGCTTTATGACTTCATTCCTTCTTAGAGCTGCATAATATTCCATCGTGTAAATAGACCACAGTTTGTTTATCCATTCATCTGTTGATGGACACCTGGGTTGTTTCCAACTTTTGGCAATGGTGAATAATGTGGCTATGAACATCGGTGTGCAGCTATCTGTTCTTGTCACTGCTCTCAGTTCTTCTGGGTATATACCCAGTAGTGGTATTGCAGGGTCACATGGCAAGTCTATATTCAACTTCTTTAGGAAACTGCCAAACAGTCCTCCATAGTGGTTGTACCATCCTGAATTCCCACCAACAGTGAAGAAGTGTTCCTATCTCTCCACATCCTCTCCAACACTTGTAGTTCTCTGTCTTTTTAATAGTGGCCATTCTGATAGGTGTGAAATGATATCTCATTGTAGTTTTGATTTGCATTTCCCTAATCATGAGTGATGTTGAGCATTTCTTCATGTGTTTTTTTGCCATTTGTATTTCTTCTTCGGAGAAATGTCTATTCAAGTCTTTGGCCCATTTTTTAATTGGGTCATTTGTCTTTTTATTGTTGAGTTGTA